>LFYR01000620.1:117770-188217 GCA_001185155.1 Zostera marina | reverse complement strand
TAGTTTAGATATATAATAATAATAATAATAATGAAAATACTGAGGTGTTGTATTTCTGATTTCTGTTCTTATAGTAATACTTGTATTCATATTAGGAAATGTTAGATAAATATGATGTTGAAAATTGCAGGGTGATAATCTGAAATATATTCTAAAACTATTTCTAGTTTTGGTTTGATACATAATTTTGTCTGTTTGTTAAGGAATGGTCTATATTTTTCTGTTTTTGGTTTGTGGGAATGGCTACTGTGGATGTATGTTTGTGTGGTTGCAGGTCATACTAAGATAGGTCATGCCCAAATAACTGGAAATTTAATCTGGAGCAGAAAATGTGAAATCTAGAGCAGCAGGAGCTTTGAGAATGAGCAGCGATTTTTGTTTTTGTTTTGTTCTTTCTTTCAGGGTCTTAATTGGTATAACAGGAGGGTTTTCCCAGTAAAAATGAAAGAAAGAGGAGCAAAAATAAGAATCCCAGCTGGGTTTTTCGCCCTACCTGTTAGCTCAATTAATTCATAGCTGAGTTAGTTCACAAGACTACTAAGGAGGTGGACAGACAAGCTGATGATCATACTCATGTTCAAATTCACAACTCAGGATTGCATTCTGGAGTTGTCAATTTGCGGGGGAATGTAAAGAGTTAAAAATACTATAAGGGGTTTTGTATAAATGTACCCATAATATTAAGTATAAGTATAGGCTTTGTGTAATGATTAGTTAAGTTGAATGATATAATTTCATTGTCAATTAAAGAGTTTACTCTTTCTTCTTCTTGTTTGACCTAACGACTTCATTCTTCCCCTTTCTTCTATCTTCTTCTTCTATCAATTTCTTGTTGATGATTCATTGAGGAAACCTCTCCAGATTTCTACAATGTTCGGTCCGCGGCCCATGATACCAACAGTACTCCCCCTTCCTCGATGTTGTTTAATCTTCTACTAAAGCTATTATGACTACGTGCAATGACCATGCACAATTATTTGTTAATGCGTGCACATACACTATTAATGCTATTACGACTTGGTTCTTTTGAACATGATCACATCCGATGCTAGTTAGTCTTCTATTAATGCTATTATGATTTCGTGCAATGATCACACCCAATTATTTGTTATTACGTATAACTACACTACTAATGCTATTACGACTTGGTTCTCTCCAATATGATCACATGCGATGTTGTTTAATCTTCTACTAATGCTATTATGACTACGTGCAATGATCATGCACAATTATTTGTTAATACGTGCACATACACTATTAATGCAATTACGACTTGGTTCTTTTGAAGATAATCACATCCGATGCTGATTAGTCTTCTACTAATGTTATTATGGCTACGTGCAATGACAATACTCAGATATTTGTTACTACGTGCACATACAATATTAATGCTATTACGACTTGGTTCTTTCGAAGATGATCACATACGATGCCGGTTAGTCTTCTACTAATGTTATTATAAGTACGTGCAATGACCATACTCAGTTATTTGTTAGTGTGTGTACCTACACTATTAATGCTATTACGACTTGGTTTTATCGAAGATAATCACATGCGATGCTGGTTAGTCTTCTACTAATGCTATTATGAATACGTGCAATGATCAGACCCAATTCTTTGTTACTGCGTGCAACTACACTACTAATGTTATTACGACTTGGTTCTCTCGAATATGATCTCATGCGATGTTGTTTAATCTTCTACTGATGCTATTATGACTACGTGCAATGATCATACACAATTATTTGTTAGTGCGTGCACATACACTATTAATGCTATTACGACTTGGTTCTTTTGAAGATGTTCACATCCGATGCTGGTTAGTCTTCTATTAATGCTATTATGACTTGTGTAATGATCACACTCAATTATTTGTTAATGCGTGCAACTACACTACTAATGCTATTACGAATTGGTTCTTTCGAAAATGATCATATCCAATGCTGGTTAGTCTTCTACTGATGCTATTATGAATACGTGCAATGATCAGACCTAATTATTTGTTACTGCGTACAACTACACTATTAATGCTATTACGACTTGGTTCTCTCGAAAATGATCACATACGATGCTGGTTAGTCTTCTACTAATGCTATTATGACTACGTGCAATGATCAAACACAATTATTTGTTAGTGCGTGCACATACACTATTAATGCTATTACAACTTAGTTCTTTTGAAAATGATCACATGCGATGTTGGTTAGTCTTTTACTAATGCTATTATGACTACGTACAATGATCAGACTCAATTATTTGTTATTGCGTGCACAACTAAACTACTAATGTTATTACTACTTGATTTACACTTTGACAAGCCTGTGCTGTAGATCTGCTTATCTAATGAAGGCTAATGTTAGGAATTAGGATGGATCGGGCTCAAGGCTCAAATTCTCAAAAATAACAAGATTAAAAAATGATGTGGCTGCTGGGATTCGAGCCCAGGTCTCCACGGCCACAACGTGGAATTCTTACCACTAAACTACAGCCACACAATTGAGAAAATTGATAACAATAAATTATACTTTATAATATTTTTTTTATTAAAACTTTTAACTCAACGTCTCAACGATGGAGAGTAAGGTGTCCGGCTATGGGAGAAACCAGAAAGATAGTGGAATGGAATGGAAGTTATCGCAAGTGTTCGGAGAGAGAGCTTCCTTGGAGAAAGTCACCGATGGTCAGAGATAAACCACTCCTATATATTCATTCTCATTCCATTTTATCCGTTTAACGACTCTCTTATAAGGATTAGATTCCCCCCTCTTCAACAATCAACACTAATTAGCATGGTTTGATAAATCCAAAAACTAAACTTGTCAATGGTACCGTGTATGTAATTGACCCTATCAAAATTACATTTTGCATATTGGTATTTATCTGTTCACAATCTTCCACTGTTGTGGTCTATGATCTTTGCACTTTGCAGTCGATGTTATATCCACAATTCAGTTTGACAAGACAGGTGATTTTCTTGCTGTCGGAGATCATGGAGGCCGTCTTATCTTATTTGAGAGGGTATATGCAAAGCCTGTACGTATACAACTATAAATTTTATTTTATCATGTAATTCTTTAATCAAAATATTTTAAGCCAAATCTTAAATTGTTATCGGATCATTTCTTCTACCTTATCGATTTTTGGATTATTTATTCAATCCATTTCAGCCTTACTCTCGTGAGGAATTAGAGAGGTCAAATGGCGCCGCCACTTCTGTTCTTCCTAGATATACATATCTGACTGAAATCCAAAGTCACGAACCAGAGGTTTTCTTCTATTCCTGCTAGTTAATTTGTATGAAATTTGAGGATATTAATGTATTTCTTTTTTGTAGATTGATCATTTGTATAGTCTAGAAATTGAGGAGAAGATCAACAAACTAAGATGGTGCCCAACATTAAACAATTCCCTCTTTATTCTTTCAACTAATAACAGAACCATCAAATTGTGGAAGGTGTTCTTCTGCAAAGCTATTTTTTACTAACATTTTACATCATGTAAAGTCTGAATGTTTTGATAAAAAATTTTATCTTAGATTTACTATTATAATAGTTTCATCTTCTACAACAGATTCGGAACCGCAAAGTGAAGAGAGTCAAAGAGATGAGTCTAAATGCACACGTTAGTTCAGAAAATGCACTTCTGTCCGAGAATAGCTTTGCAGCTGGCCAAGACGGACAATTTGTACCCAACAGTTTCCAGATTGATTGGATTGACAAAAAATACAAGCTATTGTCAACAGAATTTCGAGAAAAGAGAGCCATGGTAGGCGTAAGCTAGAGTATCTAAATACTTGGAAGGAAATATCCTCATCATAAAAAAACTTGAAAATATATAATGGATTCATTAATTACTTCCAAGTTGTACATACAGATAATTAACAATATGAAGGCCACATCAAGATGTAGGAGAATTTATACTCATGCTCACGAGTACAATGTTAATTCTATATCAATTAACAGGTAATCATCTATTGTATAATTATATTGTTTTCTCAATTCATTGCTTCTTTCATCTTCATGTGATTTGCTACAAAAAAATTTACTAATTGAAGTTTACTTCCTACCTAATCGGTGCATGTCGTGCAGTGACGGGGAAACATTTATTTCTGCTGATAACCTTAGAGTAAACCTGTGGAATCTTGAGATCAGCAGTCAGTGTTTTAATATTATTGACATAAAGCCTCCCAACATGGAAGATCTCATAGGTAATATGTCAATGAAATGCAATAGTTTTTTCTTAATGACATATACTATTGGATCTAAAATGATAGATATTCCTTTCTATTTCTCCAAGGCTTTATGAACTAAGTAAATTTATAATAAATTGTCCAGAGGTTATAACAACAGCAGAGTTTCATCCAACATATTGTAATCTCCTAGCTTATGGAAGTTCAAGAGGATTTATTCGGTTGGTGGATATGCGAACTTCTGCATTATGTGATCAAAGTGCAAGGATGTGAGTTTCTTTTTTATTTCATTTTTCTAACCACCGTGTCGATGCTGTTCCTTAATTGATAAATGGCAGTAATGGCATGCTAACTTGAATTTTTATTTCCAGTTTACATGCACGTGAAAACCCTCCATCTAGTTCATTCTTTTCCGGCATTGTTAAATCCATTTCTGATATAAAGTTTGGGGTTGGCGGAATGCAGGTTTTAAGTCGTGACTATATGAATCTAAAGGTTTGTGATAGCTTAATATCAATCATTTTATTTTGAATTTTACGATCCCAATATCTTACGAATGTCGGCAATCACTCTATGTATTTTGTGTACTATGGAGTTGTTTCCTATAATCAATGCAGATAATTTCTGTTCTTGAGCACTGAAGTTTACATTGAAGAAGCTAGTTATATGTCCTCTAGTCAATCCTCAATTTTGTCTATGTTCTGAAACAATTTGATCTTCATGCTTTAGTCTTCACTAAGCTGCAATCCGTAGTGATTGAATTTATGTTTCTAAACTAGAGAACTATATCTAAATTTTCTTTTCAAAATCAGATTAGCCAATTTTTCAAAGATTATCACATTGTATTTTGAAAGGCAGCACTAATTGATACTTGATTATCAGAAGAGAGCAAAGTTCATAATTGGAAAGGACTACTATGCAGGTTTGGGAGACAACTCTCCTGAGGCCTAATTCTTAGTTAGAGCATTAGGAAGGATAGCTACATAGGAAAAGGTCGATATAGTGGAAATCACAATATCAATCCCACCGCATTTTATTTTCCTATTCAATTGTATTTCAAGGCATTGCCCTTCATTATCTTTAATGAAACTCTTAATATTTGCAAAAAAAAGTTCTATTTTTTTATTGTTGTGTTTTGTGAGGTTACCACTTTGTCTAAGGACCCTAAGATTTTGGTTAATATATCTTATTCAAATCACATTCTCTAAGGACCCTAACGTTTGTCACTTTGCCCTATATATAGGTCTACAAGACTACAATGACCACAATATATTTATTATTCAAATCGAATCAATATTGTTATTTTTGTTGTTGCACGAATTAAATATTACAATATTGCTACACACGTACAGCTTTGGGACTTACGCATGGAAAAATCGCCTGTTTTATCTTTCAAGGTTCATGAGCATCTACGACCCAAGGTTGGTTCTAATTATGTTACGTCTTTCTTTGGTAATAATGATTTTAGTTTATATCTTTTTTGAGATGATGGAGATTGGGAATGTAATCGTTAAATCCATGACTTATTATGGAACTCTCTGCAGTTAGCTGAATTGTATAACAACGACTCTGTATTTGACAAATTTGAGTGCTGCTTAAGTGCAGACGAATTTCATTTTGCAACAGGATCTTATAGGTAATTGCTTTTTCAATAATGTTTATTTTTTATGCCATTTGAGTTACATTATTCTTCATGTTTATAATTATTGGATTTATAAATCATGAACCTATATATTACTTCAGCAATACATTCAAAGTTTTCTCGTGTGATGCTGGAAATAGCGAAGGAATTATATTAGAAGCCAGTAAAAATCCGAATCGGTATTTCCCTATTTGCATATCTTAGAGTGTGTTTCTATTTCTTTTTTTTCTTCTAACACACTTAAAATATGGGATTGTTTTACAGCAGGATGGTGAATGTTGGTCAAACTGCTCATAAGTCAAGATCGTGGATTAACTTTGCTCGTTCAATTAACCATCGAGGTTTCAATACTTCTAATTCCATACAAACCCAGTAACTGGCTTTTGCATATATTTACTTTGAATAACTGGCTTTTGCACACAGACGTAGAGGGCAGCAATTCAAATTTTGACAATGAGGTTAGGTTTCCATGCGACACAACTTCCAAGCTAACACATATGGCATGGCATCCAACAAGAAATTTGATTGCATGTGCTGCTGCAAATAGTATATACATGATGGGCTACACATAATTTCTCTTTTTATCTTTCTTCATATCTGAACATTGTCCAGACATCCAGAGTTCTACATTGTCTAGAGTTTTATACTTGATTTTATCTAGTCTTATTCATGATTCATGTGTGGTCAAACATAGTTCTGAAATAAGGCACAGTTAACGATTTTTTTTTTTGAAGTATAATAATGATTATTTCATAATTTCTACAGATAATAAACTAACAATGTAGTGAATATACTGGTCTACTTGTCATCGCCCTCAAATAGTTGATAACTTGATATGCTAAATATCGACATCACCAGCAGAACTGGCTGTATCGTCATCACTGGCTTCACTTTCACTGCTGCTGCTTCCACTACCGCTGCCACTATCAGAATCACTGCTGCTGCTTCCGCTTCCACTAGAACTGGAAGTCTGTTGCTGTTCTTCTGCATTAACTTGGGCACGGAGAGCTTCAGCTGCATTTAGACCATTCCCCTCCACATCGTCGTTGACATCAACATCGGCAATCTCATCATCAGAATCGTTATTTGGAATGATATTCATGTCAGGACCTTGTTTCTCTGCATCTTTTTTGTCTGAAATTGGAATTTCTATTTCCTCATTATCGAATTTATCATCATCGCCAAAGATTAAACTATAGTGATCTTCCTGCTCTGAATGTTCGCTATTCTTTTTCTTTCTGGTGGAAGGAGATTCGACCTTTAATGGAAACGAGGGTGGATTCTCGGTAGTCCTGCCGGTAGGTTTTGCAGCTAAACAATAACCAAAATGTTAAATCGAATTGCATAAGTCGGCTTCATCAAACTCTCTCTGAGAAAAATAATTATTTAAATTTCCAAAAAAGATAATTATCAAGAATACCTGGACTATCTGATTCACCGATATCGATTTTTTCTATCAGCACCTGAACCAATCACACAGAACAAACAACAGATCAGGATAACTGCTCAAGTATAAATGAAGCTTTGGCTAAAAATGATATATTTTTTTAAAGACATAATGATTTAAACTCGTTGTTTATTTTAGCAATCCACTTTTCAAATGATCAATACTTTATATTGAACATGCTAATCATGGTTTTGTACTTTTATTTTTTATTTGAAAGGAAAAAAATCTGCATTAGAAATAAAAAGAGATCAAAGATGGGAAAACTTACTGGCACAGCAGGAACAAATGTTTTAGGAGAGGAATGCGATGGTTTAGATATTTTCCCCAGAGGAGGTGAGTTTGCAGCAGGATTTAATGAAGACGATGCTGCAGCAGACTCCCCAGGCATCCGAACATGTCTCAGTCGTTTGACAGAACGGTGTAATCTCTCCAACCGAAATGAATCACCATTAAAAAACAAAACCCCGTCATTTTTTTTATAATCCTCGCTGCTCCCCTCAAAGACCACATTGGGCTTTCCATGTTGGTTATTCTGAAACTCAAGGGAAACTCGGTTCTCCTTGTTCTTGTGGAGCGCACCCGCTTGGGACTTATCGATCGAAGCCGGTTTAAATTCGTCTAGACGGATAGAAACAAAAAGGCAATTTAACGACAGGCAGACAAAAGCGATCCAAAAATCTAATCGAGGTAAACAAAAGCGAAAGGACTCACAACGGAGAGTGCAGAATTTGGTTGCCGGATTTTCTTTGTAGGAAGATCCCAACGTCAGATTGTACCATATCCCCGATATCGGAGCAGAGCTGGGCTCACTGTTGTTGTTGCAATTCGCCATGACCTACCCGAATTCCGAGTAGAAAGACACCCGATTCTGAAATTCGATGACCTTCGTTCGGCAAAAGAGGGAGATTGAAGAATTCTACTAACCACTTTCAAATCTGCAAGAAGGAATGAAGCATATTAAATATAGAAAGGGGGAATCAGAAGAAATTAACATTCATTACCTATTTGGCTACTATATGTAAATTGTAATGTAGAAGAAAAGAAAGTGATCCCCGTCTCCAAATTTTGCCGCTGGGTGGAGAAAAATGCAAATAGGGATTTGAGATTTTATGAGTTGTGAAAAAACTAAGAACCATGTAGAGAAAACTGTCAGATACAATTTCCCCAAAATAATTAATTATATAGGCCCTAATGCTAATAGTTTGGGGTTGGAAAGTTATAAATGAAATTCAAGGGTATTTTTGTCATTCTATAATCCATATTCATCGTTGAAAAATGAAATACTAAATAATAGGATAATCGATAAATAAATACACTGTCTCATATTTACTATTCAGTTACTCTCTTTGACCCCTTTAAGGGGCGGGGCGGGGCGGGGCGAAGTTTATATTTAATAAAACATTCATCAAAATATGAAATCTGGGAACATAAAAAAAGATGGAATGATAATAGGAGAAATAAAATTCTGGAAATGGAATGAAGAAATAAAAACCAATAAAAGGAAAATGGAATGAAGAAATAAAAACCAATAAAAGGAAAATGGAATAAAGATAACCAGATGAACAAGTATGGAAATCTGATGCTCAGAAGGTCGGAATGATCTTGATCGATTGAACGCGTTGGGGAGGGAAAGAAGAAATCGAGTAAGAGGAATGGGGGTAAGCTGGAATGTTGGTGGGACTGTGGGAGGAATGCTGGAATCGATGGGTGAAGATAGGGATTTAAGATTTTATGGGATTTGAAAATAAGGTTTAAATCATTTATGGAGTTGTTTTAAAAAAAAAATTATAGGTTTAATATCCCTTCTAAATTCTAATCTTCCGTAGAAACCTCCGCCATTCTTATATTATACATAGGTCCAATTTTTTTTTTTTTTTTTTTTTTTAACCCTATGCTGGCTATGTAGGTCCGTCTCCTGACTCCTTTCCTTAATCCATAGTTCATGATGATTTAATCGTGTGTGCTCTGCTTCTTCCCGCGTGAAGTTGGTAATCTCACTCCGGATCTCCACATGACGAAAATATCCTTGCTTCTTTCGTACACCACGGAATGACTTTTGTCCTCTTCGCGTAAATAATGCGGGCCACAATGGCTAAAGCTGTTGATAAACAAGAAACCCTTGTTTTTTTATTTATTTTACTTTATGCGATCATGTGATCTGCAGCTGTTTGTTGGTTTGTTTGATCTGCTTTAAATGATCGGTCCGTTTCCCATTCATGTTCCCCGCCATCTGCATCCCTGCTCCCCGCTGTTCTCACGATCTGGAAGTCAAATGGTTCGTTGCGGACAAGTGAGATGAAGATCTCTTATTGCTTCCAGAGTTCCAGGCGTCTTAATTAGAGCGGCCGAGGGGCTTCGCCGGCTTGCTGGCGATGGGTCTTAGAGCGCTGTGGTACTGTTTCCTGCTGCTGCTCCTGCAAAGAGTAGATGCCATCGGTGCCACTGCTGAATTTGTACGGGTTGAGAATTTCGAAATGACAGGTGATGGGTTGTTTTTTTAGTATTTTTGTTTGTGTGGGTTTTGACGGTTGGAATTACAAGTGCTAAAGATCTGATTTTTGAGTTTTTTTCTCGAATATTTGTCATGTTCGTGCTTGTTTCCCTTTCAGCATTTGGAATTTTGTTCTGGATTCTTTTGGATGTCAAGGGTTAAAACTTAAAAGACGTTTTCTGTTATTATTCATCCTTTTCTTGTGATCATCCAATTTAATTCTTCGGTAGCCAGTTTGTTTTTAAGTTTTTTTGTGTGTGTGAGAGTTTTGACAATTAGGCCATCTGATCTGTTCGCAGGGGATGAGAATCTTGGGCCTTTGGCTACCGATCTTTTGAATTTTACTCAAGTGGGTCTAGGATCTTCTGATCCATCTCCAGGTACTGTGTTCCCATTGATTATGGCAGAAGAAAAGACCAGGAGACCAGATGTGTTGCAAAATTTAAAGTTATACAAAGGTGGATGGAATATCACCAACGTACACTACTGGACTGTGAGCTTTCTTGACTAGTTGACTGTGATCGATCGATATAAGTAGTAAATGTCAATTAAAATATGGATTGGTTTCTCTTTCGCAGTCTGTTGGATTTACAGGTGCTGGTGTATTTGTTATTGCATTTCTGTGGTTTATTTCATTTGGATTTGCAATGGCAGTTCACAAGTGTTGTAGATGGGGTATTACAAAAGATTCAAAATCATCACACTGGATTCTTATATCACTACTTATCTTTACCTGTGCTGCGTCGTAATATTTCGTCTTAAAACTTCTCCATATTTTTTTCATTTTTGTTATTTTTGCCATTCATTTTTATATTATATTAAAACTTACATTGCTCTATTTATTTTAGGACCGGATGCATTCTTATTTCTGTTGAACAAGGTAATTTTCACCGCGAAGTACTGCATACATTGAATTTTGTGTTGAACCAAACAGATTTCACTGTTGAGATCCTCCGGAATGTTACTGGGTTTCTGTCACTTGCTAAGACGATAAATGTAGATCACATCATTCTTCAAGAAGATACTCAGAATAAAATTGATAAGTTGAACATAAATTTGGAAAGTGCAGCAGGTACATTGTCAGATAAAATGAATGAAAATTCTGGAAAAATAAGGAAGGGCTTTTACGATGTGTAAGACTATGTATCATGTTTTGATCAGTTCATTTTCTGATTTTCAATTGCTCCCATCTCTTAAAATCTTATTATATTTCTCATTTCTATCTTTCTTCTTCTTTGCAGTCGATGTGCACTGATTGCTGTAGCATCAGTGATGTTTTTGCTAGCTGTGCTTGGCTTTTGTATGTATTTTCACCTCAATTTTCAAACCTATAACGATCTAACTTTAAATTTGGTTTAAGCAAAATAACACTTTACTCATAAAAATTATGTATGTTTTTTTGTAGTATTATCATTCTTTCGGTATCAAAATGCTATTTATATGTAAGTTCAAATTTAATGAAGTGGTTTTAACTCTTTTGTTAATTTGTTTAGATCAATCCACCAGTTGACGTGTTTCCCATTGCAATGTTTCAGATTTGTCCTCAGTGGGTGGATTTTGGTAGTTTTTACTTTTGTTCTCTGTGGTGTTTTTGTGATTCTAAACAAGTAAGATATCAAGTTATATGATTCAAATGTTAAGAATTAAAATACTTTAAACTATATTTCAAGTTCCCATATTCTAATCTCATTTTAAGTCTGACTCGTTTTATTTATTTTGTTCCAACTTCCAAGTGTTGTATCTGACACTTGTACATCAATGGATGAATGGGTTGATAATCCCCATGCCAAGACTGCACTCAGCAACATTATTCCTTGTGTTGATGAGACAACCACAAACAGGACTCTACAGCAAAGCAAAGAGGTCACTCGAGAACTTGTAAATGTTGTTAACACGGTTATCGACACTATTGCCAATTTAAATGCCATACCTCCAAACAAGACTTTTTGGTATAATCAATCAGGACCTTTGATGCCATATCTTTGTTTCCCATACGATTCTAATCTAAATGATAGGCAATGTAATGCTCAAGAAGTGCCTCTCAGGAATGCATCTTTGGTATGTATTATTATAAATCAACTTGGATATTTCAATTATATTAACTAAAATTAGTTTCTTCTACTATTAGATATTATAACTGTTCTCCTGACAGTGTTCATTATTTAAATTTTTTTAATAATGTAATTGTTCAATATAAAATAATACTCTATTATTATTATATTACATATCTAATAATGTTCAATGTTACAGGTGTGGCTGAATTACACCTGCAATGTTACAGAATCGGACTTATGTGAAAGCACTGGCAGGATGACCCCAAACATACAAAGCCAGCTTGACGCTGCAGTGAATGCAAGTTACGCACTTGATCACTACACACCAATACTTTTAAGTCTTCAGGATTGTAATTTTGTCCGTGGTACTTTCAAAGCCATCACCACTGACCACTGCCCTCACTTGGAACAAGATATGGTGCTGGTGAGTGTCGGTCTAGGATTGATATCAGCAGGAGTCATGTTGTGCCTAATCTTATGGGTTCTATATGCAAACCGCCCCCAAAGGGAGGATGTGTTTGCTCACTTTGCTGAACTATCTGAAGTAAATATAGCTAAAAATTGTAGTAACATGCCTGCAAGAGCTGCATAGTTGTATACCAACTAATACATAGAATATTCCAAAAAAGAATAAGTATAGAAATGTACCATAAAATTTTGTGTAGAGGAAAATTCCAAGTTGTATTGCTGAGTCGTTGCCTGTTGGACTTTAATTAATAATTGCCTAAATGGTACATCTTGAGTTTCTTGACTATTGAGATGCAATTTAAATAGCAATGCATATCCATCATTTTATTGTCATCATTCATCAACATTTTGATATGTTGTGACTCTTGCGATGCAAATTGCGAATATAAGCAAAAAATAAAAAACAAGGTATGCTCTCCATTTTGATATATATAACATTTAAATGGCCTGAACAAGTTACAAAATGTCTGAGAATAAACACAAGACGCAGCATGTAAATTGTAATATGATTATATAATTATCACGTAATTATATAATAATGCTTTACTGTTGAATCAATCAACAAGTTCATGCTCCAGCTCTTTAACTTGGCCTGAAAAAAAGCACACAAAAAAAGAGCAAAATGGATGTAAAGGGCTATTTACTTGACAAGTTTGAGTTAATAATAATAACACTCTAAAAATAATCACCATTTGAGTTTTATGGTTTTACTAACTACTAACCACATCTAATTATATGTGTTTTAATTGTGTTTTGTAAAAGTACTTCCGATTCCAAATCATTGTTCTCCAGAAGAAAGTGAGAACAACAAAGCAGCAGCAAGCAAGCGTGAGATGCAATGCAGTTCCTACAGGTGCCCATCGAACTACATTTGTCGAAGTAGAAGTGTCGACGGTACTTGATTCAGTAATCTCATTTCTGTTATAAGTGGTGTCTTTATAGGAAGAAATCAGCATTGGTCCGTAATATCTAGTTAAAAAACTGAAAACTTCATTCTTATTCCAGTCCGTTTTAATTGTGCCATCTTTTTTCCTGCTCTGAGAAAGATAACATGATGGGCAAAGTTCTTTTGATGGCCATGTTACCTTGGGAAACTTTGGATCACCAGTTCCTAAACTATTCTCTTCATTTTTTACCCCTTTGTTAACTTTGTTGTGTGTTCTCCAAAGCCACAGGGACAAATCTTGTGTCGAATTAATAGGAAGAGACTCCCTGGAAGCACAGCAAACAAACTAATGTAAGTCGCAAATAGAATTTTCAACGAATTATTTGAAGCTCTGAGGTAACTTACTTTGAACACATCTCATAAAAATGTTGACGACATTCATCACATCTGAAGAAATTGTGAATAAAATTACATATATCTGTAAATGCTGTCTGGCTCTCTCCATCTCCAACTCTAACTGATAAGGAATGCAATAAAACCCACAGACCACAACTGCAATAAGTAAAAAAATAAGTTATTATTAATCTACTAACTTCCAGGGGTGTTCTAAATACATGGGAAGTTGAAAATTGTGACATAAATGTGCTATAAACCATATTGTTAAAACAAGTTAGACTGAATGACTATTTGAGTATTTTCGTCTTCTTAATCAGACTTCAGGTCCAAATGTGTTGCTCTGAGTATAAATTCACTCTTTAATTAATTCAGTAAAAGAAAATAATATAGTGTCAATGTCAAGAAAATGAACTGCACCTGAAACCTCTTGTGTCATTTCTGCTCCCACGACAGAATCTCTACATCAGATGGACAAAATATAAAATCAGACATTTAGATAATGAGATAAAGCTATTGCTTAATAGATGTTCAAGTGGGAAAAAACACCAAATGCCTTATACCAGAAAGAACTAAGGAAAAATAGAGAAGAAAAATATAGCCCCATCAAATGTTACAATTCGTAGTAGAAACTAGAAACAAATATAGAAAACTGTGAAAAGTAGGGAAAAAATAGAAATGCTGACCCAGTTTCCACGAGGAATGTCTTTTCCACAAATATAAAATCTCTTCAATGCATCACTATTATTTCTAGCATTTTCTTTTAATGAACTAACAGAATGAAAGGTTGAAGGAAATAATTCGTCAAAGTTCATCAATAGTTCAGCACTTCCTCTTCGACATCTAAAATTACAAACAGATGCACAATCAATAAGGTGACATTTCAAATATCAAATGAGCATAGGAATATAGAATAATATTCAAACCTCTTAGAAGGATGGTGAGCTACAAGTATTTGTAAAAAATTTATAAGTGGAGCTTGAGTGTCCTTGTTGATAATCTGAAAAATGAGCATGTGAAGGTAGGAAGCAGATGGTTTGCATCAATGAGTGCATTGCCTGGGTCAAGATGAATTGAATATACCTTGTGTGAAAATATGATATCAAATGCAGCCGCAGTTGTTTCTTCAACATCATATATAGCTTCCGCAACCTTTCATCAAATTATATGCAATTCACGAATCACGATCAAATATTAATCAGATGATAAAAAAAATATCATTTAAGGAAAGCAAAATTTAGCTCAACGATATTTGCAAGATGAAATACCTCAATTGTATTTGATTTAATTGATGTGTCCGGCAAGGACATAGATTTGGGGTCATATCGTTTATCATCTAAACTGAATGAACTGTGAAGAAAAAGAAAATTCATATTTAACAATAAAAGGTACACCATTAGTATTTGAGCATCTAATATTACATAATATAATTCTAATGACTTAAATATTTAAAAATTATAACAGAGACAAAGCGCTTGGTTAATCTGAGAGGAATGTTGACATGTAACTGAGGAGAATTATTTGAATGAAATAAGAAATTAGCAAAACGAGAAAAGGAAATAAAGAAAATCAATTAATCTATGACTATGGGTTTGTCATAGACTCGTAGTATTATCAATTGTGGCTTAAAATATTCTTCTATGATAACCTGACTTTCTCACAATCAATAATCAATCCTTGGTGAGTATAGCCACTATGTATGTATTAAAGAACATGCAGTTGGTAAGATAATTTCTGAAAAATAATCGTACATACACATGATTATTCATCAACAATATATGCATCACTAAAGAAAAATATATTTGCTAAAAAGAAGAAAAAATAGAACTCAACAGCAATAACATTTTTATACCAAGCTCACCCACAATGAGAATATAGAAGAAAGGGTAAGAAAACTCACCTACCAAGCTGTTTATTGATCCAATTAAGTAAATGATCTGCTGGCCGTATATCATCCACAAGTTTTATTTCATTCTGCACTGTCGTAGGATTCCAATTTCCAAAGGCAAATTTTGCAGGGGCACCCCATAGAAGATGTGGAAAATGTATAACCGAAAATCTGTCACATAGATCACTATTCATCTGTTCTAAAAAAATAAAGTGAGAAAGGACATCACAGAAATATAGTCATTATGCACAATATCTAAAATTTAGAGCATGTTTATAATTCCCAGAAAGCATGAAATATTATTTTTAACACACCGCAGGCTCGCAGAGTGCAGATTACAAATTAATTATTATTGAAAATTTGAAATGGTCATTTTCTTTTTTAGTACAGGAAAATATTTGGTGTATGTGGGATTTGAACACACACAACGAAGAATTCATAAATACACCAAAGTAGTTGGGTAAAATGAAAGACAAATCACCTGAGTTGCACAATCCACTCTTGCCATGATAACAAGCCCGGGATGTGCTGCATCTGGCCCGTTAAAAACCCTTGCAACTTGTTCGTAATGAGGCTGTAAATTTTTGATCATATTCAACACAAGTAGTCTCAAAAAAGATATTTAATTTTGCTTTCCAATGACCTGATAATACCTTATAATTTCTACAGGCAGGACACCTACAGAAATAACATTAAACAGATATTTTAGATTAAAAAAAAAAACTATTTCACGAATTTGGTAGCATACAGAGGGAAGCAATTTTATATCTTTTCAAGTTTTTCACTACCATTTTAGTATTTGAATTTATCACGTTTTTAGTTAATTTTAGCTATACGAAAAAAGGATAATGACCACATCATTGAAATATGAAGATTATGACAATTCATTCTGTGAACTTGTTAATCAACATGAAGATTTCCGGTTTTGAACACAACAAGATACTCGCATCATTTGAGCTGGGCATGCAGTTACCTCAATCGTATGGTTGAAAAGTGAAGACCAAATTTCTAGTAAGAAGTAATCTAAAACAAACAGGTAGATTTCTTTTCTCATTTCAATAATAATAAAGAAGATTTTTTTTTCTCATACCACGTGGCGAAAAACTCCACCACTGCGAACTGCACAGTGGTATACGATTGCAGCACGGAGTTAAAATTCGAAGCGTTGAGCTCAACAGTGACATCGGGTAGATGAAGATCGTTATCTATTCCCAGGGATCGTAGCAAAGACCTACCAGATCCGGCGACGATGGTCGAGTCAGAAACGGCTTCCGAAATCGAAACTAGAAGAACGATAATAAAGCCCAAAATCACGCTCGAATCGGAGAGCGACATCGAGAATCGACGCCGTGATCAAATGAGATCTGCGTATCTGAGAAAATGCTTGGGCAATGGGCTAATGGCTATGAACTTTGGTTGAAGTGGGCAGAGTTGTTGGGTGGGGGGACAGAGAAGAATCTTGATTCTTGGATATCTTTGGGGTCGGCTCCTATTTTTCATCGTAAAGGAAAATCAACTCACTATAACCTATGGGAGAGAGGTAAGCTCACCGTAAAGGCGCGTGTCGTTTTGACCAATAAAAACACTTATTGTGTGGGGACTAGGGAGCATGCGTGCTAAGTGATGACATAAATGAAGTTATATCGTCGACGACAATAAACTGAACTGTACAACAGTACAACACAACACAAGCCTGACCGAACATTTTTTATCCCACTTGTACAATATACGGACACACAAATGTCTGGATAGATTAAGGTTAGAAGATAAGATTCAAATCTACAAATTATTTGTATTTATTTATATATCAACTATCTTATCAAAAAAAGGATAATAAATCGTTTGCATTAGAAAGACGATTCCCAAATGACCCACCAGAAATCCTATAATAAGAATTCACTTACGGTACCATCGATCTTTAATTTTTACTTCATCAATGTCTCGAAGGAGGACCATTAGACAACATAAATATCATTATATTAACGTAACCCACATGTGTTCCACAAGAAAGCAAGAGTCTTCCAGATGATTGTGTGTTTTCCATTATCTAATTCTTTTCAACTTGCTAGAACCACAACCAATGCTACAATCGTGAATACAGAATTTTTTTTTCTTCGAGATTAATTTAAATTATTTAAAAAAATTCAAAAAAATAAAATAATTGTTTTCGACGAAGTGGTTTTATTTTGATATCAATGCATAATATTATCATTACTAATACTAAAAAATAAATCTTTTTTAACATATGTTATTAAAATATTATTTAATCAAACATTATCTTTACTGTTGTAACACCTTTGTGGTGTGGTTGGAGATAAAATCCCCCAGTTACGAACCTGATGTTGAGGGAAATTTAAGAATTCTCTTAAGGGAGCCGGAGGGAGATAGAATTGATTGAGTTTTAACTTGGATGATTGACCATTCATCCTTTATTTATTTATAGCGTTCGGCCTCATATGCCAATTACAAAAGATATCTGAAAAGTTGTTAAATTTTAAACGTGGTTATAACCACTATTGCTAATTAATAATAGACAAAGTCTGATTGTCTCTTTAATCATCTTCTTTGATCTTGTCGCTCGGCCTTGCTGTTCCTCTTGTGTGGTTTCTTCTTTGAAGCATTAAACTACCTCCTCTATGTCCAGACTAATTGTTACACATACAATTGTAACAACTTGATTTTATAAGATTTATTATCAAAAAAAAAATTCACTGAAATTGGTAATGTGAGTATTAATTTTAACAAATAAAACACAAAAAAAACGTCTCAGCCTGTGTTCTTCTTCTTTGCGTTCTTCTAGAGGAATAGGGAGGAGCGGAGATGTAGAGTAGATAAAAGAAATAAATGAAAAGAAAGTATTTAAAAAAGAAGTCGGAAGCGGCAATTGACAAGTGGGAGATGGTGGCAAAGTGAGGACCGAAAGGAAGAGAAGAGAAGCCAAGATGTGGAGTGAAATGAGAATTTTTAAATTGAAATCTAATGAGGGTGGTTTCCTATCATTGTCCATTCAGTCGATTCTAATTTGGTCGATGGACTTTGATGCAAAGGCCTTCCCAATCGATCGACCAGAGACTCCGAGCCATTGGTCTCACACCTCACTCCTTGTGTTCTAAAAGTAGTCGATTGTTCTCGAAACCCTTTAAATTTCTTCACTAATTATTATAGACTTCAAGAAAAGCAAATGAGTCATTTCACACCACTGGAAGGTAGTTGATTCTCCTCAGTCGATCCAAGGAAGAACCGATTGGAGGGAATCAACTTATATTTCAGTTGATCGATCTGGTCGAACCAGGACCCTCATGGGTGACCTAGTTGTGGAACCAATTGATTTGATTGATTCTTCTCGGATGGTCTGACCCTTTTTCTTTACGATCCATGCTTAGGGGTTAGACATCTGGTTTGGAGATGATTTTAGCCCAAGGCCTGCTTAAGACATTCGATTTTCCACGAATTTTCAGGGGGGCTCGGTCCAGCTATGGATGCCTAGAACCCAATCCTAGGTCTTACTGATCATGGTATGACGTCGCGGTTAAGAAATTCCTAGACGTCGCAGACTGACAAAATAGTAAATGGTAATAAATTAATAGGATTTATAAAAAAATTATAATTTAAACCTTAAATTTTATAAAAATAAAATATTCAGTATCATCATAAGTTTTAAATGGTTTTGGGGGCTTAAGTCTCTCTAGATTCGCCGATGACGGCAAAGAGATGGACCCTGGTGAAAAAAGTTTAGAGTCAGAGGGCGATCTAATGAATAGTGAATATTTGTAAGTGTATTTAAAAACTAATTTAACTACAAAAATACAAACAGGACTAATTAACTACTGCAAATATTGTAAGTTGTTGGTCATATTTAGCTAATTATGAATTAATGAATTATCTTCTTCAATCGTTTGAAGCATGGGTTTTCTTGATTTCTCACCCATACCCATCCTAAACTTCATTTCATTTATATCGAATATTCCTTCCGTCGCAACCAGCTCCTCCAATCTCGTCGTCGTCTGCCTCTTCTCGTTCACGAACACCGATTTCGCCGCCTCCATCCTCTTCGAAGAAGACAAGTGTATGAAGGCCATGTCATCCGTAGTAACAACCGAATTTAATCTCCTCATATCCATCAAAATGTAGACACAACCCATCTCCAACTCGTCATCAGCACCTAACGCGGAGAACCTTCTTCCGACCTTCATATTGGCAGTGCTGGCAACGAAGTGGTTGGGAAAGTCGAACATCAGTTCGGCTGCTTCAATCGGATAATCGAACTTCTTAATCATGCCCGTGGAGAAGATGATCTGGGCCGTGCTGTCGGCAGTCTCGATTGCCGTAGTGCAAGACATGTAGTTCCCCATGGTTGTATGAAAATATCTGTTTGTTTGCGAAAGGAAGGAAGGACGATGCGTTGGATTTTATGCGTTGGTTTTAGGTTTGATTTTGTAGATTTGTGGGATACAGATTTTTCCCGCGGAAATAAATTAAGAATATATATACTGAGCACAGACGAGGTTTGGCGTGTGGGGTTCTCTTTGATTGATTACTCGTTCATATCTGTACTCGGTCGATTACGGCTGTCATTGGGACAATGTCGTTGCTCAGTTGTTTCTTGATTACTTGTTCAAATAAATTATAAATCTATTCTTTTTTACTTTTAATATTATAATCAATTCAATAAACTTTTTTTTTTTTTATGATAAACGAATAATTAAAGTCTCGTTGACTTTTTGACTTAGTATTCCGGTTACTTTGGGGGACCGGGTCATTGCCCATCAAGGCTTTTAAATTATTGCTATTAAGTATATATTTTACTGTCATTTTATTTGTCTTAACTAATATTTTACAATAATCTGTGAAATATATATATTTGACTTTTTGTTAAGTTTGAATTTAGGTTATTAGATTTTTCAAATTTTGACACATTAGATTTTAAAAATCACGTTTTAGATTTATTCACGTTTTTGACCATAATTAAAAAAAATTCAGAAAGTGCTTTTTCGTTTTGGATGCTTAAAACGTTAGGGAAATACATATAAATCTATAATTACCTATAAAATTTATAAAAAAATAATATAGAATTATAGGAGGCGAAGGTATAATAGTATTTTTAAAAACTCTCGTTTGGAGAAGGGTCTTGAAAAGAGGGAAAAGTTTATCTTATTGTAGAGGAGGCGGAAGCAAGTGTCCAGGCGCGCGACATAAGGAACAACTCCGACAACGTAGGGATAAAATCCGACAAGGAGGAGAACGAGCGAGGTCACAAGGAAAAAGAGGAAAATGGGTTTTCTAAATTTTAGGATTTTGGAGAAAGAATGATATTTTTTTAAAGTTGTACGTCTATTATAAATGATAATTACTTATGTAATTATAGATTAAGTTGCACTTCTAATTTGGTTTAGAATCAGATTAATGAGAATTAATTAACCCCACTAGCTTAATTCTTTATCTTGTTTATCTTTGATTATTTACAATTCATTTTCTTCTTTCAATTTCTTAAGTTAGTCAACTCCTTCTCTTATCTTCTTCTTCTTCTATTCAAATCACCTTAAATAATTGAACCCAAAGACTAGAGATGTGATCGATTTGAACAACGGTGTGGTATATTTAAATGGAGAAGATTCAAAGATAGCAACGACTCTCTAGGAACTAAGGATAATGAGATATAAGTAAGTATATAACTGCAGCAAACCTCACACACACTCATTTCTGGAAGCAAAATTCAATGGCAGCCACGATAGTGTTTCTTGAATTGAATTTTCTCAACTGATGTCGATCGAAAGTGTCTGCAATATAACGAATGTATTTATTTGAAAGTCAACACTTAAAAGTTAAAACCACACTAAATTTCTTTAATCCCCTTTCATTTTAAACAAATATCACATAAATGTATAAAACTATAAAACAAGGACGAAATCAAATGGAGTCCTCTCCTTTCTTGTTCGTTTTATTTCTATTTTACTTCTTCTTCCCTCTCCCCTTCTAAATTCTTCTGGCCGACAGCATCCCGACGATTATCACCCGCCTCCTGTTTCCCTTCGACATCGTCAGACTAGGTACGTCCCCTCCCCCCTCCTTTTTTTCTTCGTCCAGACCAGATCCCCTCCTCTACACTTTTTCATTTCCCTTCCTCCCTTGTCGACAAAACCCGCAATTTCTTCCTATTATTACTACTATTGCAATGCAAAGTCATTTTGTTTCTTCGGTGGATGGCCAGGATGGGCTTCCAGTTAAACATGAATTCTTGGGTGGGTTCCGGCGAAATGTGATGAAAGTTGGACAAAATGAAGGGAATGATCCGACATTCATCAATTCTGACCACGGTTGTGATTTTAAACCAGAACTGAATAAGAGAATAAGCACCATACATTCCCCCACCACTCAATTAGAGGACGACGATGAGGATTCGAAGCTTGAAGTCTGTTTACAAAACACAAGCATTTCAAACAAGGAGTTGGAAGAAAGACTAGAAGAGTTACGGTGCTCATTGCCCCCATGGGTTACACGGACCCAAATCGCAATTTTATTGACATTCTCTGGTGGTGATATAGTGGAGGCTGTTTCAGAATTTTACGAACACGAAACACAACTTTTTGAAGAAGCAAATTGTGACATCACACCCGTTTTCCACACAAGTTCGTCTGATAATAACATCATCGTCTGTTCTAGTCCCACTGCAAATCACCAACGCAGTATAAAACATGTTTTAGTAGATAAAAAATTGAGCAAGACAAGTGCTTCCATTTCTATAAAAAAATCGTCCAAAAAGAAAAAGAGAGGATCGACTTCCAGAAGTAAGATGAAGAGGAAAGAAAAGATTCCTTCAACTTCGATATCTAGTGGATCCATAGAAGTATGGGAGGTGGGAAGACGATCGATGGGTTTTTTCTTTTCTTTTCCCCTGACAGTGACATGTGAAAGGAAATTTAAAAAAAAAAGTAAGGGTAAAATGGTCAAAAAAGTGAGGTGCCCCGTTTTTTACTCCAGTGGCACATCCGTAATTTTGATTTAATTATAAGGGTAATATTGTCAGAAAATGTGTAGGTGGTTATTTTTAACTCCCAACCTATCTTAGGTGGGTATTTCTAACATTTTTCCATTTGTAAACCTATCCATAAATGATAAAACTACTGTATTTCATGATTTCATCCACCACTCTCATTTTCAGGAGTTGCGCACTTTTAATCTACATTCTCCACTCCAATGGCCATGACAACTCCTCTCGCCTCCCCATTTCATCTTCCCCTTGTCAGACCCCACAGGTCTAGATTTCGTCAATTCTTCATTCGAACTCCGAGCCCCAATCAGTTTTCCAATCGTGTCTTCTCTACCTCTTCCGATGGGACTGGAGCGTCACCAATCAGCACATCTGCTGCACCAGTTATTCAGTCTCAGTCGCGAAACTCAAAGTCTCTGGATACGAATTCTACGACTTCATCGTCGGCATCTGTACATATCCTCACTTTCCAGCAGGCCGTCCAGCGCCTCCAGGTTCCCCTGATTTTAAATTATTTGTTAAAAAAAAGAGATTTCCAATCGATCAGTTTGGGCTATAGTGCTATACCTTACAATCCATAGGATTGTTTGAATTATCATTATAAATGGAAAAAAAATCCGAAATTTGACACCAATCATGGATTTTTCATGTCTATATGCATTTTTCTTTTTCTTTCGTCTTGATTTATTTTTGTATAGTTAGATTTCTTTTTCTTCTAGTCGATTGCTGTGATTTTTCTTACCTTTTCAACCAGTATTTGCAGCAGAAGCAGTTGATATTTTACACCACTGTGTTGATAGTTTCTACTTGCTCTAGGAATACTGGGCATCTGTTGGCTGTTCTATAATGCATTGCAGCAATACTGAGGTAAGCACATTTCTACAAGATACACATGTATCAATATATAATTAGTTTGTTTGTAACTTCATCTATTAATACACTTTCGATTAATGTTTTTAAAAGAGACTCTGTTATGGTTCAGGCAGAGATGAACTATGTCCAATCATTGATACAAAATTGTGATGTACTTTAAAAAAAAAAATCTACATACTGTTAATCTTTTTTTATCCTTCCAATTTTCACCAAGGTAATTTAACATATGCCATATTATCATATTCAGGTTGGAGCTGGTACCATGAATCCACTGACTTTTTTGAGAGTTTTAGGTCCAGAACCATGGAATGTTGCGTAAGTATTGCTCCCAAAACTATTTTTGTTTATTTCTCTCTATTATATTTGTTTTACTAGAAGTTTCTACCCATTCATATGCATTAAGGTAATATTTTTTTGAAGCAACATTAAGGTAATATTCTCTCTATTATGTTTGTGCTATATAATACTAACATACTAGACTTGGTTGATTTGTGTTATGCAAAGTTCCTGTGTAATTTTAGTAAAAATGACATGCAGTTTTTCCTCTACTGTTTTCATATGTAAATATGGAGTCTCACTAGGTAAAACTGTATTGCTGCACAGACGAACACAAATAAAATATAAAAAATACAATCTCTACATGAGAATTTGTATCTAAAATTTATACAAACTTTGTAAAAAGCTTGATACAAAGTTTACCGAAGCGACACCTAGGCGCCCTAGGCGTTCATGAGACCAGCTCCATCGAATGAACGTCTACTCGCATGTAAAAGCTTGACACAAAGTTTACCTAACAGGTCAACATTCATATTATATTGTTTTAACTTTTAACTTAATATGCAAAGTTTAAAGTCCTCGTGTGATTCAAAAGGTTTGTGTTAAATCCCTATTGACACAAAAAAACTACCATTTGCAAAAAAAAAACTAATATGAAAACATTCAGTTGGAGATCTGAGATCTCGTTGTGTTCCAGATAATGCTTTGAATCTGCATAATTTTTTCGTTTAATAAATGAGATTTTATAGAGATGATACATCAAAATAATATATTTGTCAAACATATAATGGTTGTTCTTGTTGAGTTCGGAAACTCTCCAGTTGTTCAATATTCTAGACCTGCAACATGTTCTACGATGCTGTTGGAATATAAGATCCGAGGCAAGCTTTACGGCGCTGCCCAGATAAAATCTTATGACTTCTGAATAAGGTAGGGTTCCTACCGGGGGAGAACTGATGACACCTGATCTTTATGAGGATCTCTTAGTAAAAGACCCAAGACTGGGCGACCCATCTTTTAGAAGTGGCTAATTCCCAGCAAGGGTCGACCACTACCTTAGGTAGTGGTCGCCAACTCCTTAGAGGAAGTTATCAACCACCTACATGAAATCGGCCACCTCCATTCAAGGACTCACCAACTTCCAATAGGGTGTCTGCCACCTTCTGTATAGAGTTAGGGTTCGCCAACCCTTTCCTATGGTCACCAACTTTCCTGTCCAATTACGTTATTGTCCCAGCCCTATCCTATAAAAAGGATTGGGGCCCCCATTTAGAGGGGGTCTACTGATGTAGGCCATTATAACGATTTACGATCTACAAGGTCATTGGCTCGAGTTGACTCAAGCCATGGCTCAGATGCTCAATCCCTTTAGTTAGGCTGATCCACTCCCATTGTGAACTTTCCACTCTAATACAATGGGAGTATAAATATGAGTGGACTAGAAGGAAGAGAGCTTATGATATTTTTTCCAAAGGTGACTTTCCACATATTTTCTCTCCCCTATGTTTTGCTCTATTTTCTTGTGACTATTCCTATACTCTTATCGGATTTGGTGGATTCCCTATCTGATCTCTCTTTTCTGCTAGTGGATTCCAGTAGAATTATTGGTGGATTCTAATAGATCTCCGCCTTTCGGATTTACAAGTGCTGGATTCTCTTCTATTCACAACGTTCTTACTGTGAGGTAATTTTTTTTACTGTTCGATTGGTATTTTGCTCTATTATCCACATTTTGAGTCATCAGAAGTACATGAACAGAGCAGGAATAGAGCGTGCTTCGTCTGCCAATGGTCACCGCTCCCTTCATTCAGTCACTGACTATAACTGGAGAGTTTCCGACCTCAACAGTTTTTATGGGTCATGTCATTAATTTATTACTACACCCAGTTTCCTTAAACTTTTAAGTCTTCCTTTTTGACCCTTTGAGATCTAGAATTCCACCACCAATACCCTCATTTTCACTCACTAAAATCAGCAATGCGTGACCAAGATTCTAAGGTTCAAACCTTGGTGGCAATGTGGCATAAAACATCACACTGGATAAATGCGAGTATGCTAACAAGAAGCTGACACCTTTAAATCCTTCACAGTTCATAGTGATTTGTTTGTGGAAAATATTCAGCGTTGTTTAATTCGGTTCAATTGCTTTCCAACCTAGAGTCCTAGAACCATCATAATTTCTTTTTAACCTTTTCCTTTTATTTAAAGGTATTTGGAACCTAGCGTACGTCCTGATGATAGTAGATATGGGGATAACCCAAATAGACTGCAGCGCCATACTCAATTTCAGGTTATTTTGTCTATCCAGTTGACTTTTGGATATGACATTTTTTTGTAACTTTGAAATAAATCATTTTAATTCTTCTTACCAGGTCATTCTAAAGCCAGATCCTGGGAATTCACAAGAGTTGTATATTAACAGTCTTTCAGCTTTAGGTATATATCAAATTAATTTTTATAATGCTTAAAAAATAATAATTTTTACATATATGATATATCCTGCAATGTTGATTGTACTTCTATGGGTATTGTTAGAGGCATATCTATAATGCTTATTGTGATTTTATTAGATCTGAATATCTAATAATGTGTATTTTTTTTTTGAGAAATTAAAACTTTCATTACTGAAAAAGAGGTTGGGCAAGGGCATAGCCCAAGATTACAAAATATAGGGAAATGCAAGTACAGTAAATGTAAAAACATTGTCCAAGGACTGAAACCTCAAGAGGTTGGACTCCCATGAGCGTATAGCTTATATTTCAATCTGTGAAAGATTGTGCTTCTTACAAGATGTAGAATTATATGCAATGCTCACATCCTTTATAATTTCTCTGCTTACATCTAATAATGTGTATTGCAATTTTATAAGATCTGAATATCTAATAATGCGTATTGCAATTTTATAATGCATTGATATAATACAATCTCATTTCTTCAACAAAGGTATATTTGAGGTCTTGTGTTTTTCTGACATGTTCTGTTATGATGCATGGAATATTTAAAATATTGACAATTTATGGACCGATTTTGCAATAACTTCTTCTTCCAGGCATTAATGTTAATGATCATGATATTCGCTTTGTAGAGGACAACTGGGAAAGTCCGGTAAATTCTTCTCTGTCACATAATGATTGCCCATATTTGTTATATTATATGTTTTTCGATTTTATATCATTGTCTCAAGTTAATTAACAAAAAAAGATATAAGAAATTAAGAATAAGCAAGTTGCATGTACAGAGTCAGTGATGGTTTTGAAAATCATCATTTATGTTTCAGAATGTTCTTTCTAATTCTTTATTTCCACCGAAATTTCTGCAGGTTCTTGGTGCTTGGGGACTTGGTTGGGAAATTTGGATGGATGGAATGGAGATCACCCAATTCACATATTTTCAGCAGGTGTATTTGCTTTCCAATTTATGATTGTTGGACACAAATCTGATGCTTTGAAAAATAATATCAACATACAAATATTCAAAATCAGAGAGGATAAATAAAGTTAACAAACTCTATTAGGGACATACTAAGATTTTTAATGGCCAAAGTGAATAGGAAGGGACAGAGAGGGTCGCCCTGTCTGGGCCTTCTTGTGACATAATAAAGCTCAAGGGAGTTACATTATCTAAGATCGAGAAAGAGGTGGTGGATATGTATTCTCTGGTCTAGTTGATGAATCTGTTGCCGAATCCCATGCTCTATATAGTAAACTTCAATGCAAACCAGTCTATTGTATCTGTTAGTATTAAAAGTGTGGAGACTCTTAGGAAGGCATTCTGTTTTCTCCACTAGAGCTACTGGTTTAATTGTAATTAGAATTATAATTGTAGGCCTTTATGAGCCATTAGAATTAAATAGGTTTAATTTTATGTTAAATGGGCCTTGTAATGATGATTAGGAGTTGCAAACAGAAATCGGCAACCCTAATCACCATTATAAATATCCTGTAATGCTTGTATTCTGCCGTGACAAAAGAAAGAAGAATAGCGGAGGCACCCCGTGGACGTAGGTAAATTGCTGAACCACGTAAATCTTTGTCTTCTTTTCTTAGTTCGTTTTTTAGGGTTCTTCCTATCAATTGGTATCAGAGCCGTGTTTAAGATCCAAAAAGTTGTTGGAATAAAAAAACGCCAACACTGTTTATCGTCGGAGTTACTGTTCACGCCAAAAAAAACAAAGAGAAGAAGGAGCAAACCAAGGCCGCTATTCACCGTCGGACCTTGGTTTTCCAGTCGCCGGAGTTCCTGTTCAGGGTCGCTACCGGTGAGTTTTTTTTTCTTTCAAATTTTCAAGGGCAGAGTTTGTGTTTGAAAATGTCAGATGAAGTGAAGCACATAATTGACAGATTTGATGGCAATGATTTTGCATATTGGAAGATGCAAATAGAGGACTACCTCTATGCAAAGAATCTACATGCTCCGATGCTGGGCACAAGACCAACAGACATGAGCGATGAAGATTGAAAGCTTCTTGACAGAAAGGTAATCAGCCTCATCAGACCTACCTTGGCGAAAAATGTTGCCCTCAACATCTCCAAGTGTACCACGACAATAGAGGTGCTGGAAACCTTGACAAATATGTATCAAAAGCCTACAGCAACAAACAAAGTTTTTCTAATGCGTAATTTGTTCAATCTCAAGATGAGTGAAGGAGCAAATACTGTTGATCATGTAAATCAAATATATGTGCTGTTGACACAGTTGTCTTCTGTGGATATCAATTTTGATGAGGAACTTAGAGCACTTATTCTGTTATCATCTCTACCAGAAAGTTTGGAACAAGTTGCCACAAGTGTGAGCAACTCTATTGGTCATGGAAAACTTAAGTGGGATGATTTAAGAGACCTGATTATTTCTGAAGAAATCAGGAGAAAGTGCAAGACTCAGTCATCTTCTTCAGCACTGAATTTGGACAGCAGAGGTAGAAGTCAGAATAGAGGAAAATTCAGAAGCAATTCTAAGTCCCGAGGCAAGAGCAAAGGAAGAAAAAATGTGATTTGCTGGAACTGTGACAAGCCTGGCCACTTCAGATCAGATTGCAAGGCTCCAAAGAAACAATCTAAGAGAAAAGAATCTGAATCAAGTGCCAACTATTCAGAAGGATCTGATGATGCATTGGTGTGTTGTGTAGTTAACTTAATGGATTCTTGGGTGTTAGATTCAGGTGTTTCGTTTCATTCAACTTACAAGAATGAAAATTTAAAGAATTACAGAGATACAGAAATCAACAAAGTCTACATAGCTGATGGCAAAGCATTGGAAGTTTGTGGAAGAGGTAAAACTCATATTCAGACCAAGCAGGGTTTGTGGATTCTGAAGAATGTCAGATTTGTGTCAAAGTTGTCAAAGCAACTAATCTCAGTGAGCCAACTAGATGATGAAGGCATACATGCCAGCTTTGGAAGTGGATCATGGAAAATTACTAAAGGAGTCAGAATAGTTGCAAGAGGACAGAAGAATGGCACCTTGCACTTAACAGTTGAGTCCAATCTGTTTGCAACAAACAGTACTGTACTGCAGGGAACTCAACTTTGTGGCACAAACGAATGAGTCACATTAGTGAAAAGGGTCTGAAGGTGCTAGTGAAGAATGGAAAGTTTCCAAAGATGATTTGGGATGATATGGAGACTTGTGAAGACTGTATTCTCGACAAGCAGAAAAGAATTAGTTTCTCCAAGACACCTCCACAGATTAAGCAAGCAAAGCTGGAACTAGTACATTCTGATGTGTGGGGATCAACCCCGGTGGATTCCATTTCAGGATCCAAGTATTATGTCACCTTCATTGATGACAGCACAAGAAAGGTTTGGATTCATTTCTTCTCTAGAACAACAAAATGTAGTTGCCCTCCTAATGTTTGATATAGTGGTAACAATCAGGTGGTCTCTTACACCTAGCCCATCCTCTGATTTTGGAAGTACCATTTGTTTCCAAGGGATTCTTTTTCTACCATCCCAAATAAAGTTATAGGCTAACTTCCTCACCTTTTTTACTATTGTATCTGGGAGGGTGATACCTTGTGCCCAATATGTGTTTCCTACTATGATCTAGTTAACAAGCTGGAATCTCCTTCCATAGGAGAGGCATTTTCCATAGATTCTTACTAGGACTTCGATTAGCTTGATTAATTTCCAGCACTGAGTATAGGATTTCCTTTTATATGTGATTGGTAACTTAAGGTAGGTGATGGGGAGTTTCTTAATAGAGAAACCTAGGATGTTATGGGGGAATTGCTTATCCTCATAGACCTTAGAGAATGTTGCTGAACTTTTACTAAAGTTTATCTTCAATCTAGAGAATTTTTTTTGAAAGCCAGTCCAGAGAATTGGGTGAAGGCTTCTAATGTGCTTTTAAAATTTTGATGTAGTTTAAAGATTTATGGTTTGCCTTGGTGAAGATTAGCAAATCATCAATCAACATACATTATTTGAGTGATAGAGAGGTAGTTCCATTCACTTGGTAGTTGGTATGTGTTAATCTTTTTTTTGAAGACTTCTTTCTCTATGAGCCTACTTAGAACATCCATTACCATGTCAAATAATATGGGAGAATGGGAATGATCTTGCCTTATGCCTCTTTGATTTCTAAAGAGGGGGTGGCGACCTAAAGAGTACAATAGTTTGCCTTATGCCTCTTTGATTGCCTTAGTTTACTTCTACAAGTACTAAACAGTTTTTCTTTATGTACAATGATGCCATGACAGTCTTACTATTTCAAGCTTTTGCATGAACCCAACACACTATGTATTCAATAAATTTTTTGAATGCTTTGATGAAAAATAAACGATTGATAAAAAATCAATTATTGCTAATTACCTGAAAGTTTTGAACCTTGCTCTTCACTCTTAGTCCTCACACATTTGCTCATTATTTCCAATTCCCCCTTTTTTAACAGGCCGGAAGTCTTCAGTTAACACCTGTATCAGTTGAAATAACATATGGTCTCGAGCGTATTCTCATGTTGCTTCAGGTTAGAATTATCTTTGATTTTCTTAATTCCATGATCCATTTTTGTAATTTTGCATAATTTCTGGATATTTAACATTATATAAATTTAAATGGCAGGGTGTTGATCATTTCAAGAAAATTCAGTATTCGGACGGAATCACATATGGAGAGCTATTTTTGGAAAATGAGTCAGGATACTTTCCATTTGTCACACATTTTATTTTTGTTATCATTTTTCATCTTCTTTTTGAATGTGCAATGCACATAGCATTGTTTTGATATTTTCAAACCATAATAGTGAGATGAATGAAAAACAAGTAGGTTAATCTTTGCAAAGGCCAACCCTAAGTCCTTTATGACAGTGAAGAGAACCTTAGAAACCTTCTCCAGTTTCTCAGGTTTGGAGGTTAACCAAGAAAAGAGCTCAGTAACCTATTTCAAGGTTCGCTTAGAAAACCTAGAAATACAGGCCATACTCAACTTCCCAATCAAGTATTTGGGCCTACCTACGACAGACAAGAAGAAAACTCACTTAGTCAGGAATAGGAGGCTAAAACAACACACACTTAGACCCCCAGAGATAGTCAATAGAGAAGTACTGAAGGATGTGAGCACTGCATATGGTGTCACACCCTACAAAAAGAGCAATCAGTCTCAGACTGAATTGCATGCCATAACTCCATAGGATTCCAACCTCTTGAGGAGCCAGTCTATGGCTATCTAAGCTGGGGACATAGCTGTGTAAGAGAGTGACAATACTTTTGCATGTCCTTATGTTATTTACATTTTCGCATGCAATTTCATTTCCCTTCATTTTATATTACGGGCAATGCCCATCCCTATTTTTTCCAGCAATGAAAATCTTTAATTCATAAAAAAAGCAGGTTAATTCATTTATCGCAGCTTTTCATCATTCCAAAACTTCTTAGCTCTTTTGACCAATGCTGTGACATTGGTGGCAAAGAAGTCCTTGACCCTGATCCCTCCTTTCTTCTTCGGGAGTGCCATTTTTTCCCAGCTACTACATCTCCTACCATCCCAGATGAAATTGTAGGCTAAGCTTTGTATTTTCTTTATGAATGTACAAAGCAATATGGATCCATTGGCCCAATATTGGAACTTCCCTAGTATCATCCAATTGACTAACTGTGTTCTACCAACATAAGATAGACACCTTCCTTTCCATCTGCCTAGCATTTTTTCATTTGGATCCACAAATTTCCAGCACACTGCTTGTGTCTTCTTCCTACCCGTTATAGGGAGACCTAGGTAGCTAATTGGGAGTGTTTTAATCGGGAAGTTGAGGATATTATGAAGAGAATGGTCATTTGCACATATTTTGGAGAAAGTTGTTGGGCTCTTTTCCTGGTTGATCTCAAGCTCTAAGAACTTGGAGAAAGTTTCCAAGATCCTTTTGATTGTCCCTAGGGATTTGTGGTTTGCCTTCGAAAAGATTAGAACATCGTCTGTATACATGAGGTGAGAGATGGAGACAACCCCATTCACCATATATGTATCCATCCTCTTATCCTTAATTTATCAGCCTGCTAAGATTGTCCATTACCAGGTCAAATAGGATCGAGGACAATGGGCCTTTGTCTGATGCCTCTATGGCTTATGAAGGGGGGTGGGGGATCCTTCTACTAGCACCGAGAAAGATGCAGTGGATATACAATTGTAAATCAGCTTGCATAGTAGCGGGCTAAACCCCATAGCTTCTAATGTGGGGATGATAGCTTGCCACTTCACAATATCGAAAGCCTTTTTGAGATCAATACTTAGACAACATCCTCCCAAAACCATGAACCATCTCATCTGCCAGAAGGGTATTAACCGAGACATTTTTTTTTGAAAGCAATTAAATTTCATTAAAATAAGAGACAATGCTCAAGTTACATAGAGTATAGAGATAAAAACATAAGTAAAAAGAAATTAGCAAAAAGCTTATTGACTCTCGCTTATTAGCTATGTAGTCTAGCTATACAGTAACTAGATACGCTGCCTCAGGAGGTTGGTCTCCCATACTTCCATCATAGATGTCTTCAAAGGTTGACAACAACTCTTCTTGTTACACTCCGGATCAAAGGAGAGATTGATATCTTTAATGGCCTCCTTAAGGACTACCTCAGGAGGCCTACTAACGTGCGAAGGACGAACTGGTAGAATCTCATTGGAGGTGCTCACAAAGAGCATTAAAAACAAGTGCTCATTAGAAGCTTGCTCTATTCTACTATTACTAAAATATACTTAAAATTCAGAAAATACTAAAATAAAGTAGTTAATTTAAATTTCAAATACAAAATAGAGTATTAGATTAGTTATCTAAAATCCGAGTTCAAATAAGAAAATTAACATCAATTTTACACTTATATTCCATGACATCTATTACAAAGATGAAATTGTATGTGATGCAGAAAAGAAATGAGTGCATATTATTTAGAACATGCTAGTGTTGATCATATCCAGAAAGTTTTCAACAATTTTGAGCAAGAAGCTCGATCCATGTTATCGCTTGGACTTGCAATTCCAGCGTATGTTCACAATTAAATTTATTGTTTAGTTTAATGGTAATAATACTATTCTGATCATTTTCATTACATTTCAGGTATGATCAACTATTGAAAACTTCTCATGCTTTCAATATTCTGGATTCAAGAGGTTTTGTTGGTGTAACTGAACGTGCCAGATATTTTAGTCGTATGCGTAGGTGAGAAGGTTTATTTGTGCCTGTGAAAAGTTAGAATGGTCCTAAAAATTGTGATGCATATGTTAAAGACAAACACATGTTTAGTTACTTTAGTATAAACTTTGAAATGCACGTCACACAAATGATAGGATTTAAAAAAAATACAGCTTCTTATGATTTAGAGATCAATTGCACAAATTCTGAAGGCTGGTCAGATTTGATATTTTTAAGAATCATTTTATATTTTTATCAGCATTAATTTTTATCATGTGTAGATTCATAATACTGTCTCCAAACATGAACATAAGCTGAATGCTGAATATTCCATTAATCATTAATGTTCTATAGGACAGGACAATACTTTACATTTATTTTTTGATGTTTGTTTGTATTCCAATTTCCAGTTAATAATATTACTTTTTATATGAACTACTGTGATATGGGCTATAAAGTGCTCTGAACGTTGTTTCGTTACTTTTATTTTTCATTGACGGTCTGCTCTAGTAAATAATTTATGTTTTTTTACTCATGCCCAGTTTAGCTCGCCAATGTGCACAGCTCTGGGTGCAAACAAGGGAATCTCTTGGACATCCATTGGGTTTATCTCATGAACTTGATCATTGGATCCCCTCCGATGAAATTATTCAAAGGGAAATAATAAAGGTTTTCTCTCTCGTTTATGCTTTAACTTTTTCGTAATAAGATTTTTTTTAATGACCAATATTCCTTTAAAAAAGAAGCGAAAAGTGATATTGGATAAAGTGAAATGAATGGAAATACCCACCAATTTAGAATGCGGTCTAATGTTCTTAGGCACTGTAAAATACTAGGCACAAGACATCCCAGTTTCTGCCATAAAAAACTCAGAAAAATGGCTTACCAATTCATATGGGATGGTAGAAAAGGGATCCATTGGTTCCAAATGATTCCACCTAAAAATGAGGGAGGACTAGGTGAGAGAGATCTCCCCATGATAACTACAGTTGTGCCCATAAAAAAAGGAACTATTTTTTTGGAGAAAAGTGAATATATCCTTTAAATTTGGATCCAGAATAGGTACATTAGGGGAAAACCACTATCTGATATTCAGGTCATGTGATCATGTCTACCCTTGATTCGGTACAATGGAAAGACCTACTCTCAGCTAGGGAAAATATCAATGAATGCTTTGAATGTTGGACTGACTATAGAATAACTTGAAAAATTGGAGGCACCAAAAAGAACCTAGGAGACATTATAGAGAGCGTGAGAACTAAGAGCTACCACAGAAACACCATGACTGGGGAATATTGTTCAACCGTCCAACATGCCCACCAAGTTCTCAATCATGCTTCGGGTTGTGTAACCCAAACCGGGTGTCTTCTCTGTGGAAGCTACGATGACTCCATTAGCCACTTTTTTTTCAACTGCGAATACTCAAGGGCTGTCCTACTTAAGGTCACCGATTGTTTATATCAAGTAGTCTGGACTCGCGAAAATATCATACATTCCTACCCCAACCATATGCAACCCAAATATCAGATTTAGTGATGTCATACAAGCATGCGAGAAATTCACCCAGAGCTAAACCTCTGCCTTCAGCTGCTATAGTTTTGTAGAAATCATTCCTATTTTGAAGAAGAAAATTAGGTTCTACTAGTTTAGGTGCTTTTCATGGAGGCAAGGGCATCAAACTGATTCTTTTATCTCCCATATGAATGATATACTGATTTGTCCTTCTTTATAGTTGCATCACGATCAAACTGTCATGACCTTCCTAATATGACATGTGTTGCATCCAACTCTGTGACATCACAATGATTTTTTTCAGAATATGTCTTCCCAATAGATAATGGCACCAAACAAGTGTTGCTGGCCTTTACTGCATCCCCATTTTTTATCCAGCCTAATTAATACGGTTTTGAGTGCTTTTCCACAGGTAATTTAAGAGTTTTTACTGCCTTTTCTGATATCAGATTATCTGTACTGCCTTTTCTGATATCCACGATTTTATTTAAGACAGTACATCTTGTTTTGAAAAGGTTGTCTCTGACTTTGTTCCTCTATTTTAGGAGTCAGACACAACTTATGAAGAACACAAACCACATGGTCTCTCTCATCTGGAAATGCTTGTTTATAATTGTCCTCTTTGTCCTCAAAGTCTGGTTCAGCCTCTTCTTCATATCTTTCACACATTATCACTCCTCTCCTTTATAGACAGACATTAGACTTGTGTCCAACTTCTTGACATCGGCAACAATTAACCTGAGAATTATAAGGGTCCAGAGGTGTTTTATCTTTTTCTGTAGGAGCACTTTGAATAGGTCCTTTCCTCTTCATATCAGTGGAGGCTGTGGTGTTGTATACTTGTATTTACTGACCTCTTTTAGATTTGAACTCACAAAATTCTGGGAAAATTTCAAGGATTTTGTGCCTAACTGTTCAATCTGACTACCCATATTAATTGCATCATCAAGTGAAAAAATAGTATGCAACGGAATTTAATCTTGTGTTGGCCACTTGAGTCCCCCCACATATCTCACAATCAGTTGTTCACAGCCTGTGGAACTTGACTTGCACCTTGTTTACAATTCTGATCTTAGTTCAAAATATGTTTGGCAAGCTTAAGCTAATTTATGAACCTAACGAGTTCAAAAAAAAAAGAGCCGAGCTCGGACGTGTTCAACGAGCCCGAGCTTTATGTTCATCCCTAGGTAGATGTTCCTTGATTTAAGCTGAGAGAAAGAATTACGTGCGATACCAAGGTCGTCTTTTACCTTGGCAAGTTCAGAGTAAAACTAAGTCATAGGGAAATCCTAGCTATTATTTCTTGGTAAGATCCCTTGTCCCCTTAGCTTTTAAATGTGTCGTTTGTAATTATAAATATTATATGGCTGTATGAGTAATAGTACTAGTAATATAATGTATCACTTAGTTGATGCCATTTATTTTTACTAGTTGTGTTAGCTTTTTTTGTTTCTTAACAAAAATCTAAATTGACCCTTTGCAAGAAAAGGGACATTATTGAGGCTAGCTTTTTTAGAGTAATAAGATATTTTTCCTGGAATAGTAGGATGCTTTATCGCTCTGGTGCCAAAGAATCAAGGAATCACTGAAAGTGGGGAGTTTATACCCATTTCTTGCTGCAACACTACATACAATGTTGTCTTTCAAATGATTGGGAATAGACTAAGCTGGTTCTCCATGTGTTGGTATCCGAAAACCAATCTGCATTCATTAAGGGCAGACTTCTAGAAGGTAATTTCTTGCTGGACACAGAATTTCTAAAAGGATTTAAAAGAACGAATGATACAAAGAAAGCATGATACAATTGACGTATTTGGATTTTATCTCATTATGGTAGGCACGGGGTTTGGGCAGAATTGCCAGAAAATAATTAATTAGATCAGCGAGTGTGAACACATCACCCTTCTTCGTGTTGGTGATTGACTTTTCTACTCAGATCTGCGAAGCTACTAGAAGTGGGGATCCCCTCCTCCCTTCCTCTCCAATCTGGTGATGGAAAACTTAAGGGCCCATCAGTCAGGATAGGTTTGACCAAAGGAAGTTTTGCACCTATGAATTAAATAGCAGTTAGGTGGCAATGTGGCATCAGATCTTAATTTTTTTGATGATGTGGTAAGGCATTTGACGATTTCATAGCTTCTGCAATGGATAGGCTTGAGGATCTCAGAGGATGCACATAGCCTCAAATAAAGTAAATCAACTTTTTTTTATCAAGTAGCTGTGCAAACCAGGAGTCCCTGCTGAGCTTTACCTTCTTCCAAAGAGGTAATGTGCCTAGTAGATATCTTGGTTTACCACTTAATAATGGTTTCTTAGTAATGTCTTTCAAAGAGCTTTACTTTCTCACCATTCTTCTTCATCTTGACGGTTATGGAAGCTATATAGAAGACCAAGTACCTTGTATTCTGGTAGGCTTCTACTTCTGAAATGGTGTGCGTGTGTGTGTGTGGGGGGGTGTCCATGTGAAGATTCATTTCTGGATTGCAGCATTTAGAATTTCAGAGTACCGTATGCTCATTTTCGTGGAATAAGAACAAATCAACATGATGGAAGTAATTTTTCAAATCTCTAGCAGTTGGAGCCCCTAAATATGCACAGCCTGTTTATTAAGATTGAAGGAAGGACTGCATGGTTGTCCACAGAAAATACCTATATGGTATAAGGTTTTCTATGTAGAAAAAGAGATGCAATATGCTGCCTGCAGAGGATCTAATTTATAATGACCTAGTCATAGTATTTGATCAGATCTTTTATAAAGGGGAGCTATCCCAAAGAAAATTCTCTCTTATTCCTTGGAATAGCAACTGGTTAGAAAGTCTCTAACTAGTTGTTGTTGTTTTTTTCCTCAAAAAACTAGTTAGAGACTTTCTGACTTTATTTAAATTGTTAGAAACTACTACTAATTTTGATAATGCAGATGTTAATTGAAATTCGGATGTATGGTTGGTCACACCACTCAGGTGTGGCCAAACCTTTCGATGCAACACATAGTAATTGTACTGCTCACAGGCAATATATGAATGGCTCAAACGATTCTGGAAATACATTTATGGATGAAGGGCAGGGTGGGCCTCCTAACTTTAAGGAATTGGCCCATATATGGTCTGACCAAGGTCAGGCCATCCCTTCTTTCTAGGAGGCCTTAACTTACATCATTGGATTGTCCATCAGACCATCACCAATAATGTGACTTGTGAGTATAAATATGGTGGACCACCCAAGGGAGGAGCATCTTGAATAATTGTGCCCTATTAAATTCAGATATTAAATAACCTTGAATCTACTTTACTCTTTCTACTGTTCTTATTGCTCTTATTCTATCTTCTATCTTATTTCAATTCTTGGTGGACTCCAAGAGTTAGTAATATTGATTTGAGTGAAGAAGATCTCCCATCTTCTTCATTGTCTTTGTTCTCAGTGTTCAAGGCTACATCATCTTTGTATCTTATTTCTCCGAATTTAATATTAAAAACTATTACCTTTTGCAAAAAAACATTACCTCTATATATTCTGTCTGAATATAATTGAGAACCCAGTATATTGGTATATTACTATATTCCCTCAGAAAGTAAATAGATATAACGATTTTCCTATATTTATATCTTTCCATGTATTCTTTCTAGTTGACTAAAAATCCGAGAATCTTCATTCTGGAAATTGGAACAGAAGAGATTCCACCTCACGATGTTGTTTCCGCAAGTAAACAAGTATGTTTACATCTTATATTTGTATTGTATATTTAAATGAAAGATGGACCTTATATTTTTCCTGGACCCTCACAAAGTTCCAATATCATTATTTGATTTGATTAGGATTGTCATTATGGGATTTTTTTTATAGAAGATTAAAAGGTATTTTTATTTTGAAGCAGATAAACTTTTCGTTATAATAACGAGGGGAAACAATGCCCGGATTATAAAGTTTGGAGAAACAAGAAATATAAAAAAGGGGAGAAGAGTTTATAAATCCCCTGATATTCCAAATTAGTAAATCCATTAAAAATTTAGAGGTAGCTTTCCTAATTAGAGTGTGGATTTAGGCGATTAATGGTCTAGTGTGGGATAGCCCGCACCTTTCTCTTTTTACTACGGGGTTTTCCTAAGTTTGCAGACTAGAGAGGGTTCAATATGGTTCCGAGCGAGATGGAGAGGAGGCCCATCCTTGGCTTGGCACCCTTCTCCTGTGGCCTGCTCTGTTAGGTCTTTTTCTTGGAGTATTTCTTTGTAGATTTACCATGCTTCTCATAGTATGAGGATGTGCAGAGATTTGGCGGGACATATGTTGATCTAGACTCTTTGGGAGTATCCATAAGAGTGGTTGGATGGGTTGGTGGTATTGGCCTATTGAGGTGTGGGGTGCTGGGGGGGTGGACAGTTGACTAACTGGAGATGAATAGGGCGGTTGAGTTGGAATAATGGACCTCCTCATATCTATTTGTGTTGATGAATGATGACCTTTTGTATTGTGTGATATATGATTAAGATCTTTTCGTCGTCTGGTCTAGCTAGCATTTGTGTTATACCTCTACAGCTGAACTGTCTGTGTTATACCTCTACGTTAGATTTTATTATTTTTCTTTACGATTTACTTTGCTTTATTGACCATTGTCATTGATGGCGTAGCTTAAAAGTGCAGTCACACAGTTACTTGAAAAGAGAAGACTGGGCCATGGAAAAGTTATGGCATGTGCTACACCCCGTCGGTTAGTGGTACGATTCTGTACATTGATATTTTATTTAAGTTTTCAAAAAAGTTATTTATTCATATTTGTAATTTGCATACAAAATAATATTTTACGGTGAGACTTATCTTATTTCCATGTTTCATATTCTCAATGCAGCTATTTTGAAGTCCAAATAATGAATCAAAAATAAAGATATGGATATAAGTTCTATAATAATATTATTAATTTGCATTATAATACAGTTCTAAAGAGTTTACAATCATATTCTATAAAGGAATAAGTTGGTAATTAATTAGAATATAGTTAGTTTTTTTTAAAGAAAAAATAGTTAGTTTGTTATGGGTAAACTTGTAATCAATACTCTATAAATATGAATATGAATAAATATTCTCTCAAAATATCAAACTGGTTGTGGCACATACAAGTTGGATAGAGATCGGTGACTTCAACAAAGTCCGATCACCAGAGGAGAGGATTTACACTGGAATTTATAACCATGGGGTCTATTCCAGCATAATTCATCAAAGCTACAAATAATGCCCAATTGTTGGAGATGTCGTCGGTAGTAGGTACACATGGACCAACAACTCTATGGATGGTAACTTCAAACAAAGTAGATGGAATTAGACATTCAATAATAAAGATTAGATATATAAATGGTCTCAAGCTAGGCTGGAATTCTACCCTGCAATGCTGATGTATCATAGGTAGATGATCGTGAAGGGTGGAAGCAAGTTCAAACTTCAAAGTGGATGATTCTTGGTTCTCTGATCCAGGATTTCTAAAGCTAGCTAGGACCAGATTATCCAAACCAGTTTGTAGGAATGGTCTCTTCCGGTTGCAACAGAAATAAAGGAGGTGAAATCCTTAGCTAAAGCTTCGTCGACTTAGATAGGGAACTCCACCAAGCAGGTGGAGAGAGCCAGATTGGAACCCTAAATCTGTTGTATTGGACTAAGTTGGGAAACTGCCTTTCCCTGGAACTACCTTCCATTAATTCACTTGGACTAATAATTCCCCTGGTCTGAATTTCAGACAGTAAAATAGATAGAGTTTTCACCAACAGTGTAAGGATCAAGATGTGGTCTGAACCCATAACAGAATTCTACAGGGGTGTATCTGGAGACCATGCTTTCATGACCACCTTCTTCTCCTTCATTGAGAAGGAGGGGAGGGGGTAGAGTGGTAGACCATTCAAGATCTTTGATTCCTTGCTGTCTAAATCTGAGTTCTTAGCCTCGGCAAGGCAGGGTATTGTAACATCAGTATGTGAGAATTGGAAAGAGCTTCAACAGAAAGTGAGAAGGGTGAAAGAGTTATCTAAAGCGGCCTAAGGAGAAAGTGCATTCCAAAAACCAGGTTGAGGAGGTAATAGACAAAGAAGCCCAAGTCTTAATACAGCGTGGAGAATCTACGACGCTCCCTCAAAGTAAAAATCAAAGAGGAAGATGCTGGTCTTTGGCAAAGGGCAAAATCAATTGGCTCAGTCTTAGACTTGGTGAATCAAATTCTAAATCCGTCAGTTTGGCTCCTTAAATCCCTTAATATAGACATAGTGCACTAAATCAGAATAGGGTAGAACTTGAGAAAAAGAGTGTGGATTATTTCAAAGGAATATACAAGGCTGATCAGAAGCTACTTGAGGAGGTCAGGTCAGTATTATTCTCTTTCAGTAAGGTCTCGGGATTTGATGGTTTGTTAGCCTTATTTTCCAAGAAAGCATAAGAATGGGAAGTCCAATTGAAGCACCTACAGGGTTTGTGACATAATTGGAGCAATTCATCTATTCGCCAAAGTCTCAAGCTTCTGGGGATTACTGTGTGATGCTTGGCTTCATAGTATGACAGATATGGAGTGAGAGGAAGTGCCATCTCAAACAACACTCCGGCCTCTTGAGACCATAGAAGAAGAAATTTCAATTTCAATTGACATCTTTAATGACAAAGTTTTCAAAAAGCCCAATTAAATACCAAATGAGTCTAATGTTATTAACATAGAGGAGTCCAATTTCTTGAGGCATCGAACAACAATTACTTAATGTTGCCAGAGGAATCGCACAAGGATAGGACAATGAGCTTTCTTATCTTTTATTTACTTTGTATATGGGAATGGCCCATTTCATTTTATCAATGAAATTTCAGCTTTATTGGACGAGAGTCAAAGATGCTCAAGAATCATTGATGAAGAAGAATCATTGTCTTGTCAATGCTCAGAAACAGAATCATTAATGTTGCTTAGATTTTTTAACCCTAGCAATTTTAAAATATATTTTTTTGCCAACAGTAAATTTTTCATTTTTCCATTCAATTTGATACAAGTGCTTTATCACTATACAACTATTCTTTTTTCATAGCATTATAGTATTATACATATAATATACATATAATATATATTAGTATATTACTAGTTTACTACTATATTTTCCTAGGGGTACGGGGTACCTGAGTTTGTCCTGCCAAGGGATAAGTGACAGAGCCTCCCTATAACTCAGCTTAGCTTTAAATTTACCAGGGTTGTAAATCACTCTGATATCGCTTTGGATATTGTCCCTGATAATGGACCAATGATTCTTCTTCCCCTCATATTCTGTTACATTTTCTCTTCAGATATGTAAAAAACTAAAAATCAATTACATTATAGATAAATCCTCTTTTTAATTCCTTGTCTGGACCCCTTTTTCTCTTATCGAATATTGATACCAATGCTCCAATTTTTTTGTGTGTATATGTAGCTGGAGTAATATAAGTCGCCATATAGTGAGATTTCAAATTTTGTAAAAAAAATCATCTCCAGAAAAAACTTTAATTTTGCATTAATTTGCAATGCAATTCTATTCCTCCACAAGTTAAACTTTTATTTGCTTTAAAAATTAAAACTTTTATTTAGTATTATATCATATTAATTTTTTCATGGTGATGAGAAATGTTAAAGCTATATATTGATATTCTTTCAGATTCATATTGACGATCTTAGTTCCAAGCAAACGGAAAATGAAGTTATGCTTCGTGGACCTCCAGTGGCAAAAGCATTTGACAACCTAGGAAATCCAACAAAGGTCCCTGTATTTCTAGGATGTTTTATACCTGATCTACTGCTTTGATTCTTTTTTTATGTAAAATTAAATTTCCATTAATAATAACGAAATTTGAGCATTGCTCGATTATAAAGATTTTGGGTATGAGTTGAACTCATAGGGATTCTAAACAGTTTTCCCTATTCACTAATTGTTCCTAGGGTGTTGCCTCAGAATGTCATTGGTCGGTTCTAAGTCAGAGTCTTCTATCGGATTCTCCTACCAGCTTTGATTCGAAGATTTGTCACTATCCTGCTTGGTGGAGTGATAGGTCTTGGTGAAGAGTCAATAGAGGATATACCATTCACTATTCGAATCTTCTATATTACTAAGGAGTGGCCACATGTTCGAATCTTCTATATTACTAAGGAGTGGCCACATGTTCGAATAGTGTAGTGGTCTAGGCATGTCATGGTTATATGAAGGGGTTTGGGAAGTATGATAGGGGTGACACAGATCGTACTGTGAAATGTGAATCACAAACACCATTATCTTGCTTTCCCTAGGTTGTAGTACACATGCTGTGGGTGCACAGACGATGGTGGGGGATTGAACAGTAGGTTGTTAGGTTCCTACAATGATTTGACAGTTGGTTTGTGACTATCTTGTCAAAAGAGGGGGAAGTTGTGGGATTCCGGTTTGTCTCGGTATCAGTATTTCGCCAGCCAATGTCCAAAGTTCAAACACATTCCAACTAATGCAGCGTTGTGATTTGGACTGGTAGGGTACTGGAATGAGAACCTTTGTTTCTTTTCCGTCTTCTTCTTAAATCACGACCGGAATTGCCTTCGGGAAGGTGAAATCTTTGCAAGTATTTCGCCAACCAATGTCCAAAGTCCAAACACATTCCAACTAATGCAGCGTTGTGATTTGGACTGCTAGGGTATTGGAATGAGAACCTCTGTTTCTTTTCCGTCTTCTTCTTAAATCACGACCGGAATTGCCTTCAGGAAGGTGAAATCTTTTCAAGTATTTTTTTTTTTGAAAGCAATTAAATTTCATTAAAAAATAAAGCTAATGTCTTTATTTCCTTTTTTTATCAATATTCTTGTTTTCTATAAGTGTATTATAATCCCATGAATCTTGATAGGCTTGAAGCAATTACATTGTGATGTTTTTTTATTCTTTATTTTTTTCCATAATTATTTTGACAAGTTAGGCTTGAAATGCATTGTTCTTTTCTTTGATAATCTTTTTAAGTATATTTTTATAGTTAAATCATACATATTAAGAATTGAGCTTCGTTAAAGTCTTTATTAATTATCTTCATTCTTCTATAGTTCGAACCGGTTTTAATTAGCAACGTATGGTTATCATTCAACACAAGTGTTCTTACATGCCTTCATTTTTTTAGGCAGATAAATTCTTTCATTAGAATAATGAGGGGAAATGTTCGAATTACATTGGAGAGACAAAATAAGATAAAAATGGAGATGGGTTTGTTGAACCATTGACATTTTCCAATTGGCTAAGCTAATTAGTAATAATCGACTAGACAGAATGCATCAGGAGGTTGATTTTCCACATCTGAAGTGTAATGGTCTCCAAAGGGTGACAACAACTTTTCCTATGGAATTATGGCATGAATGAGAGGTTGATGTCTTTGATAACTTCTTTAAGCATAACTTCTGGGGGTCACAATATGTGTTATTTCAATATCTTATTTCTTTCAGTCCATATGTGCTATGACAGAACTCCAACAACATTCCATAGAAGGTCCCAAGTAGGTGAGTGATGAGTAGTTTTCTGAAAGGCCTTTGTTAGATCCCCCAGTTTGATACCAGAGCTATTAGGGGAGGGGATAGCAATATTCATTTTTTTTCAAAAAGATCGATTGAGCATTTCCACTAGATGGATAAGTATTCTTTGTTTGTTTGGAAATGAGAATTAGAATTCTTACAATCTTATCATTTATTTAGGCCGATAGACACTACTCTACTCTATCATTTATGCATGTTATAGATTTATAGTCCTTACATCAATTATCACTTATGGAAGAATACTCACTCATTATAGATATGCATTCGCTATGACCCTATCATCTTCTAAGCACACAATTTTGATGATTAATTTATTTAACATAATATCTCAAAAAGGTCAAATTTACCATCAAGATTTGATCTTAGATTCTTAGTTAGCATCAACGTATTATGTATGAATATATTTATTGATTCAAATTATAATTGTTTACTTTTCTTTACCAGGCTGCTGAAGGATTCTGTCGTAAACATTCAGTATCTCCAAATTGCTTGTATAAGAAGTTTGATGGTTAGAATTTTCCCATAACCCACACTTCTTGCTTATTTAAATTCTACACATCTTCTTTATTTTGACGTCTCTAAATATTAAATAATTGGAATAATGATGTCTGATTATCTCTGACCCATGAGGGATTGAGGTACTACCTACAATCAATCGAGTAAATGGTTGAGAAGGATTGGGAAGTGATGCAAAGCATCTTAGCACTCAAGATTCAGTTGTCAGCCTACTCTCCATTAGGAAGACCCCTAGACTTTGTTCAATCATGTAATTTGAAGGTGAATCATCCACTTGGCGATCGTTCTAATTCTGAACTTGACAGTTTGGGGAACTAGCTCATGTGGCGAGTCTAAATATGAGATGAGGGGAATTGTATGCTCGATGATAACTCTAATTCCATACTTGATGAGGGGATTTGGAGATACGAGATTAGGGGATTTGAAATATTGCAGTAAATAGTAATTTTTTGTTGCTTATTAATTACTACCACTCTACCACGAACTTCACTGAAATAATTTTTTGTAGGTAAAGTGGAGTATGTTTACATTCAAGTTCTGGAAACTGCACGGTCTTCCATTGAGGTACTATTTCAGATGGTTATCTATGGATTATATGAAATTCATTCAAATATGAACCGAGTAGGAATTACATAATCTCTCTCTCTCTCATAGCAATTCTTGTAATCATCATCTTCTTTTCTCACTATAGGAAGTAGTGAATCATTTTAAAGTGACAAATTTGGTTTTAATCATTGAGATATTCTAGTAAATAATATATATCATTCTCTCATTCCTATTTTTTGCAATAATTAAACGTTTTCATTAATAAAATGAAGGCCATTGCCCACGATTACAATATGAAAGAGATAAATAATAAAGATAAAGGGTATATAGACTTTCTCCTATATAGCAATTGCACGTAGTGGTTAAGTAACTATGTGTTTTACCTTAGGAGGTTGGTCTCCAATACAAGCATAGTGGTCTTTTCTTGAAGAGCTCTGGTCTAAATGAAAAGCTGGAGTTTTGGTTGATATCCCCTAGTATAGATTTTGGGGGCCTCGAAGTATATGTAACAATCGTTCTTGATTACCGGTCGTTAGAGAACATAAATTGAAGAAATCCCACAGAGGGGTCTGAGGTTGAGAAGAAGAATCTCCCGAAGGAGCCTGAGGGAGAAACAAAACTTTATTGAGTATTCAATTCATATCTTTTCATTCACCCTAGCCACATATATATACAATAGAAATACAATCAACCAACCTAACGCTGCCATGTGGCAATTATAACATACTAATTCTAATTATTTAACTAATTCTAAAATAGTAAACCCAAGATAAAATGAACTGTTACATCACCGCCTCCTTTCGATTTAACCTTGACCTCAAGGTAGTAGTTTGGTTAACTTGGTTGGTCTCCATCGACCTCCCTCTCCACCATCTTTTCTTGATTTTCATTTCTTGATTGGTGAACTTCTAGAGAAGCCTCCCCTCATATCAGATATTCAGATCAGGAACCGCGATCTTGAATGGCAAGAAATCAAACCCACCCGTGAAAGATGAATCCCAAAACAATTCCAAATCAACGCAAATCTTGAAAGATCGCAAATCAAGAAAACAAATAGGGTCGTCGACTCAAATCGCCCCTCCAATCCAAATTCAAAATCGAAGATCGCTCAGGATTGCAAAACAGAAGGAAAAAAAATTGAATCCCGAAATCCAAATTTCGCTTGCCCCAAATCCGCCGGAGGATGAATTCACAAGTTGAAAGCACCAATGTAACAACCGTTCTTGATTACCGGTCGTTAGAGAACATAAATTGAAGAAATCCCACAGAGGGGTCTGAGATTGAGAAGAAGAATCTCCTGAAGGAGCCTGAGATTGAGAAGAAAAATCTCCCGAAGGAGCCTGAGGTTGAGAAGAAGAATCTCTCGAAAGAGCCTGAGGTTGAGAAGAAGAATCTCTCGAAGGAGCCTGAGGGAGAAACAAAACTTTGTTGAGTATTCAATTCATATCTTTTAATTCACCCTAGCCACATATATATAAAATAGAAATACAATCAACTAACCTAACGCTGCCATGTGGCAATTATAACATACTAATTCTAATTATTTAACTAATTCTAAAATAGTAAACCACTAAACCCAAGATAAAATGAACCGTTACAGTATATTGCCTCAGTTTTCTGTTCCTCTCACCTATCTTGACATAAGATTAGGGGATATCACAAAAGCTTACCAAACATTAACACACCATTCTCCTTCACGAGGCTTACATTGGAATGTCTTAGGAAGTCTTACCTGACACATTTGGTCCGAGAGGAACAGAAGGCTGAGGAAACACACTCTAAGGACTCCAACTTATCTTTCAGATCTCAAGTCTTCAAGAAAAGTTTTGGTTCATAATTGGAGGAGACCACAATGCAAGATTGAGAGACTAACCTCCTGAGGCAATACATTTAGTTACTAGATCACTAAGCGGATTAGCCATATAGGAGAGAGTCGATGGGTCTCAACCCATCTCCTTTATTTCTATCTTTTTCTCTTTCTATTGTTTTGCAAAAAAAGAAAAGAAAAAGCTTATATGACTTGGTCCCCCTAAATCGTTAGGTTGAGTTAGAGCATTTTCCAAGTGGATGAATCCCCCACAATAAATTTGAATCCCATCACATAGCCCAGTTTCCCAAATTGTCAAGTTTGGATGTATAGCCATCAACAGGTGGAAGATTCAACCTAAACACTCATAATTTCTTGAAAATTCTTGGACATAAAAAATTATGATAGCAGAACACTTGCATTTTAATCCATTCTCCTTTTTTTTGAGCAATTATAATTAGTGATGTCATTTTCCTTTTTTTTAATCCGTTTTAGTGATGTCATTCTCCTTTTATTTATGCACCAATTATAATAAATTTTATATTTCCATTTTTCATCTACATTCTATTTCTTTCCATATATCTTAGGTGTTAGCGAATGATTTGCCTGGTATTATAGCTAAAATATCATTTCCGAAGTCAATGCGATGGAATTCCCAAGTAAGCTAATTTCATCTTTTTTGTTCATATGTTCTTAAAATGAATATTTGATTGCTCATCTTGTTTGTGTATCTTGCCAGTTTAAATTTTTCTAATATAGTTACTGATGATATCTGGTTCTAAGTGGATCAGGGAATCACGTGAATATTCTGAGCAAGGTTTTTATATCTGTTTGGGATTGTGCGGTCGGCAAGCACGTCCTCATACACATACATGTTATCTAATGAGTAGGTGTATTCACCAGGGATAGGCTCGATTAAGTATTTGAGTAATTTGGGGATATCCAATAGTCGGTTTGGGTGACCCAATTATGTTAGCATTATTAACTCGGACCCAACCCCAAGTTGGACTTAGGTGACCCCTTAGGCTCCTCTCAACCCAATCAGAATTTAAATTATCCCTCATTGCATCAATCCCAAATCTACTAACAACCCATGATGGACCAGATTTGACTGGCCACATACAACACAAGTCGACCAGGCCTCTATAAATAGAAAGGGATTACCCAAAACTCAAGGTTACATGATTCAATCAACTTGAAGAGTACTTGAGATCCTTAGACATGAATAGAGTGTGTATCCTTAGATGCAAACTTCCTCCCCTTGTATATTATGCAGGTAGTTTTCTTTTGGCCGGAATGGTTGGATTATGATCACTGGAGGTGACAGAAGAAGTCAGGAATAAGACAGAGAAAATCCTCCCTACAAAAACCAAATCTGCTTGTAGGGAGCACAATGTTCACTGGAGGTCATCCCCTCTATTATAGACTTTCAATTTGGCTCCATTTAGTTTTCAAATGAGGACTTGCATGAGGAATGTAATGTAGCCTTGACTTTTTCAAATGTTTAATTGATGAAATCTAAACTTGAGAGTTAAACAATTTCACATCTTTGATTAGTTTAATAAGGTATTTTATCAACTAGTAATTCTATTTCCTATATTTTAATTTTTCACCATATTGCACAAGGATTTAATATATATACATGCCAAGAAATTACAGCAATTAGAGCCCAACACTTGTATCTTGGGTAAAATTTTATATAGCCTCAATATTTCCCAGTCTGATATCTGTCTTTGAATGGGTCTATTCTGATTTTTTCACACTGCCTGATCCATTGCTTCAGTCATAGCCTTGAATGGATCTGTCCTTGTATAACAATAGTTGAAGAACATATGTGATATAAATAAATTACTATATCCTCATCTTGTCGTGGGATGGGTCTGTTCTGAATTTTCCACATTGTCTGATTCAGTCATAGCCAGTAGGGTAGTATCTTCCTTGTGTAACAACGATTGAAGAACATATATGATATAAATAAAAAATTTACTATATCACTATGTGAATTTCATCTTTGGCTTGTAAAGTTCGGTTTCATATAAATAAATAAATTCCCCATTGCAAAAAATTACACCTATATCACTATATGTTTCTCATTTAAAATGAATAAGCTTTTTGACTCCAAATATGAATCTATGGTACCTAAAAAGATCATTTGAAATGTTAAAGTTTGCAATCTTGTTGTGCTTCCTTTGCTTTTTTATATCCATGATGTAATGTTTTTATATTAATATAAATTCTAGGCACTTTAGGCTAGCGTCAATGAGTTTACTCATCTTCATGTAATTTGTTTTTTTTATCTCTTGTAATTTCGGACACTCCATTTATAACAAAAATCTTTAATTCCATCAAAAAAATGTGTTTTGGGATGTTTCAAAAAAAACTTTCACGCACATTATCCACTAGACTATTGATGATATTACTTTGATTACTAGGTTATGTTTAGTAGACCTATTCGTTGGATATTGGCTCTCCATGGAAATGCCGTTGCCCCATTTAATTTTGCAGGAGTCTCAAGGTAATAGAACTTTATTTTTTTTGACTATGTAACAATTCTATTGCTGAGACTTTTTATTTTCTGCATTTGCCTCTTGTATTTTATTTCATATGGATAATCTCAATCAAATCAAGCATGTATCAATGAAGTATGAATGTAAATTTACTAAAAAGGTAAAAATACGTGTATTCCTGAATATTGGCCTAGGAAATTAGAGCTTATAATTTCTGTTTTAGTTTTTTTTTTATATAAAATATAGAATAAGTTATCAGGGACATCAATCTCTCTTACAGACTAGAGTGTCATAGAAAGAGTTGCTGCTATCTATTGTCGAATTGCTACACTTCAAAGTTGGGAGATCAACCTCCTGAGGCAGCTTATCTAGCTATTTTACAGTAAAAATAATATTATCTAATAGTAAAATTTTTACTATTAGATAATATTATTTTTTTAGCAATTAAACTATTAGTTAACATAGCCAGATAGAAAAGTGTTGTTTACTCATCTTCTTTTATTTTGTTTTCATGTTTTTTGTATTTCTGGGCATTGTCCTTCATTATTAATGAAAAATATTATTTTCATTAAAAAAAGCTGCAATAAATATCATATAGTTATGAAATATTAAAATGTTATAGTTTGGTATATTTTTGTACAATTCAAAAAAGGATTAAACTATCAATACATCTAAGCTAACTATCTAAAGTAACACCCTAGCTACTATTCCCTCAAAAATTAAGTTGCATAACTCCTTTGTTGGTTACTGGTTCTCTGCTTGTCTACGAATTTTCTATTATTGAGGTACTTGCACCTCATCCAATTTTCCATTAGCAAATATTAGCCTCCATGGAATGGGACCCGATCAAGAACTGATAAAACAGAGACAAATCATGAAGATTTCATGTTCCCTTTTGTGTTCTATCCAACTAATAGACAAGATTTTAATGTGGTTCCACTCCTTGTTTGTAATGGATATACTCCATGGGATGTATAGATGGTAATCTGTTTTCGATGTATTACAAGAAGATTATCATAGCTTATATAGTAGGGTTTTTCTTGGGTAATCTCAGCCTTTTAATGAGTAATATGCAATAATTAATGAGTATATATATGACCCACTTAGGACTTATCTGCAATTAACTCAATTAATTCAGTTCTTATATCTCCTAGTTATAGGTGCACACTTATGCCTCCTACTTCCCTATCGCATAGACAGTAGCCTCAAGTCCTCAACACATGCTCATTTACATGAAAGAATCGATATTTTTTAACAAGTTCTCTGTGATTACAGTGGAAGACAGTCGTGTGGGCTTCGCAATACTTCTTCTGCTAATTTTGAGGTGATAATCAGTATTTCACTTTATTTGCTGTTTTTTGCTTCTTTTTTGCCAAAATTAAATTTTCTGATTGAATTAATAAAGGATAATACCCTTAAGTAAAAAATGGAGGAAAAATAAAAGAAAATCGAGGGATGAGTTTTTGCCCATCGACTCCCTCCTACCTAGCAATTACATATTGTAATCTAGTAACTAAACATGCTGCCTCAGGAGGTTTGTCCCCCAAACTTGCATTTTTTTTTTGAAGCAATTAAATTTCATTAAAAAATAAGGCTAATGCCCAGTTTACAAAAATAGAGTATAGAAATAAAAACAGAGGTAAAAAGAAATGAGCAAGAAGCTCATTGACTCTCTCCCATTAGCTATGTAGTCTAGTTATATAGTAACTAGATACGCTGCCTCAGGAGGTTGGTCTCCCATACTTCCATCATAGATGTCTCCAAAGGATGACAATTCTTCTTCTTGTAATACACTGAATCAAAGGAGAAATTGATGTCTTTAACGACCTCCTTAAGGAATACCTCAGGAGGCCTACTAATGTGCGGTCTATATCTTTTATTTCTTATGTTGTTTCCTTCATTTGCAAGCTACAACTTTTCTTGAAGATGTCTGCTCTAAAAGATAGGCTGGAGTCTCTGATGATCTCTGCGAGGAGTGATTCAGGAGGCCTAAATCATGCTGTCTGATTCTTATGTTTCTTTATGACTATGCCATGAAAGTCCTCCTAGTATATTCCAGTGCAGGCCTCAAAGAGGGGAGAGTATTGAGTCATTTTTTGGCAAGCTTCAGTGATATCTCCCAGTCTCTTAAATCAGGTGAGGTGAGACTTGGTGGGTGGGTGTTACTGATTTTCTAGATTTTTTTGTTTTTGAAAGCAATTAAATTACATTATAAAAAATTAAGACATGGAGTTACAAAAATTAAGATACAGAAAGTAGACTCTCTCCAATTAGCTATGTAGCTTAGCTGTATAGTAACTAGACACGTTGCCTTAGGAGGTTGGTTTCCCATACTTCCATAGTTGATGTCTCCAAAGGGTGACAACAACTCTTCTTGTGACACTCTGGTCAAAGGAGAGACCAATGTCCTTAATTACCTCCTAAGGACTACCTCAGAGGGCCTACTGGTGTGTTACTTGAACCTTTTATTCCTCTTTGTTTAGATATGACACGACAAACACCCAATGACATTCCAAAGTAGCCCCCAAGGGGGGGAGTGATATGTGAATTTCTGTGCAGCCTCCGTAAGATCCCCCAATCTTATATCCAGGCCTGATTGGGTGGGAATTGAGATATTCATTAACCTCCAGGCATTTGCGATTATTATTGCATTTATAACATCAGATTACATAGCTAATCGGAATTTGTGAATGGGTCACTATCTATTTCTCTGTTTTTACTTTATTTTGTTTACTCGATGTAATTAGGCAATGCCCTTCATTTATTAATGAAAATCTTTAACTGCTTTAAAAAAAATATTTCATTTATTATAAATATTAATAATAAGATCACTGAAAACTACGACACTTTATAAAAAAAAAGAAGAGAAATTAAAGTTTTCGTTACTGAAAAACGAGGTTGGGCAGAGCTCAAGGTTATAGATATAGGAAAATGCAAATACAGTAAATGTAAAAAAAATATTAAATGTAAAACATTGTCTATCTCTTATACAGTTGTCGCCATGACTATCTAGCCAAGGACCGAAGCCTCAAGAGGTTGGACTCCCATGAGAGTATAGCTTGTATTTCAATCTATAAAAGATTGTGCTTCTTATAGGATGTAGATTCATATGCAATGCTCACATCCTTTATGTTTTCTCTACTGACAATTTCTGGGGGCCTTAGGGTGTGCTGTTTTAATCTCCTATTCCTTTCACACCATATGTGCCAGGAAAGGGATGCTAGCATAGTCCAGTGTTCCCCCAACAACTGGAATTGTGGGTGAATTTTTGTATTGTTTCCATAATATCGCCTATCTTGATGTCTATTACGGGAGATGGGGGATTCTGCCCACTAAGTGTCCAAACAACATTATTAAGACAGCTAGTGGACTCTAGCAAGAGGGATCTAGTGTAATGACAGTTAAAGTATAGATGTTGCAATGTTTCTTCCTCCTGTTCACATAGAAGGCAGGTTGTATTTATGGTTGAGGCCCCAACTTTGCAGCCTAGTTAATGTGTTGAGACTCTTGACCTTAATTCTCCACAACAACATGGAGAATTTGGAGGGTTTTTTGAACCAGATCTCTATGTTTATCTCTTGTATGATGCCTTTGGGCCTTAATGTTTCTAAGTGATTGGAGGGGGCAATTTGGGTGACTTTATAGTTGCTCAAGCAATTTATACATTTCTCTATGGTTTCCTTATTAGCTAGTATTGTTTTCCACATGTGGGAGTCCAGAGTAGGTCTGCACTCTATTTCCCCAATGCTTCTTCCCTTGATATACCTAACTTTTATCCAGTCTGCTAGTATGGAGTTATTACTTATTAGGGCTCCACATCCTCTCTGCTCTTTTGACCAATGCTAAAGTATTAGTTGCAAAGAAATCCCTGACCCTTATTCCTCCTTTGCTCTTTGGGAGTGCCATTTTTTCCCAACTACTACATCTTCTCCCATTTCAGATGAAGTTGTAGGCCAGGCTCTGTATCTTTTAAATGATTGTACAAGGCAGTGTGGTTTCGTTCGCTATTGAAACTTGCCTAGTAAGACCCAATTCACTAATTCAAATGTCTTCTTTCATCGTTATAATGATGGTAAACTGGCTGGCATACAATTTTTTTAAATACATTTGTAAATACAATTGTCATCTTCAATTCTGACCATTTGTAAATACAATTTTTTTCCTTATGGATCAATTATCTACAATGTTAATTTATTCATTATTGCCAATTCATCTCTAGGATATCTTAAGTTTCATCTTTTGTAGTACATTTGCACTAGAAAACAAAAGTGAACGATTGGTACAGACTACAAAGATTGACCAATGTTCCAGGAAGCTTTCGATGAGACTACTCATCATCAAGGTTCCGGATGCGCGCGCATATGCGATGATGCGTCCCCAGAGAGAGATGCGCCTGGCGCATCTCCCTTAGCCGGATCCGGGTCGGATCCGGGTAAAATCCGACCCGGATCCAGACCTGTTTTAAGTTATTTAAATAACTTAAAACAGTGTTTTGTTTTTATTTTAAAAAAAATGCCAAATTTTTAGCATAAAAATTTATACATTGGTCCATGAAAAGAGCTATATTATTTTTAATATAAGCTCCTCCCACTCTTTAGACTTCATATTTGTTTTAGACAAAATGAATCTTTATTTATAGACCAACCTTCTTTGTGTTTTTTGAATTCTATCGATGTGGGACTAAAAAAGTGTGGTTAAATAAATTATTATTATAGAGTATTTTTTATGTTGTAGATGTATTAAAGAAGGCCCAGCCCAGCCCATTACGTTATTATTTTTTAAAAGTCTCTTGGGTTATTTATTATTTTCTTTTTATAAAAGCCTCTCTTTTATAAGTTTAAAGAAACCCTAGCCATTTATAGAGCTATATTATTACGAAAATACCCCTAAATGGTTAACCGGTTTTTAACCCTTGGTATTACAATGAATTATAGGGTGTTATAATAATTAATAAATATATGTATTATAATAATTTTTCTATCCAATATATTTTTAACTAAAAAATTTAATTAATATAATTTAGATATATAAAAAAATATTAATTTCCTATAGTTTTATAAATATTTACGAAAATGCCACTGGCGCATCTGAGCGCATATGCACGCATATGCTCAGATGCTCCAGGTGGCGGCGCATCGCGCAGAGGCGCATCCGGAACCTTGCTCATCATCATAATTGTGGCAAATAAGTGCCAAAATAGATAATGAGGGCTACCAGTCAAGGGTTACAGTTACTCTGAAATGTGATTTGCCAACAACTCCCTTCTGAATACTAGGATGATAAATATAAAAAATGCACCACCCATTAATCATACAATTTTTAAAATTTCCCATAACACAGTTCTATTTAATGTAGATATTGCCTAGTAGTATGTAATGAATATCATTTTAAAATGAAAATCATTAAGGTACAACAACATTCTAAAATAAATCTTCCTCTTCTCAGGCCTTACTTAGATCAATAGGATCAAGAGCTCAGTCACCTTCTCCAAAATTTGAGGGAAATCTAGAATTACAAAATATCGTGGGCTTCCAAATCAAACAAGTCCCCATCATGTATCTAGATCTCCCTTTCACTAGGATGAAGAAATCCTAAAAGGCTACCAATTTTGGAAATTAATTCAGCCCATTGAAAAGCTCATTGTGAAATGGAGTGAGAGGTGTTTGTCATAAGTAGGAAGAATCCAACGAGTGAACTGGATCGTCGTTGGGAAGTTCACCTACTAGGCTCAAGGATCCTCCCTTCCTCCATAGAAAATTGGTATGTCAGTTCATCTAGGATAGGAGGAAAGGTATACACGTGTAATAGAGTCGTCCAGTTACTATTTGGTTAGTGTCCTTCTCTGAATCAAACCTCAGAGAAATAATTTGTTCGCTTTGCTATATAGCATGAACTTTGAGGTGGGCAGAAACACCTTCTCAATGTATATCTTGAGTTAATGGAATAGCAGCTTCTTCCCCATAGGGTAGATTAGGACTGAGTTCTTCCGATATCTTTTGTTCTTATCTACTTTCTCTTGATTTGCCACCGCATATAAGAACCCATTAGAGTCAGTCCACAATGGAGGCAACATAATCTCCAAGATTTGCAAATTGTGATTTATCAAATTCGTAATTTATTTGGGAAGTAACTTCACCGCTAGAAGACAACCTCCAGATTTTTTAATGAAATTTAATTGCTTTCAAAAAAAAAACCTCCAGATTATTTATTGTTTGCTTACTTAGTTGCAGACTTGGAGTAATGTTTTATTGTTCTTAGTCTGACTCTTTTTAAATGAATAAAGTTTATCTGCACAATGGTTTTGTTGGTTTGCAGTTAACATATGATTTTTATTTGCTCCATTTCTATATTTAATTTAGATAATTGCCGTTTTTAAATGGATTATGCATTTAACTTATTTTACATGCATCTAGTCAATGAGCTTTTTGCTCATTTCTTTTTACTTCTGTTTCTATTTTTATACTTTATTTTTTGTAAACTGGGCATTAGCCTTATTTTAATGAAATTTAATTGCTTCAAAAAAAAAAGAGTTTCATTTTGGAAAACTGCTGATTTTCAGATTGAAAATTCCGAATCTTATGTAGATTCTGTAAAGAATGCAGGAATTTTGATTCAGATTGAGGTATGTAAATTTTTCTATATATGATTGGGATTGACGAGAGTGGTTTTGATATACACAGTTATGGGAGAGAATTGGTGGTATGCCTACATTGTATTATGATTTATGAAAATAAAGGACTCTAAAAATGAGATGTGGGTTGTTGTGTATTAAGATTAGTAACTCATTAAAAATCCATATACTTGGATATTTAGGTATTTTACCAAACTATATATAAGCAAAGAAGTTCCTTATGTCAATTATTGACGTGAGACTATTTTTTAACAGATTATGCAATATGAATTTTGAATAACATACTGTTAGTAGAAAATGAGTGATGACAATTTATATGATTGTTATTTAATTTCAGGAAAGAAGGCACAAGATACGATACATTTCAACGTTATTGGCAGAAAGTGTTGGTGGTCATCCTTTGATCTTTGATAGCTTGCTTGAGGAGGCAAGAATACTTTTTTTTTCTAGTCACTACATAACTAATGTAATAATATGGAGCCAAGTGTTTAGGCTTGATATGTGCAGGTTTCCAATCTTGTTGAGGCACCTGTTCCGATACTTGGGAGGTTTGATGTATCTTTCTTAGAGCTTCCAAGAGAGATATTGATCATGGTAATCTAGATCCTTAATTATCAAGTTTAATCTTTATATATTTAAATTAAATAAAAAATAGTGTTGTTGAGATCAGTATGATCAATCATCTTAATTTGAGGCATTGTATTGTACCTGATAATATATTCAATGGAACGTTTTCTGTTTTCTGATGTTCATAAATCATACTTATTACTGTTTCCCCAAAACCCTGGATTTTAGAAAACCCCTTTCCCTCTTCTCCCTTGTGATCTTGCCGGAACAGCCTCCCCTCCTTCCCGGATTTCGGCCCTATGTCGCCGGAGTTGGCTCCTACTTCACCTAGAGACTTCTCTCAGCCTCCTCTACTATTCTTCTCTATAAGGTGAGCTCTTCTTGCTCTCCAAGACCACCACTTCCCCAAATGAGGTTGGTTGGATTCCGGCCAGTCTCGTTTTTTACTAAAAACCATCTACTACCTTGGATTTAATGTTCTATATTTATTTTTATTTTTTTATATCATATATTGCACGCGCTTAAAACACCCAATGGAAGCGTTTTTCGCTTTTTTAATCTTTGGATAAAATGAAGGGCATTTCCCCTGATTATAATATGTGATGTAGAAGAAGCTATGGATCTTCTACTGTTTGATTGCACTGTCAAGATTGAGAGGAAAATTGGATTCCACTAGTGAGATCGATCTGGATTCCATCAAATCTCAACGAGAAAAAAGAATTATAGAAATAGGAATAAGATAATAACTAACTGCTCCCTCTTTATTCCTTTATTATTTATAGCATCTCAATTGGTGGAGAATTCCCTTGAGATGGTCCTCTGCAGAATTAAGGCTAATTATGCTCTCAGCATAAGCTAGAGCACAATAAGAGACACCATGGAGCATATTTGCCACATCAATATGAAAGAGATATAAAAAAGATAGAGGGAGATGAGGGATTCATCGACTCTCTCTGTAACAGTCCGCGGTGTCGAGGACTGCTCCCGTCGTCTGACCAACGGTGAAGACGAGAATCAAGGACACGCGAAAAAGAGAGAAGAATTCTCCCAAGAGAGCCTGAGATTGGAGGAGAATTGTATTTCAAACTTGGATACTAATGTGGTTATCCTAGCTTCTTATTTATGACTTCTCAATTACAACATTACTAGATTGTCTAACAACTATAGCTAATTATTGGAATTAAACGTCCAAGCTCATCAGTAATACACAAAGTTGTTAGCATCAGCTGTGGGTTGAGGTACCCGTTTGAGATGGGTTCTGTTGGGTTCAACTGCCAACGATTATACCTCAGTGCTCGGAGCTGCTCATTTTCCTGGATTCCCTACTCCTCCTTAAGGATGTTCTTAACCTCTGCCACGTCCAGTGCTATTATTACACTCTCCTATATAGAAGTTGCACACAGTGATTAATTATGTGCTTTGCATATAGTTATTAATGACATAAGCATCTCCTTCAAGCCTGGATGCCTTAAGAAATGCTGCTGCCGTCTCTTGGAGACTAGCACTATACAGATATGGGAGACCAACCTCAGAGGAAGATAGCCTAGTTTGATATTAGGCAATATGGTTGTGTGGAAAGTGTCAAAAATGAGTCATGAACTCATTACATATTTTTATTTTATATGCTAATTTCTATTGTAGTCAGGGAAATTTCCATTTATATTAATGAGAATATTTAACTGTATCAAAAAAACTGTGTTTTGCCTCAGAATCTCTCCTATGAAGAGTTAAGCTTCTTATCAAGATAAATAAAAAAAGTAAAATCTCTTCTTTCTCTTAATGTTTGGAGGTGCGTCTCATGCATCTTCAAACATCCAGAGAAGGTGGGAAGTGCACTTTATGTTTCTCTGTATAATTTTTTTTGAAAGAAATTAAATTCTTTATGTTATTATTGGTTTTTTCTAGGTTATGCAAAAACACCAGAAATATTTCCCTGTTGAAGACAAATCTAATGGCAAACTATTACCGGTCTTTATTTCTGTAAGATTTCTTATATATTTTTATATCCTAATGACTTTACGTTTCATCATTGATTCATTGCCTAATGTATTCATTTCTTAGGTAGCTAATGGAAATATCAATGAATCAATAGTGCGAGAAGGAAATGAAGCTGTACTAAAGTATGCCAGTTTTAAACGATAAATCTTTCACACATTTCCCATGTGGATTTTTTACTCTAACGAGCGTATTTTCATATTTTAGAAGTAGGACATTAGTGTTAATTTTCAACCATTTCTATTATTTTTTCTGTAGGGCCCGTTACGAGGATGCAAAGTTTTTCTATAAAATGGATACAAATAAGGAATTATCTGAATTTCGAAATCAGCTGAGTGGAATCCTCTTTCATGTACTCTTCTCAATGCAATATTAGTTTGCTATTGGTTGATTTTTCTATAATGACTGTTTAATTTTTAATGATAAATTTAAACAGGAAAAATTAGGAACAATGTTGGATAAGGTCACACGCATTGAAAAAACTGTTTCTATATTGAGTTTGGATTTAGGATTCAAAGAAGACACCATTCTAGTTGTTCAGCATGCTGCTTCACTGGCCATGTCAGATCTTGCGACTTCTATTGTTACCGAGTTTACTTCACTTTCTGGGGTGATGGCTCGTCACTATGCTTTATACCATGGCTATTCAGAGAAAGTAAATTACATTTTCTTTTTTACAAAACATATTGTATTTTACTTTACCTATGATATCTTATTATTTGATATTTCATTGCCTAGTATTTTATTTTATATAGAAATCCAAAACCAACTAAATTATCTAAGTACAAGCCGTGTAATTAGGAATTTAACGACATGTTAAATTAATTGCACACCATAGTAATCATCCCATGGTTTACTAATCCTAGTGTAATGCAGAATTGCAGATGCGGCTGATACGCTATGTGCACCTCTACTATGCTAGATGATGGAAGGCCTAAACCAGTGATTGGGTCTAATAGACTTGAGTTTGAGGAGACATGAAGTTGTGCTCCCTTCCATGGCAGAGGCACAACCTTTTCCAATTAAAGTTTGTTATCACTCGTTTCAATTCAGTCCACCGAGTTGTGACGAGTATAAATAAAAATAAAGGTGGACATGGGGGGGGGACTTTTAATCTAAATTTTATCTATTATTTACCTCAGGCAATTCTTTCTTGCTTTTCTATTTTTCTTACTCCATTCTCTTCAAATCTCTAGAGGATTTCCAGATTCATACTAATGGATTCCAATATACACTGTACTTTCAAGCCAAAATTCTCCAATCTTCACTCACAGATTGGAAAATTATATTTGTTTCTAGCTACTGATCAGTGATCACTATCAAGGTTGTATCAAATATCAGTGATCAGTGTCCACCCGAGGGCTCGACACTCCCACGCGACCATAGTCCATTTGATGTAGGAGAAGATTCTGAGTGATTAAAACAGAGAAGAAGAATAGGGTTTATCCTTCTTCGATTAGGGAAAAAAGAAAGAAGCTTGGAATCCACCAAGGTTCTAGGTCTAGGGTAGAAAGAAAACTGTTTGCAGGAAAAAACGAGGAAGGAGAAAAACATGGAAGAAAGGAAAGAAGTTACCTTTGGTAATTGCAATAATTCGATAATTGATCTTCCCCTCCTTGGGCCCACTATATTTATACTCACATCAAAGGTAATGGGCAACCCATTTGATGTGAGTGTGATGTTTCCTTAAGAGGAATAAGGTCAGGCCAATTAAAATCCCCTTTATCACGATTATGTCCATAGAATATATTATTGCCATTATTTGTGTAATTAATAATGGCAGAATCTTCTACTGCATCATGCACCCCTTTTATAGGTTCAATTGTCCCGAATTGATCTTTAGCAAGCTCTTCAGGGTAATATTTTCTGATATCACATGTGTTGAATGACTTGGACATATTGCACTGATCAGGTAAATCTATGACATAAGCATTGTCATTAATTTTTCTCAATATTCTGAATGGACCATGGTTCCTTGGTTTCAATTTAGAATAGGTCCATGTAGGTACTCTCTCTTTACTTATGTGAACCATCACTAGTTCTCCCACTTGAAATTCTTGAGTTCTCCTTTTTCTGTCTGCTGAAGCTTTGTATTTGCTATTAGAAATATTTAAAGCTTCTTCCACTAATCTATGAACTTCTTGTGCCCTGTTTATCATGTTTTCAACTACTGGTTGATTAGATGGTACTTCAGAAACATCTACTGCTTGTTTTGATTGATGACCATAGGCTGCAATAAAAGGACTGATTGATTGCCTAATTAATCCATCTTTCATTAACCCTTCCACCTGATGTTTTAAAATTTCTGCCTCAGCTGGACTCATTCTGTAATAGGGAAGGTTGGGAAGTGAAGCTCCAGGCATTAGATCAATTTTATGATCTATCAGTCTGTGGGGGGGCAGTTCTGTTTTTCCTTTTTCAGTTACTGCTGGAAATAGCTTTAATAAATCTGAAATAGCTGCTGGAATACAGATTTTAGTTGGGGCATTTACCTCTTTCAACACCAAAGCTAGACCTTCTTGTTGGACACTCAACAACTGTTTAAACTCTGTCTTGGCAGCCACTAACAGATTACGTTTTTCAGAGATGTTCCCTTCGGATGCAAGTGGAAGTAGAGCTGCTTTCAACCCATCTACTTTAATTATATAGTGGTTCGTTCTGCCATTGTGTAGTGCACTTACATCATACTGCCATGGCCTTCCCAATAACACATGGGCTGCATCCATGTTAACTACATCACATACAATTTCATCTTTATACCTTCTACCAATAGACAAAGGTACTTTGCAACTTTTGTTCACAGTTACTGAATTTCCACTGTGAATCCATGAGACATTATAGGGATTTTTGTGTTTTTCTACCTCTAAGTCCAATTTCTTTACAACCTTCCAAGAAATCAGATTGTCAGTTGATCCATTATCAATTATGATGTCACAAGCTCTACCTTTAATTGTGCCTCTAGTTTTGAATAATTTGTTCCTTTGAATGTGTAGCTTTTGTTGTGGTGTGTGACAGACTCTGTGAATGATGCAGGACATTCTTTGGCCTTCATCGGGGGGTGCCTCATCATCATAATCATCATCAAATTCGTCTTCATCCTCCTCCATTGGTGCTTTCCCTTTATCATCAATTAAATTTGCTCTTCCTCTTTTAGGACAAACATTAGATTTGTGGCCCCACTCACCACATCTGTAACACTTAATATTAGTGTTTCTTGGTTGATCACTGGTTCTATTAACTCTAACATCTTGCTGGCTTTCAGAAGTAACCTTTCTTTCCTCAGGTGTTGGTAAAATGCCTTTATCATTTGGAGGGTTGAATTTAGTGTTGGCTGGGCCCCCAACATATTTTGTCAATTTTTCAGCCCTTCTGTCCAGTTGATCAGCCACTCTGATGGTGTCCATTAGGGTGTATTGTGGCTGCATAATAAATTTTTCTTGAAACCTGCTCTTTAATCCTTGTACAAATCGAGCAATTAATTGTTCTTCTGTTTCATTTAAATTATTTCTTGAAGATAAACGATGAAATTCTTTAGCATATTCACTTACACTTCTATTACCTTGGCAGCATTGGTGATATTGTGTAAATAGGATACCTTCATAATCGCTTGGGAGAAATCTTTGTTTTAATAATTTCTTCAATTTTTCCCAAGTCCTAACCGGCCTTTGATTTGATCGTCTCCTATTTGTCACTGTTTGGTCCTACCAAGCAGATGCAATACCCTTGAATTTCAGCACTACCAACTTTACTTGTTGATCTTCATCAATGCCCATATAATCGAAAAATCTCTCTACTTCAACTATCCATTCTAAAAATTCCTCAATGTGTGCCGATCCATTAAACGATGGTAGGTCCATTTTTAATTTGAACTGACCTTAATTTCTATTAAAATTTCTTGGAGCATCTTCAACATACTCATTTTCATCCATTTGTTCCCTTCATGTTCTTTGGTATCGAGGCCTCCTTTGATATGTTTGATGTTGATTAACATCTATCCCTTCATACTCATCCTCATACAACTCAGCACGTTGATCAACATGCACACTTCCCCTTCTCTGAAAATTCTGAAAATTTTGGACTTGAGGGTTCATCAGCCGGCGCTGGAATGACTGCTCCGGTGAACGTCGATTGAGCATGAAATTTTCTGTTTGCTGCCCATTTCTTCGCTGATATGTCCTGAGTGGTTCTTCTGGTGGACGATGCTGATACATTCCCCCGGGGTGCATTAATTGTTGTCCAAAGGGATCAAGATCTCTTCCGGCGAGTGGTGGCCGGAAGTCGACAGTTACCACCGGTTCAGTGGGCTGGATGACCCTCTTTAATTCTGTAAATCCATCTCGCATCGCAGCTGTTAGGTCAGCGATGACCTTGTTTGTGGACTCCCATTCCTTCCTTGTAATGTGCTCGTCTCCCCTTTTTTTTGACTACTGTCTGAAGATGGTCTGAACGGACGGACGACGATGGTCGGAAAAAAATCTCAGGCGACGATGGCCGGAAAAAAATTTCAGATGACTTTTTTTTTCAATCCAGAGAATTCTCCTTGAAGACGACTGATACCAACTGATGTAGGAGAAGATTCTGAGTGATTAAAACAGAGAAGAAGAATAGGGTTTATCCTTCTTCGATTAGGGAAAAAAGAAAGAAGCTTGGAATCCACCAAGGTTCTAGGTCTAGGGTAGAAAGAAAACTGTTTGCAGGAAAAAACGAGGAAGGAGAAAAACAGGGAAGAAAGGAAAGAAGTTACCTTTGGTAATTGCAATAATTCGATAATTGATCTTCCCCTCCTTGGGCCCACTATATTTATACTCACATCAAAGGTAATGGGCAACCCATTTGATGTGAGTGTAATGTTTCCTTAGGAGGAATATGGGTTGGCTTGACCAAGGTCAAGCCAATTAAAATCCCCTTGATCACGATTCTGTCCACAGAATATATTATTGCCATTATTTGTGTAATTAATAATGGCAGAATCTTCTACTACATCACCATTGAAGACATCCTCCTTCCCCTCCTCCCCGAAAGAAGGCAAGGGTCGAAATCGCCAACAATCAACTAAGTCGACTAGTCAGACGTGGGCAAACGTAGGGTAGCCACCGCCACCCGTCCACCCCAAAAAAGTTCCGTTCCTAAGTAACGGACCCCAACCCGACTCCTCGACCCCTCCTCAGGTATCTTACCATACCCAATTTAGTATTCAGAATCCACTATTAAGTAACATCCGTTGGGGGATTATTTTGGGTACCCCCTCTATGCCATACAACAAATAACATGTCTTCCATAGTTGAGTTTTTAGATTTAAATCTAGATCTTTCATAGACAATACGTACATCCACAGCTATACGCCGTGCCAGCTCTGGTGTCGGTAAAGATCTGCTCTCATGCTTCCTCCGATTACGCTCACCCCAAATTGCCCATGTGGTTGACCCAAGTATAGTCCAACACATGCCCCATGCAGGTGATCGCCGTGTTCTTGTGACTGCCCAGTTCATATATGATTCGATCCCTACATCTGTCGGTGTCAAGAAATCCCATATATGCCTACAGATCTGCCTCCATACATCTCTGGAATAACTGCATCGTGATCCTCCGAAGGCTAGCCCTCCACATCGTCATAGCATACTTGTTGACGCCCGATGCCCATATCCATGCTGCTCAGTCTTCCCTTGGTCTCCTCTCTCTGATCGTGTCCCACGCGTTTCGAAATGTGAAGCCTGTGCCACTCCCTGGCCATATGCATATATAATCCTCCCCACAAGTCATGCCCTTGCTTATCTTCGGCCTTTTGTCTACAATCTCTAACCATGTTGGTGAGTCAACTCCACTGCGTCTCTGAATGTCTGCAAGTGCCCTTCCTCGCACATATTTCTCGCGCATCCATCTAACCCAAACAGAATCCTCTGCATTCCATATCCTCCACACTCTCTTTATTACTGATGTCATAATTGTGTCCTCGAATCGTCTGAAACCAATTCCACCCTCAGCCTTTGGTAACGCTATTTGGTTCCAACTGACCTCCTTCTTCCCGTCCCATAAGAATCTGTATGTCAGGCTCTGCAACGATCCCAGCACCTCACTCGGTAACCTGCAGGTCAAACACCAAAACATAAGATTACTGGCTATACCCCAATGAAATAACTGCAACCTCCCTACATGTGACAGAAGGCGGGCCTTCCATCTTGCCACCATGGAAGTGGCCACCTCTACCAATCTATAACAATTCCTCGGTCTGAGGATTGTTGGGATTAGTGGGAGACCAAGGTATCTCGTGGGGAATTGTCCTATCGGCATTCCCAGTATCCCTGCCAGTTGTGAAATCTGGGGGGCCCCATGTGAAAAGAACACTTCGCTCTCCACCCTGTTCACTTTTAGTCCTGTACATGTAGCAAACACATCAAATACATTCATCATAGATAAAAGCGACTTCCTTTTGGCCTTACAGAAGACCATTAGGTCGTCAGCATAAATGAGGTGTGACACAAATAGTGCTCATTGGATCACGTATCTCTGGATTTCCTTCCTATCTGTACTCTCCTCGATGGCTTCCGAGAAATTCTCCATGAGTAGAGTGAAGAAATAGGGGGATAGTGGATTCCCTTGTCTCAGCCCTCTACCACTACGGAAGACTCTCGTGGGGGCTCCATCAACTAAAACCAAAAAAGATGCCTACTTTACCATTCTCATTACTAGTTTAACCCACTCCCCACTGAATCCAAAGTCCTTTAGTGTACCCCTCAGTGCCCTCCAAGCCACTGTATCATAGGCCTTTGAAATGTCAACCTTGATGCATGCTCGGGCTACCGAGACGGCCTGTCCAAACCCAGTTATCATCTCAGTCGCTAAAGCATAATTATCCCCTATCAGACGTCCTTTCAAAAAAACAGTCTTGTTTGGGGCAATTATTCTCTGTACTACCAACAACAATCTTGTTGTAATGATTTTCGATAACACCTTGTAGGTGGTGTTGACACACGATATCGGTCTGAAATCCGCCAGATCTGATGCATTTGTCTTCTTTGGTATCAACGTCACAAAGGTGTGGTTGACCTCCAATAGAAGGTTTCCCCCTGCAAAGATGGATTGAATGGCATGCACAAGATCTGGGGCTATGACTTCCCATGATTCCTAAAAGAACTTAGCGTTGAAACCATCCGGCCCCGGACTTTTGTTTGGGTTCAAGTGGAATACCGTATCTTTTATCTTTTGGTACTCTGGCATTCTCATAAGATCCAGATTCTCTCCCGACGTGACCTGTCTCTTGAAAGATCTCCTCGGCCTAATCATACCGTCCCCTCTGTCCCTGAATAGTTCGGAGAAATATGCAACACATTTCTCCTCCATATCTATCCTTGACACCATCATTTTCCATCCCTTCCTATGAGTTTATAGAGCGAATTATGCGATTGTCTTTCTCTAGTCATAGCCGCAAAGAATTTCGTGTTTTTATCACCCAGCTTTAACCATTGCACTCTACTCCGTTGTCTCATATTCTCCTTCGTTTGAAACAGGCCTCTTAGTCTGTCCTGACATTCCCGTATTCGTACCTAGATCCCCTCATTTCGGGGGTCTAAACGAAGATCTCCTTCTTCCTTGGCTAGTTGGGCTTGAGCTTTATCTAGGTCCTTGTTCCCGTTAAGCTTTCGTGCCCAAGGTTTTAGCCCTCTCTTCACCGCCTTAAGTCTCTGGGTGAATCTGTACATGGCGTTTCCATGTACTCTCTTCTCCCAACCCCGTGCTATAACATCAGCATATCCCGATGCCCTGATCCATGAATTTGTGAACCTAAAAGGTTTAACCCTCTTCTCAAATTCCCTCAGTTCCATATGCATGCCACGTATGGTCAGATGTGCCCATAGAGTGGTACTCCACCTTTCGGAGTGGCCACAGTTCTAACCATGCTTCATTTCCAAAACCCCTATCCAATCGACTTGCCCTTCTATTTTCACCTATCCTACCATTGTTCCAGGTTAGGGTGACCCCTACAGAAAGGATCTCTCTCAAAAAGCAGTTATCCATAGCCGTCTAGAACTCCTCGATCCGAGCCCACCTCTGATTCGCCCCTTCCCTCTCCTCCATTCGGAGGACTTCATTGAAATCCCCTATCACTAACCATGGTTCATTCCGGACTATCTCCACGAGCTCTGATAGTCTTTCCCATAATCTCCTTCTCCTAGCTGGGGATGATCCGGCATACACCATGGTGATGCACACCTTCATCCCCCCTTTATTCTTAGCATGGACATGCATAAATTGCTTATGGCATTTTATCACCTCTACATCCCATATATCTCTTTTCCATCCCACCCAAATGCTATCTACACACCCTAAGAATTCGGAATTGTTTGACACGCTCCATCCCGGTCCTAAGAAACTAGACAGACGGTCAAACTTATTCCTATTAATCTTAGTTTCAATCAAACCGAAAAGGTCGGTCTTGAGATCATTTAATTTCTTTTTAATCTCTTCTCTCTTCCCCGGATCATCCATCCCTCTCACATTCCAACACGTTATCGACATAATTAATATAACTATTGGTTTGGGGCACTTCGATACCCCTGTTTCCTCTTGTAAATAACTTAGCGTGCACAGTATGAGGGGTGGCCAATAATTCCAGAGAGGATTCAGACTCAAGATGGTCCACCATCAATCCTCAACCTGAACACCGTCGGAATAAGGAGCCAATGTAGTTGTCTCATCTGATGAGGAATGGAAGAGACAGAGGCAGGTCGACCAACAATGTCACTATGAGTGATGTCGTGACGATCACATCGTGTAATCAACTGATCGAGTGCTGGCTAAAAAAGCTAAATACCAAAAACGACTAGTCAAGTCTTGGACCAAAATAAATAAATAAATTTAATGAGAACGAGATTTCCACCAACAGATTACGAGTCTTGTTCACACGGTACAATAATTGTCATCAGAGTTCGCAATCTGTCCGGGATTACACAAAGGAATTTCATCGTCTCTCATTTTAATATAACAGTAACCAGATTTTGTGTAGGTCAAAAGATTTACCCTAAAGAAGGATACTCGGAGATGTATGAATGGTTCAACTAACGCTTCGATGGGGAACGAGCCCTTGCTCTAGATTCACCAGAGAAGATGAAACCACTTGTTAAGGTAAGCAATTCTTCAGAAGAGTCTAATAATCTCATCCTTCATCAATTGGAAGGTCAAACCCACCGGTGAGGACCACTGGCAGGTGACTTCAAGGTTACACTCGGATACTCTCTAATTTTGAAGATGGTGAACACAGACCATGGGCAATGTTGTTTGATTCATTACCTCAACCCAGAAAACAGTGTTGTCAGACTCTTCACCTCCCTTCCAAATATATGAACAGTGGCGCCTTACTATATTTTGTGTTTTTTTGTATATCTGAAAATATTTTGTTTATTAGTTATCATATTTTATGAAGATTGCAGATGCTTTATTTGAAATTACACTTCCAAAGTATTCTGGAGATGTAATTCCCAAGACTGATGCAGGGATTACATTGGCAGTTGCTGACAGGTTGGTTTTCCGTTTGCCACTATTCTTCACTTATTGTATCACTCAGATCTAACAAATCATTTCTATGATCAGTTAATGTTATTTCAAATTTTCAATATGCAGTTGATGCATTTTATTATTTTTACTATTAGTGGCCGTGGCATTTTATGCTCAAACGACCAATCATATACAACCTAATTTTTTATTTTGACCAAATGTATATTTCAAAAGAAGTTATTATCGATAAGATAGTTTAGAAAGAAGCTCATGTAGAAAAAATATACTGAAATATTCAATTCCTTGCACATAATGGAATTAACAAATCATTCATAAGTGTTAAAATGCTTAGATAGAGAGGAACACATTGTGATGGCAAGTGATAGAATTATCATTCTATAGTTTAGTCAGGTCTAAAGTCCACGATCAATCCCTTAGTCGATTGGTTTTAATTGGATCCCAAAATCCAATTAAATCCTTCTAATTGAATTCTGGTGTGAGGATGCCAATCTCATCAGAGTATTCATCTAAGAATTTAGTGAAGAGTTGACTCCATTAGAAACAAAGGCAAGTTATTTCTCATTTTCTCAAGGTAAGAATTTCTATTCCTATCTGAAAGCAAGAGAGTTAGAGTGGATATCTGAAGCACGATACTACCACTATATTACATCAGGGCCTGATTACTTGATCCAATCACCGAGACAAAACATTGGAGTTAGCATGATTATTTGAGCATGGCACCTGAGGTAGTGGAGTTAGCACAGTCGTCCATAGCCTGCCATCACCACTTAGCCACATCAAGACCACACTGCTCAACCCCGGTGCCCGTAAAAGGACATTAGACTCTCTCTCACTCTCTCTTTCTCTCCCTTGTAACTAACGGGATCAAATTGGAAGAAGCTTCGAATCACATCTGATCAGGTTAATCAATAAAGGTGGATTTTTGAAATAAAGCGGTGGCAAATAACCATGGGAATCTTCGACAACTAATGCACTCATCAAGTTTTGAAAGGCCCGGTAAATCATCCTGCATTCTTGATTTACCTTTCTCGACGATTCTTGATTTCGATTCTTGATTCTGATTTCTGATTTGGAGACGATTCTTGATTCTTTGGAGACGATTCTGATTTCTGATTTCTGATTTCTTTGGAGACGATTCTTGATTTGGATTTCTTTGGAGACGATTCTTGATTTGGATTGGGATCAAACTTCACAATCAAGTTCGGGATCAAACTTCACAATCAAGATTTCAGATTGGGGATGTTATTTCGATTCTTGATTCTGATTTCTGATTTGGAGACGATTCTGATTCTTGATTCTTTGGAGACGATTCTGATTTCTGATTTCTGATTTCTTTGGAGACGATTCTTGATTTGGATTTCTTTGGAGACGATTCTTGATTTGGATTTCTGCATTCTTGGTGCGATTTCTGCATACGCTATTTCTGCATTCTTGGAGACGACGTGACCTGAAGATCTCCTTCGTCGTTCTTGGCATATGCTATTTCTTGCACAATTCTCTGCAAGCTGTGCATTTTTGGACAGCAAGTCTTCCAAATTGACTCTTCCCAAATCGACAGCGGATTTTCTTCAAATCGCAAATTTACTTGGATCAGCTGCAGCAGTGACTGAAACACTGTTCTATTGATTACTAAGATTTCCAGATCCGATACATTTCTGATCATCGGATCAGATTGGAGGATTCACGATTCTTTCTGCTCGCGATCTGATTGGAGGACACTTCTTGCGATCTAGTTTTGGCGATTCTTGAGTACAATTCTTGCGTGTTCTGTTCTTATACGCGATTCTGCTCGAGGCTCACGTTGCTGCGATTCTTTGGCTTGCTGATTGGACGGGACTGGAGGGGAAATTCTGGAGGCTGAAATCCAGATATTTTTTATTTTTATTTTTTGCTCTCTTCCGTTTAGACTTTTTGCTTGCATTGGTTGTTGTGTCTCCCTATTCGTCTCCATACAAACTTAGCTAGAGACACTCTGAAGAGAGGGTCACTAACTTAGAGTTTAAGAACACATAAAATATAGAAATACAAGGTAGGAATTGACCCAAGAGCAGGGTTTTTCCCGGAGAAAGATGGCATAGACCACAATTCAAAAGATGGCATAGACCACACCCGGGTTTTTTACA
>LFYR01000620.1:0-117548 GCA_001185155.1 Zostera marina | reverse complement strand
CTCCTCCCCCCATCTCAAAAGCGGAAGCCACTGTAATAATCCCTCATGATAGGGAAGGGGACTGGAGCCAAGGACGGAGCAAGCTTAAGACTGTAAGTTCGCTTCCGATATCTGTATCCAACAGATGGGTGGAGTTGGGGAAGGTTGGGGATGTCCCCCATTGTATGAGTAGGGAAAGGAGAGTTACTATGGAAAATGGAGGACAAGGAAGAACTGATGTTTCCCAAGGTGAAGGGGGAAATGTTGAGATAATACAGAAGTTGTTAGAAAGTGGGGCGGTAGACAAAGTGGAGGATGTGCTCCCTGCGAGTAGGAGGGGTTCGGTACAATCTTCCTCTAGCAAGGGTCCTCTGGTAGGGGGAACGCATCTTGAGGAAAATGTTTCTAAAGATGAAGCTGTCTGGGGACAAGGGCAGCTAGAATACTAAATATAAGAATACTGTCTTATTGTAATGGTCTATGGGGTTATTTATTTCCGTTCAATACTTCAATTCATTTTTTTATTAGCAAATAAACTACTAACATTTTTTTGTGCATTCATGTTAAAAATTCAAATTAACTTTTGGATTGTTCTTTCTTTATAATAATACTAATAGAATGCATTTTTATTTACTATTATTGTGTACGTATTAGACTCGATAGTCTTGTTGGTTTATTTGCCGCTGGATGTCAGCCAAGTTCTACAAATGATCCATTTGGTTTGCGACGAATCTCATATGGGCTCGTGAGTAATTATTTACTTACTCTTCTTTTAATGAATGTGTAATTAATTGATTACAGAACAAATTTTGTATTCTTTATTTTTTATCAGGTCCAAATATTGGTGGAAAATAAGAAAAACTTGGATCTTAGAAAAGCTTTGATGGTTGCAGCAAAAGTCCAACCAATAGATGTAACTACGAGTGATATAGAAGCTGTGAGAATTCCCTTCCCATGCTGTCTTAATGTTCCTTTATATCTCACATTTTTTCTAGGGCTTATGAATATCAGCTCTGTAAAATAGGTCCATCAATTTGTTACTCGGAGATTAGAGCAACTTCTGGTATGTATTTTTTACATTATCTAATTTCACTTTGCATTAATATGTTTTCATCATGGTTTTAAATGCACGTACCTAGGTGAACTATTTGAAGGCACATCTCTAGGAACCTAGCAGTTAGGTGGATTCAGGCGGATCTTGACCCAGATTGACTTAATTTTCAAATAAAATAGAGGAACCCTGAAATTACGATTTCAGAGCATTCCCCTTTCTGAAATCGCCATTCAGGTCCCAATAGAGATCCGCCAGTCATCTTTCAGGCGATTTCTATTTTGAGTTTGAACAAGCTGTTCTAGTATTTTGCAATTTTTAGTATTTTGTATTTCTATTATCAGAATTTTGAGCTTATGAATCATTTGCATCAGTATTTTAAAAATATATAAAATTTATCTAGTTGCCTTGTTATTTTATCAATTTTTTTATCCAGTTCTCTTTTTTACTTTATGCTTTTATATAGGTTGACAGTGGCATGCGCTCGGAAATTGTTCGTTCCATACTTCTAGAGCGTGCAAACTGGCCATGTATAGCAGCCCAATCTGCAATGAGAGTATGATATATTTTAATTGCGCATATCTCATACCGCATGATAGGTTAATTTTATAGATGGAGTTTAATAATTTATCAATCTTCTTGAAACACATTAATCCAAATTTCTTGATAATTCGATGATTTTCTCTAATTAGCGACCTAATTGTCTTATTATGTTATTAATAGATTTCATTTGTACACTATCAAAACTCAAAAGTGTCGGTAGATCCTTTGGTAATGGTCTTTTAGTACATATGCTGTGTAATACTGTGCAAAGTGTTTTCATAGGTAAATCAGTAGAGATAAAGTTGCAGTAGTAAAAGTTCAACCCTCAGATTAGGCATGTACCTAGTGCAGATGTGATGCAGACCAAAGTATTAATCTAGCCCATAATTGGCTTGACCAAGGTCAAGCTAATTCTCATTCTCATTAATGGAGTTTGACTCACATCAATGGATTGCCCATTTACCAATGATGTGAGTATAAATACAATGGGCCTAAGAAGAGGATCCCCATCGATTATTGCAGACATGTATTGTTCCCTCTTTGGCTCTATTCACTTTTTTCTCACTCTACTTTCACTATTGCTTTCTAGTTTCTACTATTCTTCTCTTTTCTTGATATTCTCTTTGTGGATTCTAAGATCTTCTTCACATCCGATCTGAGAAGGAGCATTTCTCTTCTTCTCCCCCCCCCCCTCAGTGATCCGATCTTGGATATTAATGTAGAACTTAAGAGTTATTTTAACTCTAACAATGATACTATTGGGGATGGATCTCCTGATCTAGTCCATCAAGGGTCTGGCCAGGGCCAGGCCAGCCATTCCTCTCATTGAGAGGTTTACACTCACACTAAATGGACTGTCCATTACCTTTAGTGTGAGTATAAATACAATGGACCAGCTGGCAGGAGATTAACTTGGATTATTGTGCAAATTAACGGTATTATTCTCTTCCTCTCTTTACTACTTTTCTTACGAGTATCCCAGATCTACTTTTTCTATTGGCTTGTTATTCTTGGTGGATTCCAAGAACTTCCTACATTACGTCAATCTGTGAAGGAGATTATCATCTCTTTCTTCATCCGATCTCCTATTTATTGTGTTGCTGCATTAGATATAGGCTGCATCAAGATGCAAAATGAGAATGGCCACATTAACCTTGTAAATTCTTTTTGATTTTTTTAAAATAAATTTTTACCTTTAACAGAATAAGTGAATGCACCATTCTCCTCCTTGGGGGCTACTATGGAATATTATTCGGTGCTTGTCGTGGCATATATGAACGGAAAGAAATAAAAGATATAGACAGCACGTTAGTAGGCCTCCTGAGGTAGTCCTTAAGGAGGTCATTAAAGACATCAGTCTTTCTTTTGATTCAGAGTATTATAAGAAGAGCTGTTGCCACCCTTTGGGGACATCTATAATGGAAGTATGGGAGACCAACCTCCTAAGGCAGTGTATCTAGTTACTGTATAACTAGATTACATAGCTAATGAGAGAGAGTCAATGAGCTTCTTGCTCATTTCTTTTTACTTATGTTTCTATTTCTATACTCTATTTTTGCAAACTGGGCATTAGCCTTATTTTTTTAATGAAATTTAATTGTCTCAAAAAAAAAAGCGAATGAATATTTTTTTTCTATAGATGAATGCCTTATCTGAAGGAGATCTTTTTCCAAAAATAATTGAAGCATACTCCCGGCCAACAAGGATTATTCGTGGGAAGGATCTTGGTGTTAATTCCAAGGTAATTATCAGTTCATTTTCCCCACCCCTTCAACATCAAACACAAAGCAACAGCGAAAAAATAGATCTTGGGATATTTGAAATCAAGCACACATTGAAATGATTAAAAACTAATAGTGTGATACAAGAGATTGAATATCCAATTGCCAGAGGCATCAATTTATTGATTTTTTTAAAAATCTGAAATCTTGAAATAGAACTTTAAATGAGACACCATTCGTTCTATTCTTCTTTACTTTGGACTGTATATCTATTTTACTTTGGATACCACCAGTGGATGTCATTGAAATTTTGAAATATTTCATCAATACTCATTTGAACAGGTAAATGAGTCTTTATTTGAAACAAATGAAGAAAGAAATCTATGGAATACCTATTTGACAATACAGACTAAAATGCACTCCGGTAAGTTGAATTTTTTTACCAGGGGATACAAAAAATTGATGTTGGCAAATCTTAGCATTTCATATTTAGATTCTGTGTGCTGACTCAATTAACTTCCAACTTATCTTCCTCTAATTGTGTAGACATTGGAGTTGATGATTTTATAGAAGTTTCGTCGCAGTTAGTACAACCACTGGAGGATTTCTTTAATGTTGTCTTCGTCATGGTGGTATAATTTTTTATTTAATGGATTCTCTTTCTCGTATTGCATGTGTATTAAGTATTAACTAGATTTCGTCACGCAGATCACTGAATATATTTTAGTAGTCATATGATCAATTTCCTATTGCATTCTTTCTCTGTTTAGGTACAAAGCTGCATTGTCTATCAAAGTGTTAGGTATTGTTACTACTTACTAGTCTACCTTAGACTAGCAAGCCATTCTTTCCATTTTGGAGATGGTTCCCCTTATGTGTTTGGAGATGCACGTGGTGCATTCCAAATAATCAGGGGAGTTGGAAGTGTAATTAGTACTTTTTAAGCATTTTATCATTTAGTCTTTTTCCATTGCATTTATTTACCTTTTGTAAAAGAAAATAACAGCATTCCTTAGAAAATTAGCACTCTGGGATTTGGCAGTTAGCCACTTACTAAAAATTAGCAAAAAAATCTTGTTCTAAAAATGACGATCATTGTAGGTAAATCTGAAATATATATTATGTGTATATTTCCACAATGCTGATGATACCAGTGTGTTCATTTTCAGGAAGATGAAAGTATAAGGAACAACCGGCTCGCAGTTCTTAAGAAAATTGCTGACCTTCCCAATGGGATAGCAGATCTTTCGATCTTGCCAGGATTTTAGGCATCAAGAGTTTGGTTTGAGTTACATATCAAAAATACATCAATATCGTCAACGTTCATTTTTGTACAATAACTTCTATAGTTCTTTGTTTTTTCATGTTTCACGGTAAGTTACTATTAATTTATGTTCAATTTATTTTACTCCAGTTGTAAATTCACAAACTCTTTATCGATATGAAAAACAAAGATATTCATTTGTATAATATATACTCTTGTTTTAAGCCTCAACTTTTCAAAAGCTTTCACAAAGACATGGCACTAACAAATTAAAGTTTTTTGTGTTGAAGAATTATTGTTGTCTGTGAATGTTTCCATAAAGACAACCCCATCCATGATTCAGAGTGTTACAAGAAGAGTTGTTTTTTGAAGACATTTATGATGAAAGTATGAAAAATCAATCTTCTGAGACAGAGTATCTAATTAATGTATAATTAGATTACATAACTAATGAAAGAGAGTCAATAAGCTTTTTGTTTATTTCTTTTTGCTTATGTTTTTATTCTCTATGTATATTTTTTAATGAAATTTAATTACTTAAAAAAAAAAAAAATGATACGATAATAAAACTGTTAAGGCAAATTCAAAATTCAAACAATCATTGGAAAGATCTAATCTGAATAGGTTGATATAAAATCCAATCAGAAAATAGAAAATGTGAACGAATCATGTGAGGTTAACTTAACTTTAATTTAAAATGAGGTTAATTTTAATTTTCGTTGATATTTTAATCAATGGTCCAAATTCTAAAATCAATTTGATTTTTGAATTTTTAAAAATTTAATTATAAAATTATAACATTTATATATTACAATTGAGGATAACTAATTAAACAGATAAAATATAAAAGTAAAACATTTCTTTCTTGATCTTCCTCTATCCGATGTTGATCGATCTCCCACGGTTTTTTGATCTTCCACAATAGCCAGCCGGGATAAAAAGTTTTTCCTTTTGTTAAAACATAAAATGTTGTCCATAGAAATTAAAATTATTGGATGAGGTGGGAATGCATGTGAGTACTGAGTTAACTGTAGCATGATCCATTTGGCTCTGTTGATCAAATAAATAATTCGTAATTGTTAATTGGTAGGGTGGATTTTGAAATGAAAGAAGATGAAATGTAAGTAAGTGGTGGAAATGAGTGAATCAATAAATGCAATGCAATTTAGTTTTATGATCGTTTAATAAACGGATTAGTCTGAGATTGGGTCGGGCGTTTATGGACCAGTCTTATTTAGGATCTGATTATTTATAAGACGACGCGCGTCTTATTTAGCGAGCGAGCACGAGTAATTACGCAGTAGTAAATATTAAATGGTATATATTGATGATGGAGGGCGAATCGGCCAAGGCAGGACGAATTGACGATACATATAGGATAATAGAGCAAATGGACATTGATTTTAGGGTTTGGTATGCATGTAAACAGACTATGTGTTGTCGACATTGACGTACATATTCGATCACATGACATGGCATGCGTGGACATCGTCGTCGTTAAACATGTTGCTGACGGGATCTCCACCCCTCTGCGGAACAGGAACCTGGCCATGCCTGTCACCGTTGTATCCATGTCTCCAATAGTTATAAGTCTCTCGGTAATTCTCTCTGTCACGGAAGTAGTTCTCCTCCGATGTGAAGTATAAGGGTATGCCGGGGTTGGGCCAGAACTCAGACTTCTTTCCACTCCTTCTGACTTCCTTCAAAACTTTATTCCTGTCGACGTAGCCCGTGACCGTGACCTTCTCCAGTGGCAGATCGATCTCCACCGTGTCCACTCCTGTGATGATCGAGAAAAAAGTAATTTAGGTAGCTTTATTGTTGGTATAAATGATTAAATGGTATATATACATACCTCTGAGGTTGAGTAAGGCGTTTTTGACAACCCTCTCGCATCCAGCGCAGCACATCCTCACCCTCAACTCCACCGTCTGCAACGAAAGAGGTCTTCCCTTGGGCATGGTTATGGTGTTATAGTGTTATGGATGATGAATTGACGATGACTGTCGAACAAATTATTAAGTATTTATGGACGATCGATCGATCTAAAGGCTTAGAGTGGCGGGCGGGCTTTAATTATTTTGCAGCAAAATATTCTTCTTTTGAGAGAAGCATATATTCATTTAGCGATGTCTTTCTAAATTAAAATAATCTATATATCTTTAATTTAGTTCTATAAATAATTGCAGTTAATTTGGTACTACTTTAGTGTTGCTAGCTATAATTAGTACGTTTCAATATTTCTGCCTTCCAATTCAATTTCGTATTAATGCGCGCCTAAACCATATTAATATTAATTAAGATGTCATGCGCCCAGAACACACACAACGATAAGATCTGAATATATATATATATATATAGAGAGAGAGAGAGAGATCGAAGAATCCGTTAAAGTACGTATAATATTCTTCTTCCGATATGATCCATTAATTTATAAGTTTTTATAAATAGTAAGGTAGCAAGCATCAAATGACAATTCACAACAATTAAAATACCAATCTTCTTTACCAAGTTTAGTTTATGTTTAGCAAACAATGTACTAGTGCAGGCGTGCAGCCTCAGCCTCACTCACGAGTCACGAGTCACGAGTCACGAGTCACGAGTCACGAGTCACGAGTCACGAGTCACGAGTCACGAGTCACGAGTCACTCATCATGACAGTCGATCAGTGGGAAATTAAATTAATTAATCACTGACCGGTCGCGCCGCGCCTTTCTCACAATTCTTTCAAATTTTAACTATTATAATAAATTCTATATAACGTACTTAATTTATAACACTATATGATCAATGTTATATGGATGTCTATTTTTTTTTATTGCCATTTTACTTATATAATATACATATATTTTCAAAACTAAGAAGCTAGCTAGAAAATATAATATTATATGTAATAAATATTTTCACCTGCATGTGTTGGTAATATGAGCAGAGGCTCATCCGGATATATACCTAACTAACTAGTTGCCACATTAATTAATTTGCTGATGCAACGAGATGCACTCTAATTATTTTTAAATTAAATGGCTTGAAAAAAAATCAGATTATGATTATGATTATTGATTAATATATATTTTAATTCAGAAAATTACATTAGAAATTTTGAAAAACATAAAATTGCATATGTCAATTCAGTACTAAACGTTCTAGCTAATTAAATAACAATCAAGAGGCATTGGATTTTAGATTGAGGAGCTTAATTAATTCGGATGATAAGGACAAGTTTTTGATAGAATATATATATTAAAGACATAAAACTGATATCTCTAACCTTAATTTGTTATTCAAACAAGTATTTTATATATATACCATCGATGAATTATAAATTGGTAAATTGACAAAAATAAACAAATTAATATGAAATATTATTTAATTCTAACTCTTGTAATTCAAATACAAGATGAGAAAACAGATTGAACGGACGGTGTGAATATATATATATATGGATTAATTAACATATATATATATGTGTGTGTGTGTGTTTTTTTTTTTTGAAAAATAGAAATTGTGTATAGCTAGCTATTACCAAAATGCCAAAATACCAAAATCCATGCATGTACACTATTTTTGCTATTCCAACAATAATCAAAATGTTATTTCAACAGTAATAAAAACATTTGCTACTACTAATTAGACAGTTTCAATAGTAGTAATAGAAGTCCAAAATATTACAATCCCTGAAAAAATCTGAAGAATTTTGCACCAGCAATTTCTGTATCATTTACTAAAAACCTTCAAAATCCACCGAACTTTATTTATTGTCAATTATAATCATCCTGTGTTTTGGTGCTAAAAATCATCAAAATATTATAATTCCAATATTTTTTTTGAATATTTTGTATTTTTGTTATGTATTTTCAATTTTCAAACACTGTTAGGACTTAGGAGCAAATCTTTTTTTTGCTAGAAATCAATCTTTTGTTAATTTCTAGCGATGGTCAAAACATTAACATCCCAGAAGAATTTTGAAGATTTAGTTTTACATTTTCAAGCCCTACAGTTTCAAGCTGCAGCAGTAGATATGTATTGTTTTCTATTGAAATAAATATTTTTTAATATCAGCAAGCCTTCAACAATCTTTGCAGGTTAGTCCAATGAAAGCAGCAAATTTCTGCAAGGCTTTTCAACAGATTTATAAAAAACTGGTGCGGTCATTTGATTTTAGAAAGATTCTCATTATTACACAATGCTCATTCAAAATTCTCAACCTTGATATGTGAATAATGTCCAATACCTTTTTTTTATAGGTATATGAAGAACTAAGTCTGGATTCTGCCCGGAATCTCCTAAACTCCAATTCCAAAAACCCCAAACCATGAATTCTTCCTGGCTTCTTTAGCCTTTGTTTTCTCTTTTTATTCCATTCTCAGTTTTAATAGTATCAGACCCTGAAAGGCTGAGAGAGTGAGGGTTCGTTTTTAAAATATTAAAATTATTTGAATATTATTTGTAAATTTAGTAATCATAAGGGTTTAAAATCAATTCTTTATTCTTTAGGGTCTTCTGATCTTATATCTCACATTGTAAATCTCTCAACTCTACATCTATTTTTTCACTCTTTCGGCCCAACTGATCGACTTGGCTGTCAAAAATTACTTGATAACGCCGGACTACAGCAGTTTTGTGTTCTTCACCCCATTCAGAACCGGATCTACTAAGATTCTACCTCCGTCCATGGTCGGGAACGGGATCCCATAGGAGTTATAAATTTGAAAAAAAGGACCTCTATAATATTAAGAGTGACCGGGGAGACACTAAAAATGTACCCATTAAAAATTTATGGAAAACCCCCTAAGCTCTCAAATCCAAAATATTTTCCCTCTTTTTTCCTTAAATTGCTAAATCCCTAAATCTCTATTCTATAATCGACTTCATCTACCTCCACCACCTTCACACCTCGATTTCAACCAATCCAGCAACACTCCGTCGGCGTCGAGGTTGGTAACTTCTTCGTTAAGACTCGCCACTCTTTCACTCTCCAGGCGATGATTTTTTTTTGGGAGGAGGCGATGATAATTTTTTTTGGGCCAGGCTGTTTTGAATTCATGAAACGCTCATTTTAATTGTGGATTTGTCATTTCACATTTGTGCAGATATCTGGATCCTTGTAGTAGACTGATTTTGAATATAAGTTTCTGTGAGTAAAATTTAATTTTTGAATTTAAGCTTTTAAATTTCTTTTTTCCTTTTTTAAGGCAGTAAACATTTTTCGTTTTTTATTTGTTTAATTGTTTCCATCTTCTTTAGAGATCTGCCTTTCTGATCTTTGATTATTTAATTTTAAGGGCTGTTCATTTTTTATTACTAAACAAAGATAATGCCAAAATTTTATCCAACCCATTTATACCGGGTATAAGGATTTTGCCGGGGGACACCAAATCCTGGCTCCGCCCTTGGTTACGTTACGTTACGTTGCGTTGTTTTTTTGTTTTATGTAGACTGTTCAAATGTAATCTGATTGATTTGTTTCATATATTTAAAATTATTTGGAAAGTATGACGTGTTTTGTTTGTTTTATTCGCGGCTTCTAGTTCTACCACAACACATACCATTGAATGCTTTAAATAAAACATACCACCAATGCTGATCCCCCACTTAGATTCTTTAAACATGCTTCTCCTGTTCTAGTTTGTTATTTTGATCGAACTCTTGTGTTTCCGCCGTATACATAGATATTGACAAACCGCCATATAAGCTTTTTATTCTTTAATTTCAACAGATTAGACCATGTCTCTCTCATTGATGGCGAAGGGATTCATACCAAAGGTATTGACAAAAAAAACTCCAGTTTTAAATTGTATCACATTCAACTGGATTTTATCTCATTAATTATACATTCTGAAACATACATTACACAGTGGTCAACATCATCTTCTTTAATTTCCTTGAGTAGAAGATTGTTTTCTTTTACTCCAACCGTGCCACAGTAAAATGGAAATGTCAAATCTAGCCAAGAAACTCATGCTAGCTGTCCGTCAGGTATTAATCCCTTATTATTTCTATTTTCTAATGTCTTTTTTTCTAAATTAACAAAGTGTCTCTTCATTTGGGATGTTCAAGGCCTCTATGCAGATTTAGTCACTAAGGTTACAAATTTTCATAATGAGGACAAGGGCTACATGGTTTTGGCTGGTGGTGTTTTCGACGTACCAATTAGAAAAGATCTTGTTCACCGAGTAGTTCGCTGGCAACTTGCAAAGAGGCAACAGGTATTTTTAATAAGCTACTTTTTACCACCATTTATTGGATATTGTTTCTTGTATCATGCAAGTTGTATGGATAACGATAAGTTTTGAACCTTGGGTGTTAGATTTCTCCTAGTTCTTATATAGCCTTTTTGAATATTTCTTGACATGTTTTTTAAATTTTGTTTGAAACTTTGAATAACTTCCTACCAGGGTACACATTCAACTAAAACTATCAGTGAAGTTAGTGGTACTGGGAGGAAGCCTTGGAACCAGAAGGGCACTGGAAGAGCAAGGCATGGGTCACTACGAGGCCCACAGGTTATTGATTAATAGTTTTATCTTTAGGTTGTTATTCTTATCTGTAAATGTATGGTTTTTCAATGACTTCACAGAATCATATTAACAGTTTAGACATGGAGCTACAATGCACGGTCCTAAACCACGCAGTCATGCAATTAAACTACAAAAAAAGGTTCGACGTTTAGGTTTAAAGTCTGAGCTGTCAGCACGTACTGCTGAAGGAAAGGTAATTTTATCTTTGCTCGAATCACTAAGTTTCTCTCACTTTCCTTTGTGGCTTTGTTCACACTCAGATATCCATTCAAGTTTATGGATTTTCACTTTCATAGTTCTTTGATAGTTTTACATATAATATGTTTTTAATTTAGGCAAAATTTGGATTCTTTCATACATTCGATGTTTGAAGATCATATTTTTACTGGTTTAATTTGCTGTAAAAGTTTTGATCTAAGTTAAGATGGTCTTATATTATCATCCATCACACAATAAGTATTTTAAAATGTGCAGATTAAATATTACATGAAAGCAATGCAGCATGTCATCATTGAATTTTACCAACATTTGCATAATTGATTATTGATGATGATGAATGGAGGTTTAAGCTTTACATTACATTTTTATATTTGTTGAACAGCTTATTGTTTTCGAGAATTTTGATATTGCCACCCACAAAACAAAGCACATTGCAAGCTGTATGTCTCAAATGGACGACGTTAAGAAAGTTCTACTGGTGGATGATGATTCAATTAATGAGAAGCTAAAAATGGCAACCAAAAATTTGCATTATGTGAACGTGCTGCCTTCAATTGTAAGTTTACATACTACGTCAAATACCAACGTTAGGTTTGTATACATAGATGATGGATATTGAAATACTCATGTTTGGTTTCCAGGGATTGAATCTTTATGATATTTTGCGACATGACACACTTGTGATGACAAAAGCTGACGTCGACAAAATCGTGGAGAGGATGCACACTCCTATAAACTGCTGATATGTAATTCTTTCCAGATATTTTCATAAGATCAATGTAGGAGACAACACTGTCAAATTAGCTATGCATGAAATGTTTTGTTCAGAAAACAATGTCACCTATGGTCCTACTGATATGCTTCGTACCAGAGGAAGGGAGACCAGAGCTTCTCGGATCTTTTACAATTGAAAAGAATTATAATACTCAAGATTCATTCCTTTATTTCATACTAACGTGGCTTTATATAGCGTTACAAATAAAATCATATTTTAATAAAATAATAAAGATATCTTAAATTATAGCTAATTGTCAATTAACTAGAATCGGGAAAGAAATCCTAAATTATAGCTACTTACCAAATTAATTTGCATGAGGGTTAATTGTGAATATCCCCTAATCATAATAAAATAATATTAAAATATTAAATGCAATAGATGGGGTGGACGTGCATGGAGAGTGAATCTTTTAGTGGATATACTAGTCTAACTTGGATGTCTTCTTTGCTTGCTTGGCCAACAATGGATCAAGCGTATCAATCTCCTCCCTCTCGGAAGAGAGTCCGTCCTTGGACGAGTTTAAAGGATCTCGGAATCTTGGTTGAACACCGGTGAATCGCATTTGTCTGTATTGATGAGTGAACGATAGAGTTCGGTTGTTGAAGTTGAACGAAACATCTCCGAGTTCCTTCAACCAATCAACCCTAAGGATGACGTCCGCACCATAGAAGGGAATTACATGTAGATTTACTAGAATCGGTAATGAGTTCAAGAATAAATTGACATCGTGACAAATACCATCATATGTCATAGAGTTTCCGTTGCCGACAATCACTTGGAAGCTACGAGTGTGATCGACAGTGAGCTCTAAGAGTTGAGCGAGTCTACCGTAGATGAAATTTAAATGAGCTCCCAAATCGATTAATACGTCGATGTGGTGTCCCTTGATCTCCCCAGCTATATGGATCGAGGGTGCTGACAAAGATCCAGTGATAGAGTGTAGTTCGACTGGGGTAGATTCATTTTCCTTAGGGACTACCTCCATATTGATTTCCCCCGTCTCATCATCATCCGGTAGCAATACATTACCTCCATGATTAATATTTGAGATGTTTTTTTGCAAACGTGACCTCTCACATATTTATCATCGCAATTGAAACATAGTCCGGCCTCACAACGCTGACATTGTTCTTCCGGGGTAAGTAACTTCGTTCCCGGTGACAGACTCTTAGTGTAATTTGTTGATGCCGTAGTTGATGAACGTCCGAACATCTTCTGGAGGTCATCATATTTGTCTTCATGTAGTAAAGCATGGTTTTTAGCTTCCGAAATCGTGAGTGGATGGTAAGATAATACTTCACGTTTAAGCTCCAGTTTAAAGCCAGAGATGAATGTGTCCAAGCGAAATTGTGACGAAAATCCATGCACTCTTGTAGCCAACGTTTCAAATTCCTCAATGTAACGTCGTATGGATGAAGATTATCGGATGCGAGCGAACTGGCTCATGGGGCTCTCGGATTTTTTCTCGTCAAAACGATCCAAAAGGAGGGAGCAGAAGTTGTTCCACCCGCGGATGAGCTCCTCAGATTGTTGCCACTTCAGCCATTTAGAGGCTTCCCCGTCTAAGTTGAAAGACGCCATATGAAAACGATTGTTTGACGGTGTCTGATGGTAATCGAAAAAAAGCTCACATTGGTGAATCCATGCGTGGGGATCCTTTCCAGCGAATCTCGGAAAGTTAAAATGCAAGTGTGTCTTCGGTGGGTCAATATTATGGCCATCCTCTTCGTAATCGTCGGTATAATTATCATCGAAATCATTTCGATTGCGAAAGTGGCGACGGGTGATCGATGAATACATCGGACCTTGACCGTGATGTCTGGTACGACCTCGATGGAACTCGATGTCACGATCTGGTGGTTGGTGGTTGTTGTATCCGGCCTCCTCGGCCAGTCTCCTCCCTTTGTCTTTATTAAGGAGCTCTTCCAAGGCCGCTTGGATCTTAGCCATCTCTTCTCTAGAGACTGCAATCTCCGCAGCTTGAAGTTGTAAGGACTCGTCCACACTTCTTTGAAGATCCTCGATCTCGTTTTGCGTAGAGCGAGTACCTCTTCCTACCATTGTGGGAGATGAGTTGGATGAATTGAAAGCACCAATTGATACGTTTCGTATAAGAATATGTTGAAATCTAGGGTAAAATAGAAGTTTTACCATAACACTGAGTTCAGAACTCAATTGAAATAAATATAACCCTAAGGTTATAACAAAACAGAATAAACTGTTTTGTTTATAACTGACAAGGGATTATTCACAAATATTTCAATAAGTCGTTAATTGGACTTAAGTGTAATTAAAAGAAATAAAAGGTTATTGCAAAAGAAATAAAATAACCTAAAATATGGATCAAGTAGAGAATAACTCATTATTAATAAGTCCTTGGTGCATAAGAAATATGGTGTTAACTTAAGGACCACTAAATAAATGTCACAAACTAAAACCAAGGACTTATTTGTTTTTACTGATAGTTTTGTATTTGTACAGCAATTGTTACAATTAACAACACCTAATCGGATCCGGATTCAGGCTCAGTCAAGACCGACCCGAGACCCGATTAAATTAAATTAGTTTTAATTAAAATAAATTAGTTGTAAGCTAATTGTAATATTTAGTTGTAAACAGCGTATAAATAATTGGGTTCTAAACTTGGATTAATAATTCAATTTACAGAAATTAATCAAGCAAAAGATTAACCAAATTTCATATTTCCCCCCATTTTCCTTCTCTTCTTTCTTCTCCTTCCCGTCGACAGTTCAGTTAGTTTTTCCCCCTTTTTTTGTGGGCAGAAAACCCTAAAGCTCAATCTTCCGACGATCGTCGCCAACGGCTCTCCGGACTTCAGAAGATCCGACGTCATCTCCGGCGCTCCATCTCCACCAGAAAATAACACTTCTTACCAGATGAAAGGAGACCAGAGCTTCTCGGATCTCTTACAATTGAAAAAAATTATAATACTCAAGATTCATTTTTTTATTCTATACTAACGTGACTTTATATAGCCTTACAAATAAAATTATATCTTAATTAAATAATAAAGATATCCTAAATTATAGTTAATTGTCAATCAACTAGAATCGAAAAGAAAATCCTAAATTATAGCTACTTACCAAATTAACTTGCATGGGGGTTAATTATGAATATCCCATAATCATAATAAAATAATATTAAATATAATAGATGGGGGTGGACGTGCATGTTGTGCATGGAGAGTGAATCTTTTAGTGAATATATTAGTCCAACTTGGATGTCTTCTTTGCTTGTTTGACCGACAATGGATCAAACGTATCACCTACCTAACTGGGCAGTGGTTTTTATTTACTAGTATTTGTTACTGATACTAGTATATTATCTTGTATTCAAGAATTTAACACTTGATCAGTGTCTTTGAAGTTTGAACCTTAAATCAAAAAAAGGGTTCTTTCTGACATCAAAATTGTTAGAATAAGGAGAATTTTGGGTTCAACTCAAGCTAATAAATCCTAAAGAAATACGTTTGGTGTTGAATTTTTCAAAAACTCTTTAGAATAATGAAAAGAATTGACAGATTTTTTTTTAATGGATGATACAAATTACATCGTTTTAAAAATTACGTACAAACGACATTAGAACCAACAATGAGCAATTGAGTTAATCTTCCTGTAGAATTGATGGTTTTATTTGAGAAAATTATGAATTGTGCCTATATGCCTATGTTTATTTGGCCACCGATGTCCGAATCCGATTCTCGACAGCTTTTCTCAATTGCCAAAGGCTTTTCTCGAAAGCAGAAAAAGTTTCCAGAACATTCATTCACTTGACAGTGGCAATTCGGTAATTTAATACACCCCAAACTCAAAACCTTTATTCTTACATAAATCCCTCGTCGCACTTGACTCGAACAACGTTCTCTTTTTCTCGCACCGCCTCCTTTTCTGCCAAAGGTCCTCCCTTCGATCGGAAATGGCCAAGAGATTGCTGCCTTCTTTGAACCGAATTCTGGTCGAAAAGATCGTCCCTCCTTCCAAGACAAGCGTCGGAATTCTTCTCCCTGAGAAATCCTCTAAGGTACTGACCGACTTTCACAGCCGCTGCTGTTTTTACTTGTTTGATTGTTTCTTCTTCTTAAAGCTGCATTTGTCTTTGTAGTTCTTAAGGCTTTTTATAATTGATTCGTTGATTACGTACTACGATGGATTCTAGTGATTGATGAATGATGATGGAATGAATGCGTTTTCCTGGTTTTTGTATGTTATTTCTTTTTCATAATGATGCAAAAATGTATGAGTGTAATTGCCAACTCACCAAGATAGAGAAAGATAGTTTTTTTCTTCCTCTTCTTCTTCTCAGATGAATCCACTACGTTTTAGTTTGATTGATCGTTTGTTTACATTCTATGATTTTTCATTAATATTTTGTTCTTTTTTCTTCTACTTATTTCTTTTTCTGGTTTGTTTAGCTGAACTCGGGGAAAATTATAGCTGTTGGACCTGGTGATCGTGATAGAGATGGGAAGCTAATTCCCGTTTCCTTCAAGGAAGGGGACGTTGTCCTATTGCCAGAATATGGTGGAACCCAAGTTAAACTTGCTGAAAAAGAGTATGATTTCTTCTCTGTTTCTTTTAGATTTTTTCCTCTCTTGTTTCAGTTGCATTTGTAAAATTTAAGTATTCATCACTGGTTTTTTGACAGCAAAACTTATTTTTTTGAAGTTGAATTCTAATTGTATGTGTGGGAATTATCTAAACTTTAACACATCAAAAGGTTAAAAATTCTAAATTTTATTTTTTTCCTTATCCCTTAAATAGGGTAAAAAATTGGAACTTTGCTTAAATTATGTTTTTAGTTGATACTTTATTGAGAATTGGAACTTATTACTCATTTGTTTTGAAGTTAGAGGTGTATACCTCTAATCAAGCATTTATAATATTTATTTTGTATTGCATATCTATGATGCATAATAATATTTTTTTAAATACTATAAAAAATTACAAGCATAATTCCAATCAAGCCAGCTTAAGCTAGTATATGCGTGTACGTGAAAATGCCAATTACATAACTGCATACACGCATAGGAAACCTTGGCTGAAATATGGACTAGAATAAATCAATTATCTTACAGTTTCTGCTTTTTAATCTATTATTGCTTCTCAATTATGTGTTGTGGAAAAAATGCACATCTGCAGTTTTTGTATCAGAGATTGTAGTAATGTGCGTAGTACGGTCCAAGTTTCACGTCCTGTGGTGGACGTGGTCACATGAAGATGCATATAGTCCATGAGATGGATGATAAAATCCATCTGAAGATCAACTATTCATGTTGCATCACCGGGTGATCAGACAAATATGCTTCTATTAATAAACTCCACGAGCTTATTGCCACGGAAAATGGGTGTAAATTAAGTTCTCTAAGCAAAATTAATTCCCTCTGTCAATGTCAATGATTACAGACCTGTTTTCTTCAGCCATTTTCGGCAGCAAAAGATGTGATGATTTATGAGGAGATCTGAACCACTGGAGATACTGAGACAGTAGCCTTGATGGATCTAATTTTCCCTAGGTCTTTGATATCATATGGTTAGTAATCACACAATTGAATATATGGGTTGAAGGATTGAAAAATTGACCCCCTTTGCATTCCAAGCTGGTAGTATATAATATATATCACTTGAAGGATATAGGATAATCATATTTCAGTTGTATCCTAATTTAGCACTAATTGAGTAATTGTACTAACTAGCATTTTAATATTTTCTGGCTGTAGAGCCGGAAATTTGGGAACATCTGCTTTTTGCATGGATGTTATATTAAATTGTAAATAAAAAATTCAAATTTGTCTGATACTTTCAGCTGTTCAAGTGGTAACATACATATACTTTTATTATATAGATGAATTTTCTATTCTTTGCAAAATATTTTTATTTTATTTTAAAGCAAATTATACTTCTACACGTTGCATTTTATATTAGTACAATTTCTTTTAACATATTTCTCAATTTCTTGGGAATAAATAATTATATTTAACGTCATTTTTTATTTATTTGCAGGTATCATTTATATAGGGATGATGATATTATGGGAACACTGCTTGACTGAGATCTGATTTTGATCTTCCCCAACTATGGATTTTGGTTTATCTTTCAAAATATTATCGATTTTAGGCTTGTAATTGCAGCAGACTGATAGGTTGATGGCATACTGAGATTGATTTGGAATCCATTTCAGTGCCCTTCCTCATGATATTTGAATATCTCAATAACACTTACTATTTTAATCAAAACCTCTGAATCTATCATTATATTTGATTGTTTTTTCTCAGTCAGAGTTCAGAAGGATCATATCACCTGGAATCGCACATTAATACATTACACAATTAAGGCTCCATAAATACTTGTATCTTTTTCAATGCTATTTACTCAGATTTTATTATTACACAAATTTCTCTCTCAGAGACATGAGAGTAAAATAAGCATTCAAAGAACCCAATTGCTTCATCCAGTAGTAACCAACAGGTATGCTTCTAAGTTGTGTGATGAAGAAAAAGCTTAGATGTAGTCAGGTTATTGTGCTACTTCTGCTTGTCCTGTTGCGGACTTCATGTGTTGGTGCTGGTAGGGTAAAAGGTGTTGTCTCTCACACAAATGGTGACAATCAAGTGAATCAACATCAGAAGCTTCTTCCTGCTACTGGTGGTTTCTATGGCAGCAGTGATCGTCTAGATGTTGAAAAGAGGCCAGTCTACTCTGGTCCTAATCCATTGCACAATAAAAGATAATATAATACACTTTTTTCTGTTTTCTTGGAGTTATTAGTATGATTGGATGTTCAATTAGCCTTGCAGCTCTTGTTTAGTTTGGGTGTTCTTTCCTAGTTATATTATTTATTTCCATCTCTTCCCAATCCCCATAAGGTCCATGCCCCCCCCTATTGTCTACATAATTTACAGGTGCAACTTGCAAACACTATTGATTTTTTTTTTGTTAAGGGTACTTTTGGTATTAAATAAAATATAGTTTTTCAGCAGTTTAATTATAATATTTTTAAAGTACGACTCTAATTACCTCCTTGCCCGGCGGTTAGCTTCTGTCAACCTCCGACATCCTTTTCCTGGATGAGCATGGTGAGGGTATTCCATTGGAGCAATGCCCTCACCTCCTTGTCATTCCTGCACTTCTTCTTATACCTTGAGTCGACGAATCCAATTACAGCCATGTCAATACTGCATTTCAGCACCCGCTGCTTTGTCTCAGTTGATGCTTTCATTCTTCTCCGGTTCCTTTCCTTCCAGAGGAAGAAAAGGACGATGCACATCATGTTCCATTGCAACCCCCACGTTGGGGATCCGATTGTGCTCCTGTTGATATCGCGCGCTGCATCATCGAAGGATGTCCAGTGCTCTGTCTTTACCAGTGCTCTGTTTTTACCAGTGCTTCAGCAGCTTCCATCGCCTCCCTGTGAAAATTCGCAGCCAAAGAACAGATGATTAGTTGTCTCCAACTCTTGGCCGCATAGATTACAGTTCCCTTCGATTGTCATGCCTCGCTTCAGTAGTCTATCCTTGGTGGGGAGATTTCCCCACCGTATTCTCCAAAGATTCAACGCAATTTTCCCGATTTTTACTGCCCATATTCCCGCCGCTAGCTCGTCCTTTGGCAGGTCTAGCCTAAGCGTGGCTATCGCGTGCAAACACTATTGATTAATGATATTTAATTATTGTGTACCATTTCTAGTTTCTATTAACTCTCCAACTTGTTTGCTTTTATTTTTACTGTTGGTTTTACACTTTTTTTTTTACATTACCCAGATTCTTACTTCTCAACAAATAATAATCTCATTTAGATATGTCTATATGTCTATATGAAATATTAGAGTTGGCAGACATAATTCATCAGCTTTGTAATTAATCATCGACAATAAAATATTTAAATGATTCGTAGCCATATAATTTAATTTTTAACGAAAATATCAAATGCGGCATGAGGTTTATTGTGATCTCATCCTTTCATCTTATCAAATCAAATCGATCTGAGGCATAAGCGTAATTTTTGTATGTAAACACTGAAGAATTCGAGATTAAAGTTAATTCATTTTGAATGTTCAATACAAGTCAAAGTAACAAATAATTAACAACATGATGCTTCTTGTTCTTTTTTTTTTACTTCTGTTTTTATTTTTATACTCTATGTAAATTAGACATTGATCTTATTTTTTTAATAAAATTTAATTGTTAAAAAAAAATTAACAACATAATGTTTCAATCAATTCCCACAAAAAACACCATTAATTTTCGACATTTGGAATGAAAGAATTGGCACTGGCAACCCATGTTACTTTTCATCTATATTCTTTCTTCTTCCCCTTTTTTTCGCTATCTACAAATCCATGGAGCATATTCCAAAGACCCTTTTTTCTTTCCCTTTCACCTTCTTGCCTTTATTGCCTCCCCCATTTCAAACCCCACTGCTCTTCCTTAATTAAATCCCCACTTAGATGGCACAAAAATTGTAAATTGATTTCCTGGATAAATACTACATGAGTTCAAAGTTGAAGTCTCACCATTTTGCTATGGTTATCTGCACTGATCTTGATTATGTTAGATTGGATTGGAACATGGTTGTGAGAATAGAGAAGAAAGAAAGTAAGATGTAGCTTTAAAAAGTAGACAAGTCTACTGTCACATATCCCTTTCCCTCTTCTTTCCAAGTGTATGTATGTCTCTGCCTTCTTGCTTCTCCTAAGCATCTTTTCTTCCTTCTCAGTTCTCCTCCGATCCTCACACTTTAATTTGGTACTAGTTCCTTACTCCCTCACCCTCCTCTTTCTTCTATCTCTGTGGGTTATTTGTTTATTCTCTATATAAGTACAAGTACCTTGTTCTTGAACAATCTTAATATTATTTTTTGATGCAACTTGGGTTCGAATTTCCTTCACCCTGATTGGTATACCATGGATATTTGTAATGGGAAGCAAATTCAACCTCCACAATCAAAAGACGAAGAATGCATGGGCAACGTACCACGATCACCAAATCAACAAAATTCTACATCAAAATTCCCAATCTACACCCCAAATCCAATGTACAAGGCGTCGCCATTAGCAAGCTCATTCATACAAAGTTGGACGCCATCTCGTCTGTTTAGCAATCGACCATCCCCTGCAAAACACATCAAGTCTCTTCTCGCACGTAGGCATGGGTGACTGTCAATTAAGCGAAATCAAGCACCACAAACGATACAGAGGGAAATGAGGATGAATTGGGATTGGACAAACAATTTGGATACTCCAAACAATTCTTTGTCAAGTATGAAATCGGGGAGGAGATTGGAAGGGGGTATTTTGGGTATACTTGCAAAGCCAAGGTGATAAAAGGAGATTTGAAGGGAAAAGAAATCGCGGTCAAAATTATTCCCAAAGAAAAGGTTAGAAAATTCTATATATTTTTTAAAATCATTCCATCTCTTTTTTTTTAAATGATTATGTTTGTGTGTGATTTTTTATTTATGAATTCCAAATTAACACAGATGTCGACGCAATCGAAAATGTAAGAAGAGAAGTAAAGATAATGAGTTCAATCACAAGACACAAGAATTTAGTTCAATTCTACGATGCTTACGAAGACAGTGAAAATGTCTATATTGTAATGGAGTAAATTTAAAACAATTAATCTAATCAGTAATCACCTTCTTAAAAAGTAAAAAAACCCTCAAACTTCCAAACATAAGTCACTGCTATCAACTTTAAGTTTAACCACAACTCTGAATATCTATGATTCTTCAGATTATGCAAAGGCGGCGAACTCTTAGATAGGTTGCTATCTAGGTACGTATATAGATAGGGTTTGGGAATTATGGCAAATACCACACAATTTAAATCCTATTTTTCAATATTAGGGGTGGAAAATACAAAGAAGACGACGCCAAGTGTATAATCATACAAATTTTAAGTGTTGTTTCGTTCTATCATCTACAAGGCATAGTTCATAGAGATCTCAAACCCGACGTAAGAAGATCATCATATTCACACTGTATTTACATTTTCTTCCTCTCCATGTGTTTTGAATTATAAATCTTCCATTTTTCCAATATAGAATTTCATTTTTACTTCAAAAGACGAGAAATCTCTCATAAAGGCCATAGATTTCGGATTGTCCGATTTCGTCAAGCCAGGTTAGTTTAATTCCATTTAAACAACATCCATATTTCAATATGTTCCATGGATGTACACTAACATGACACATTTATACTACACAGATGAAAAGCTAAACGACATTGTTGAAAGTGCTTACTATGTAGCACCAGAGGTTCTGCATAGATCCTATGGTATTGAGGCAGTTATATGGAGTATAGGTGTTATCACATATATACTTATTAGTGGAAGTCGTCCGTTTTGGGAGCAAACAGAATCTGGGATATTCAAGGCGGTCCTCAGAGCTAATCCAAGCTTTGAGGATTCACCATGGCCTTCTTTATCACCAGAAGTAAAAGATTTTACAAGCAGATTGTTGAATAAGGAATATCGTAAACGAATGACGGCTGCTCAGAAAAAAAATCAAATATAAAAAAAATGCTCTTATGGCTTTCCTATTTTGCAGATCATCCTTGGATCAGAGATTATGAACAGGTTAACATACCTTTGGATATGCTAATTTACAAACATGTCAAATCTTACATATGTTCTTCGACACCATTAAGAAAACCCACCTTAAAGGTAAAAAAAAATCAATGGGAATTTCTATATGCCTTTAAAATCTACACTAGTGACTAGATTAGACATCAAAATAAACATTATACAAAAACTGTCATTTTAAGCCTAAATTCAATTTTGAACCATAAATCTCAGATGGCTAGATCTTGTTTGGGAAGAATGAAAGATTTAAAAATTATTAATCTCACCATAAAAGATCTTCAAAACCTATATGATAGAAACCAAAAATATTTGCATACGTTTAAATATCTAATGTGGTTTGCCAAATACTTTCAGGCTTTTGCAAAGACATGTCCGATGTCTCAAATTTCTTACCTACGAAACCAATTCATGTTATTAGGACTAAACAAGAGTGGCTACGTTTCAATGCATAACTTCAAGCAAGCGTTGCTTAAGAATGCAACTGATGCAACCAAAGATTCAAGAGTTTTTGATTTTGTCATTTCGGTACACAATCTGTCGAAAAAATTAAATGATGATCATCTGGTTAAAATATCTATTTCCTAAATTTATTTGTCATTTTGATATATGTTTTTATCAGGTTAGTTCTTTACAGCACAAAAAATTAGACTTTGAAGAGTTCGCAGCTGCAGCTACAAGCATCCATCAAATGGAAGGGTTAGATAGTTGGGAAGAATATGCAAGAAGAGCTTTTGAACTTTTCGATAAAGAGAGTAACAGATTAATCATGATCGAAGAACTTGTATCGGTAAGTACGACCCAAGATGTAACTCATGTGTTCAATATATTTCTGACAAAAATATAAGGGTTGAAATCTGATGTTTTGTTTTCAAACAGGAACTTGGTCTGAGTCCTTCAATTCCTGTCCATGTCGTCCTCCGTGATTGGATACGGCATTCAGATGGGAAACTAAGTTTTTTACGGTTCATTAAACTCTTACATGGCATGTCTTCGTACAAAAAAACCGAGCTAAACAAAGTGCAATAGTGTGCTTTTAATTTTTTTGCAAAGAAACTAGAATAAGTAAATATGACTAATGATCGTTTAATCAAAATAAAACCTTCATATATGAATAAATTCAAGTACAAAGAAAAACTCATAAATAGTAAGTGCAAAAATTGAAGGAATTAATGTTATGAGCAAAAAAAGAAAAGAACTTGAAATATGACTTGACAAAGAGGAAATATAAATTTAATAAAATAATACCTTAATTAATTCGGCCATCGACTATTTTTTATATTAGTCAGAGATTAAAAATCTGAGCAGGAAAACTGTGACGTCGACCATCTGATGTTACACCAGTTACTTCTAATGATATATCTATACTTCGATGCACAGGAGTTCTCGCAATGCTAATACGAGTTGATATACTCACTGCAGGGCATGCCTCAGTGCCAATATCAGAAGAATTATCATAGAGGCAACTAGATGATGTCAGGGCGATAGGCTTGTGGAATGTAAAGAGAGTTTGAGACCAATGAGTCTTCTGAGTGTAAGGAGAAGTAGAAAGAACAATTGGATTCTCCTCGCAGAATCTGCGTGTAAATCCAGTATCAAACCATAAGACCATTCCATAGCACCAAGTAGAACCAGATTTAGCAGAGAGATTAGATTTTAATTGCAACTTGAAGGTTGTAGTAAATTCCATTTCTTCTGGCTTCATTGTCGCCAAGTCAAATGCCTGGAGAGAAAAATTGTCACAAAAATATAAATAAATCACATGAATGGAATTAAGATGAATTACTTGGACAACAGCTGTGTCTGTCAATATATCATTGCTGTCAATGATATCAACAATGGGATTTCGAGCAGCATCCTCTGAGACTTCTCTTCCAATACAAGACATATCAAATCCATACACATTTTCCCAGAATGAAACACTGGTTCCATCCTTGCCAAATCCAGCAGCAAACTGACAGTGATTAAAAGAAACTAAAATTAAATTCAAATCGAGTGATAATCTGAGGAAAAGTGAGAGTGAACAGCATACTATAGTTGCAGTGTCAGGGAGAATAGCACCACCAGGTTTCAACCAATGATCACGTGCGTATAGAACAGAGCTGAGCATTGTCTCGTACAACAAGCAATATCCCATCCACTCACTCACTAATATATCGACACTGTGGGGCAAAATGGTAACGTGATTTTCCAGATCCTCAACCATACATTTTACAACTTCAACAACACCAGATTTCCTACTATTTTCATTCTGACGATCGTATGTCAAATGTCCATTTTTTTTTACTATCTGCATGGTTACTTCAAATGAATAATTTCTAAATTCTAATATTAAAAAGATTGATATAGATTATTGATAATGTCTACCAGTTTTGCCATTGTGGACATCTTTTCACTTGCTTCCACGGCAATAACCCTCGAGGCACCAGCTTGAGCAGCAAATAGACTGCAATATTAATTCAAAGTTCAAACTTTATTATTTACAAACTCGGATATTTTTTGAATTTATCAAAAGTCCTCCCCAAAAAAAATAACCTCAGAATTCCAGTGCCACAACCAACATCTAGAACAGTTGCTTTATTCAAAAGAGAAGGGTTGTTCAAAATGGCCCCTTTGTAAGCATTCATCCTGACCTAAAGAATTGAACATCAATTATGCCATACAAATAATGGCTATTAAAATTTAGGTTATGCAAAAGTGTGATGAACTGCAAACAAATACCTTGTCACCAATCATTTCTCTATGAATACCATAAGTCCCATAAGCACCAAAATAGCTGTCATTTACATCTTTCGATTGCTTTGCAGAAGCATTAGCCATAGCCAACATTTGCTTAGTTTCAAGAACATGATTTGGTTCTATGCGATTTTTCTCTGTATCTATCTTATCTTCCATTAGATCACCATTCAAATTTGGGACTCCATTCACTAGACAAACTACCTTCCTACTGCCTTCACCATTAGAACAATTAGAATCAGATGAATTGGCTTTTGTGTCGTTCCATTTACCAACACAATCACTAAAATCTATGTCCGTCATCGTTCCTGCCAACTCTTCTTGTTCCACAGGTGCATTGACTTCATTATCATCATCAAATCCATCGTCGTCGAAACATTGGAGGAGTGCATCATCCCGCATGAAAGGTTTTAAATACAAATCGGTCATCCAAACAAACTCACCACCTTTTTTTAAGTTAAGAGCAGAATGAAGGTGCTGTAAGAGGTCATTACGAGTCTCAAAATCTGCACTACAATTCCAACATTTATTCTTTGCTACCTGAAATAAACAAATTTAAAAAATAATGTACGTTTGTAGTGAATTGAATACCTTTTTTGAAACAAGTGAATTGAATACCATTACTACATGGGTATTACAAAAACGGATAATACCGAAAACCAATGTACATTTCAGCATGCAATTTAATAAGCAAGACAAGAGAAAGCGCGATAATCTGACCTGTGTACGGACGTAGTTGATGAGCTTGAACGATTCGTAGAAATCCAATCCCAGCTTCGTTCGTATCTCCGGGAAGTCGAATGAATGATCAGAAACACAATGCTTAAATAAATCTTGGGTGGAGGAGAAGCAGGAGTCACAGAACAAGCACAACAACAAATCGGATTCCTCATCCTCGCCATCGTCCCAATCATCCCAACCTACTCCAAATCCACCCCCCTCCTCATCATCATCTACCGAAGAAGTCACTTCCTCCAATTCTTCCTGGTCATTTCTGATTTCGTCGCAGTTGGATTTAGGATCCATCACAATTGGCAAAACCCTAGGTGGTATGGTCGGTAGAAAAGAATTAGATCAAGGTGAGGTTTAGTTTATATATTATTCCCATTTGGATCCGAATACGTAAAAGACTAGTTATTTCTGAATCGAAAGTTGTTAAGCCGTTAACAATTTATGAGAATTTTTCATGGAATATTATAAATAAGACCAGCTTCTAGTGAGAACCAAAGTTTGAGTTGCACCATAGCGCGTAGCGCCGGCACTTGGGGAGATGGGGAGATAGCGCGCTATCTCGCCTACATAGCGCCAAGTATATTTTTATTTTTTTATATATATTTAGTATATTATAAAGTAATAGTGAATATCATACTTAACTAAAGAGTAGTGATCAAGTGTAATCATTAATTTTAGAATTCAAAATTAGGTTTAAAAAAAATTCAAAAATCATCTAGGGTTTGCAAAAAAATAAGAAAAGAAGAGAGGAGAGGAGAAAATCATGAATGGAGAAATGGAGAGAAATGAGGTGAAATGGGGAGAAATGGGGAGAAGTGAGGAGAAATGGGGTGAAATGGGGAGATATAGGCATATCGCGGGGAGATATCGCCAGCTACCCGCGCTATGGCCGATATCTCTTGCTATCTCGCGCGAGACTCAATCAAGGGTGAGAACCACATCTGTGAGAACTTTGCATCTAAACCCTACATCTAGATTTAATTGCTATGAATAGAGTTTATTATTTAAATTATTTGGAGGTGAAGATCCCCATGCACTTTCACTTTTTTGTCACCTTTCTCTCCCCACATCCTTTTGTCCAATGAATTTTTTCCTTTAATTTTCTCACATACTTTTCTCTCCCCATTTGACCTACTTTTCTTACTCCAACGTTTTCCATCTTCAACCCTCTTTTTCTCCCCTTCCTTCCACCCTTTTTTCACCATTTTTTAACCTCCTCTATATCCCTTAAATCCATATCTTTTACAGAAAATGGCCAACGAATCTCCCTCCATTTCCGGTGAGGTATGTTTTTTTAATATGTTTCCCCCTATCTTTAGTAGTCAATACTGAATCATCATGTTTGGTTGAGTTTGCACTATCTAATATTTATGATTTTTTGTGGTTGAATGACTATATTAGACCCAATAATTTGTGTTTGCACAATTTCATATTTGTGTTTGCATTGTTCGTCAGTGATTATTTTCATAGTGCATAGTTCGACAGTGCATGGTTCGACAGTGCATAGTTCAACAGTGCATAGTACGTAGTGCATAGTACGTAGTGCATAGTACGTAGTGCATAGTACGTAGTGCATAGTACGTAGTGCATAGTACGTAGTGCATAGTACGTAGTGCATAGTACGTAGTGCATAGTACGTAGTGCATAGTACGTAGTGCATAGCAAGGTTTTTTAGGCGACCATGCGGTCATGCGATGGCCATGACCGCATGGCCGCCTAGGCGCTTCAGGCGACGCCTAGGCGGTCGCCTGAAAATAGGGTAAATTTTGCAAATTTACCCTGAACTTATATACATTTGCTAAAAAATATGGGTAAATTCAGAAACATTTAAAAAAATATATACATAAATTTTAAAACCTGAAATTACTAATACAAAGTAATAGACCTATTAATCTAAAATTTAAAATGTAAATACATAGATTATATGACTTCTATGAATTTAGGGTTAAAAAGATGCAAGAAACAAAAAAGAAAAGAGGTTAGGGTTTTTTAAAACCCTCAACCTCTTATTTAAATGGGTGGTTGGGCCTTATATTTAAATTAAAAAAAAAATTAAAAAATAAAAAATAAAACAGACCTATTGGGTTAGGCGGGTCCGGGTCAGATCCGACCCGGACCCGCCTAACCCGCTCCAGCGCATGAAGGCAAACGCCTAAATGCGCTGGAGCGCATGGTCGCATATGCGACGCCTAGGCGTCGCATAGTACGTAGTGCATAGTACGTAGTGCATAGTACGTAGTGCATAGTGCATTGACATAGTGCATGGTACATAGTTCAACCAAGCATAGTTCATCAGGGCATTGTTCAACATTGCATAGTACATAGTGCATAGTAGAAAGGGCATAGTACATAATGATACTATGCATTTTTTTACCGCACGTCTCATACATGTCAAATAGAACTCATATCCTTTTCAAACTCTTTTACTGATACTGCAAAAATGGTAATCGCAGATTGGTGATTTTTGTCGGATACAGTCAAATCCGACCACTGAAACAATTGGATCGTTCAGTACCCCGTACGTTCTCGAGGTCGGCCAATTATTCAGCACTCACGACGAGGCCTGAGATGCCTATATGGGATACGCTGGCAATTTCAGTTTTAACGTCCGTATGGGGTCGACCAAAATTAAGGATCGAGAAATGGTTGGGCGACGTATGCTATGTTCTAAACATGTGCCTTAACTGCCACCACGGACAATATCGTCAACGAGAGAAAACACTGACGTATAAGAAATTCACGTTCTGGATGTCTCGCCATGATCTACATCTCTTGACCGGACTTCAAATTTGTGGAGGGTTGTTAATTTCATTCAAGATCACAATCATCCATGGGTGACCCCATCAAAGAAGAGATACCTACCGGTAAATTGTGTTATTACTTCTTTATCAAAGGCATTGTTTCAATTACTAAACACATCTAATATTTCTCCAAGTGATCAATATTGTGTGGCTGCTCAAGAAGCGGGCGGATTTGATCATATTCAGTTCACACCATCTGATTTATCAAACATGAGACGTGACGACCGATGCAATATTATTCAAAGAGACGCTGATTTGCTTATCGAACTGTTTGAAGAAAAGAAAAATCATCTGACTTCTTTTTCTCGTTCACTAGGTATGAGGATGGTAATTTTCTGGTCAAATTCGTAATTCTTCGCATACATAACTCTTTCTAATTTACGATATCATCTCCTCCAATACAGGTCGTCTATCTAACCTATTCTGGGCTGATCCTGGTTGCCGACATGACTATGATCTATTCGGGGATTCAATTATATTTAATACCACGTACAAGACGAATAAATATAATCTAGTTCTAGCTCTTTTCTGTAGAGTGAATCATCACAAGAACACCATTATATTCGTTGTTGGTTTCCTGTCCCGCGTGACTGTTGAATCTTTCGAATGGATTTTCAAGGTGTTCCTAAACTGTATGATTAAACATCCAAAGACTATTATTATCGATCAGGACCCTGCAATGAAGAATGTCATCGCACAATTATTTCCAAATACATTTCATCGATTCTGTTTGTGGCATATCACACATAAGATGGGGGGCAAAATTGGACGTACTTATCAGGATCGCTCTGCCATGGATAAATTTCATGAATTTCTAAACAATTCCACCAACATACAATCTTTCGAGGAATCATGGTCAGCATGGATTTTCGAAAACGGTATACAAGAGAATATTTGGTTGAAAGACATCTACAGAATTCGTTTTCAATGGTGCCCAGTGTACATAATTGATCATTTTTTCGCAGGAATGAAAACTACGCAACATAGCGAAGGAATAAACAGTATAGTCAAAATAAAAATAAGATCACATTACACACTTCTGGAATTTCATTCTAAATTTGAATACGTCTTGTTATCCCTACGTGAAAAAGAAAACTCAAAAGATCATCATGGTCAGTTTGCACCACAGAAAACATTGACTCCATTGGCCATTGAACGACACATCTGCGGACTGTATACTCATGAGGTTTTCATTGACTTCCAAGAACAGGCGATTTGTAGTTTGCACTACTTCATTAGACCTCGAGACGTGGAGAAAAAGGTAACTTCATAAAACACATTACCTGTAACGTTTTTTATACATACTACGAATCCGTGGACTAGTTTTACTTTCCCTTCGTGCATCAATAATCTCGTCACTTACATTCTACTAACATACAGATATTCGACACAGTATCAATCGGATCATTCGAGGTTTCAGGTACTATCCACGTTGGGGAGGAGGGCGTGTTCGCAAAATGCACATGTCGTTTGTTCGAATCATTTGGTATTCTCTGCAGGCACCTTATCTGTTACTTAATACTCGACAGTATATCAATTTTACCACAAACATTAGTGTGCAATAGATGAAGGGCCATTCAAAATAACAGACCTTCGGCAACTAGCCACACAACCAAGGTACAGGACATAGGTAATTTACGAGCATTGTTCAATCAACTTGTCTCGTTAGCAGGTGGGAATGAGGACAAAATCATCTATGCAAGGAAAATATTGAAGGATGGCATTCAAACCATTACAGATAACAGTTCCGAAAGTGACATTCCGAAAATTTATGGATCAATAACAAGATTCCATGATCCAAACAGCCAAAGCATCGATATTGGCAATCCTACAGCCGCAAGAACCAAGGGTTGCAGACATGGGGGTCGGCCACCTAAAAAATCTAAAAGATTCATTTCACGAAGGGAGAGCAATGTCCCGAAACAAAGATCATGCTCTATCTGTGGAATCAAGGGACATGACAAACGTTCTTGCCCTTCAAAAGAGGATCACATAAGACAACAAGAGTGAGATGGTGCCTATATAAATGACAGTGATCTAACGATCACTCCTTGACAGATGTAAAATCTGTTAAGTGCTTCCTAAGATCAGAGTGATCTTCTTGCGAAAATGAGGTTAAGAATAAGAGTGATCAATAGAAGAAGAAAAAAAGAGCAAGGAAAAATAAAAGGACACGAGAATTTTACGTGGTTCCACCCAATGATGGTGTACGTCCACGATAGTGCACTAGAATGATGGTGTACGTCCACGATAGTGCACTAGAATGATGATGTACGTCCACGATAGTGCACTAGAATGATGATGTACGTCCACGATAGTGCACTAGAATGATGGTGTCTAAGCCCTATTACAACTCACACAACTTATACACAAGTTTAATATAAGAGTAGCTATTTATAAGGATTATTTTGGGTCATTCCCAAAATAATGACTCATTGATTGGCCTTGTAACCGACCATTTAATTGGCCAATTAAATATCAATAAAACAGTCTCCATACTTGTAACTCTCAATTACATTAAACCTCAACAATCTCCCACTTAGAGACTGTTAACACCACCAGTGCACCTCCTTCTTGTCTAGCCATGATCAAGAAGACCCACTAAGGCCATGCAGTGCCTTAGCTTCCCAATGTTCATCGCTTTAGTCAGCATGTCTGATGCATTCTCTTCTCCAGACACCTTCCTCAAGTCTAGTTCTCCCTTCTCGATCAGTTCTCTGATGAAGTGATATTTTTGTCTGATGTGCTTGGATTTTGAGTGAAACTTGGGATTCCTTGCAAGGTAGATAGCCATCTGGCTATCACTGTACAACACTGATCCCATCTGGCCACAACCTAATTCTTTCAACAAATTTTCCAGCCAAATCTTTTCTTTTGTAGCTTCAACAGCAGCAACATACTCTGCCTCAGTTGTAGAGAGTGCAACCTGTCCTTGCAACCTTGATCTCCAGCTTACAGCAGCCCCCCCAATGCAAAATATATATCCAGAGGTACTTCTACTAGTGTCAGGATCTCCTGCAAGATCAGAGTCCCTTCAAGACTACAAAATTTTTGGTGAACCATAAGCCAACAGTTGTGATATTTTGAAGGTATCTCAAAATCCACTTCACAACCTTCCAATGTTCTTCACCTGGATTTGACATAAATCTGCTCACAACTCCCACTGCATAAGAGATGTCAGGTCTGGTACAAATCATTACATACATCAAGCTGCCAACAGCTGATGCATATGGAATTCTGTCCATTTTTCTCTTCTCAGCCTCTGTCTTGGGTGATTAGGTCTTTGATAGTCTGAATTCTGCTCCAAGAGGCAAATCAATCCTCCTAGACTTTGAACAGTTGAATTTGTTCAAAACCTTAAGCAGATATTTCTCTTGATTCAGAAATATACCATCAACAGATCTGCTAATCCTCATCCCAAGTATTTGTGTTGCCTCTCCCAAATTCTTCATATTGAACTTCTTTGAGAGCTGCCCTTTGAGAAGCTTGATTTCCTCCATACTTGAGCTAGCAATTAACATATCATCCACATACAGAATTAAAATAACAGAGATTTTACCTCTCACTCCTTGGTAACAACAATAGTCAAAATCACACCTTGCATAACCAATGTCACTCATAAAGACATCAAACTTTTTGTACCATTGTCTTGGGGCTTGTTTCAAACCATAGAGGCTCTTCTCCAACTTGCACACCAAGTACTTGTCTCTATCTGAAACAGATAGTCCTTTAGGCTGAACCATATATATTTCTTCCTCGAGGTCACCATGAAGAAATGTTGTTTTAACATTTATTTGTTCTAGAAACAGATTTTTGGCAGCCACTATACTATGCAAGACCCTAACAGTGGTCATCTTAACAACAGGAGAAAATACTTCAGAATAATCTAAATTTTGTACCTGTTGAAAAGCCTTGACAACAAGTCTTGCTTTGAACCTTTTCCTGCCATTGGCTTCCTCCTTCAGCCTGAACACCCATTTGTTGTGGAGTGCTTTCTTTCCTTGAGGTAGAGTAGTTAGTCTCCAAGTTCCATTTTCAGTAAGGGATTTTAACACGTCTTTCATAACCAACTCCCACTGTTTTGAATCAGCATGTTTCAAGGCTTCCTTGTAATTTTATGGTTCATCATCATCTGTAAATAGAATGTGATTAACAGTTGGAAATCCAAATCTATCTGGCTTCTTTGTAGGCCTTTGTGATCTCCTGACATAGTGTGAAGTGTCCTCTGATTGTTCAGATTCTGGTTTTGATTGTTCATCTCTATTCTCATCAGAATCAGCTCCCACTTCATCATCTCTGTTGCCTTCATAATCATCTTCATTGACAGATTCATCTCCAAGTTTTTCTTTAGCCACGTCAGGGTTTTTATAACCACTGCTTTGATCAGAAAAACTCTTTAGAGATTTAAATTCCAGATCTGAAACCTCGCTGGATTCAGAAGAGTTGCTAGCTCTGTGTTTGTATAAATTAGTCTCTACAAACACTATATCTTTGGCCCTGATGAGCTCCTTAGTCTTAGTGTTCCAACACCTATAGCCAAATGAGTTTCCGCCGTACCCCAAAAAATATGTCTTCGCAGACCTTGGTTCCAACTTATCTCTCCCCTCTTTAGGTTTGAGCAAATAGGCAGCACCCAAACACCTTCAAATGATCCAATGTAACTTCTTCACTGCTCCATACCTCTTGTGGAAGTTTAAACTGCAGTGAGACTGAAGGACTTCTATTAATTAAGTATGCAGCTGTATTTATAGTCTCTGCCCAAAAGGACTGGCAATCCAGAATGTACCAGCATACTCCTAACCCTCTGACAGAGTGTGTGATTCATTCTTTCAGCAACCCCATTCTACTGAGGTGTCCTTGCCACTGTTCTTTGCCTCACTATACCCTTTTCTTCACAGAAAACCTTGAACTCAGCACTCTCATATTCCCCTCCATTATCTGATCTCAAGCACTTGATACGCACACCAATCTGATTTTCTACTTCTTGTTTCCACCTCTTGAAAGTTGAAAACACATCTGACTTGTGCTTGATGCAGTACACCCACACCTTCCTGTTGTGATCATCAATGAAGGTCACAAAGTACCTTGCTTCTCCTAGTGATTGAACAGATGCTGGCCCCCAAACATCAGAATGTACCAGCTCCAAGTTTTTCTTCTTAGGTTCCTTCTTTTTCTTAGAAAACTTGACTGCCTTTTGCTTCCCAAAAATGCACTCTTCACATACTCCCAAGTTGACAGTCTTCAACTTTAGAAATTTCCCAGCATATTGCAATATTTTCAGGCCCTTCTCGCTTATATGACTCATTCTCATGTGCCATAGAGTGGAGTCTTCTTCCTTAGTTGCTGAAGCAATCAGATCATTGTTAGTATTTTCTTTTAAAGGTATAAGAAAGAAAGTACCTGTTTTTGATCCTTTTGCCACCACTCTCACACCCTTTGAGACTCTCCATGAGTTATTGGCAAATTTCGTTTGATACCCTTCCTTGTCCAACTGGCTAACTGAGATTAGCTGCCTTGTTAATCCTGGAATGTATCTGACATCTTTCAATACCCACAAGCCAAGCTTAGTCCTGATATGAACATCACCTCTACCAAGCACTTAAAGTGGAGACCCATCTGCCAAGTAGACTCTCTTGAGCTCTGTTGTGTGATAATTTTTCAGTTGACTTTTCTGAAATGTTGAGTGGAAAGAAGCTCCAAAGTCCAGCACCCAAGACTCGATCTTTGAATCAACACAACAAACTAAAATGTCATCATCTGAATTTTCTGAGCAACTACTCAAAGTTATATTCTCCTTTTCTTTTTCCTTCCCTTTATCCACTTTCCTTAGAGCTTTACAATCCCTTTTGTAATGCCCACTATTGCCACAATTCCAGCACACTACCTTGCTGCTTGCTCTGGACTTAGATTTGCCACTGTTCTTCTTTGATCTAGAAGCAGTCCTCCCCCTATGAGAAGACTCAGTCAGCAGTGCAGACCCACCACTTCCTCCAGATCCAGATTGTCTATTTTTCCTCCTCATATCTTCACCCAACAACAAGTCTTTTACATCATCCAGTTTTAATTCATCACTGGCCATAGAGGTGCTCAAAGATATAATTAATCCAGACCAACTGTCTGGTAATGATCAAGGTTTAAAAACCGGCGGTTAACCGGTAAAATACTACTAACCGGTGACCGGTTAGTTGGGACGGGTAAATGGGTCGATGGGTCGGGTCTAACCCGTACCCGACCCGGTTACCCGTCCCGTTTTTAATAAAGGCCATTACTTAAATGTTTATTTTAAAGGCTTTATTTAATAAAGCCCATTACGTTTCATTTAATAAAGCCTCATTTAAAGACCTTATTTTAATAAGTTTAAATCTTATAAGCCTCTCCTTATAAGTCTTTGAAACTCTAGCGTTTTATAAGTCCTCTCCACTTTCTTTTCTTTTTCAGTTCTTCTCCTCCACATTTCCTCCATATTTTTTTGACTCTCCACCATTAGAATTTTTGAATACTATTACTTATTTGCATTACTATATTGAATGACTATTTTGAATTACTATATTGTTTATGATATTTTTATTTATATAAACAGGGATATAAACATGGATATAAACATGGAATAGATATATAAGTATAAAACATAATTTCTGTTTTAAAAAAAATTACGAAAATACCCCTACCGGTTAACCGGTCTAACCGGTAAGCCAGAACCGGTTACCGGTTAACCGGTTTTTAAACCTTGGTAATGATGATAGTAACGTCAAGGCTTGCAGCTTGTCTTCAAAAATAATATTTATAAAGGATAGTTGGCCAATCAGTGCAGTGAAGATGTTGATGTGCTCAGTGACCGATTCTCCTTCCTTCAACAGTAGATTAAACAGCTTCCTGAGAAGATAAACTTGATTTTGGTCGGATGGTTTTTCATACATGCTCTTTAGTTTGGTGATCAGACCAGCAGTAGTGGTCTCATCAGCACACGCCAATGTGACAGATCTGCTCAGACTGAGCTTCACTACCCCGAGAGCAGTCCTGTCCATCTCTTCCCAATCTTCATCAGACATTGACTCTGGTTTCTCTCCCTTCAAAGGCCGATAGAGCTTCCTTTGATATAGGTAATCTGTAATCTGTATTAACCAATACCTGAAATCCTTCCCATCAAGTTTCTTGATTCTGATTTCTTCATCGTCTCCCATCTCAGCCTCCCTTGATCTTCGAACCTGGCTCTGATACCAGTTGACAGTGATCTAATGATCACTCCTTAACAGATGTAAAATCTGTTAAGCGCTTCCTAAGATCAAAGTGATCTTCTTGCGAAAATGAGGTTGAGATTCTTGTTGAGAATAAGAGTGATCAACAGAAAAAAAGAAAGAGCAGGGAAAAATAAAAGGACACGAGAATTTTACGTGGTTCCACCCAATGATGGTGTACGTCCACGATAGTGCACTAGAATGATGGTGTCTAAGCCCTATTACAACTCACACAACTTATACACAAGTTTAATATAAGAGTAGCTATTTATAGGGATTATTTTGAGTCATTCCCAAAATAATGACTCATTAATTGGCCTTGTAACCGACCATTTGATTGGCCAATTAAATACCAATAAAACAGTCTCCATACTTGTAACTCCCAATTACATTAAACCTCAACAATAAAGAACTTGATAAAAATTTGTAGGTTAATGACTTATGCAATTTATGATTACTGATTTTTCAAATCTAATTTGATTAGTTAAAACATCAATTTCAAGAATGGTAATATTCAAGTAATTAACTGCAAAACAACCCACAATTTACGAATCCCTTCGCCATCAATGAGAGAGACATGGTCTAATCTGTTGAAATTAAAGAATAAAAAGCTTATATCTATGTATACGGAAGTCGGAAACACAAGAGTTCGATCAAAATAACAAACTAGAACAGGAGAAGCATGTTTAAAGAATCTAAGTGGGGGATCAGCATTGGTGGTATGTTTTATTTAAAGCATTCAATGGTATGTGTTGTGGTAGAACTAGAAGCCGCGAATAAAACAAACAAAACACGTCATACTTTCCACATGATTTTAAATATATGAAACAAATCAATCAGATTACATTTGAACAGCCTACATAAAACAAAAAAACAACGCAACGTAACGTAACCAAGGGCGGAGCCAGGATTTGGTGTCCCCCGGCAAAATCCTTATACCGAGTATAAATGGGTTGGATAAAATTTTGGCATGACATTTTTTTTATCTTTGTGTTAGTAATAAAAAATGAACAGCCCTTAAAATTAAATAATCAAAGATCAGAAAGGCAGATCTCTAAAGAAAATGGAAACAATTAAACAAATAAAAAACGAAAAATGTTTACTGCCTTAAAAAAGGAAAAAAGAAATTTAAAAGCTTAAATTCAAAAATTAAATTTTACTCACAGAAACTTATATTCAAAATCAGTCCACCACAAGAATCCAGATATCTGCACAAATGTGAAATGACAAATCCACAATTAAAATGAGCGTTTAATGAATTCAAAACAGCCTGGCCCAAAAAAAAATCATCATCGCTTGGAGAGTGAAAGAGTGGCAAGTCTTAACGAAGAAGTTACCAACCTCGACGCCGACGGAGTGTTGCTGGATTGGTTGAAATCGATTAGGGAGGTGTAAAGGTGGTGGAGGTAGATGAAGTCGATTATAGAATGGAGATTTAGGGATTTAGCAATTTAAGGAAAAAAGAGGGAAAATATTTGGGATTTGAGAGCTTGGGGAGTTTTCCATAAATTTTTAATGTCTCCCCGGTCACTCTTAATATTATAGAGGTCCTTTTTTTCAAATTTATAACTCCTATGTGATCCCGTTCCCGACCATGGACGGAGGTAGAATCTTAGTAGGTCCGGCACTGAGTGGGGTGGAACACAAAATTGCTGTAGTCCGGCGTTATCAAGTAATTTTTGACAACCAAGTCGATCAGTTGGGCCGAAAGAGTGAAAAAATAGATGTAGAGTTTAGAGATTTACGATGTTGAGATATAAGATCAGAATACCCTAAAGAATAAAGAATTGATTTTAAACCCTTATGATTACTAAATTTACAAATAATATTCAAATACTTTTAATATTTTAAAAACAAACCTTCTCACTCTCTCAGCCTCTCAGGGTCTGATATTATTAAAACTGGGAATGGAATAAAAGGAGAAAACAAAGGCTAAAGAAGCCAGGAAGAATTCAGAGTTTGGGGTTTTTGGAATTGGAGTTTAGGAGATTCCGGGCAGCATCCAGACTTAGTTCTTCATATACCTATAAAAAAAAGGTATTGGACATTATTCACATATCAAGGTTGAGAATTTTGAATGAGCATTGTGTAATAATGAGAATCTTTCTGAAATCAAATGACCGCACCAGTTTTTTATAAATCTGTTGAAAAGCCTTGCAGAAATTTGCTGCTTTCATTGGACTAACCTGCAAAGATTGTTGAAGGCTTGCTGATATTAAAAAATATTTATTTCAATAGAAAACAATACATATCTACTGCTGCAGCTTGAAACTGTAGGGCTTGAAAATGTAAAACTAAATCTTCAAAATTCTTCTGGGATGTTAATGTTTTGACCATCGCTAGAAATTAACAAAAGATTGATTTCTAGCAAAAAAAAGATTTGCTCCTAAGTCCTAACAGTGTTTGAAAATTGAAAATACATAACAAAAATACAAAATATTCAAAAAAAATATTGGAATTATAATATTTTGATGATTTTTAGCACCAAAACACAGGATGATTATAATTGACAATAAATAAAGTTCGGTGGATTTTGAAGGTTTTTAGTAAATGATACAGAAATTGCTGGTGCAAAATTCTTCAGATTTTTTCAGGGATTGTAATATTTTGGACTTCTATTACTACTATTGAAACTGTCTAATTAGTAGTAGCAAATGTTTTTATTACTGTTGAAATAACATTTTGATTATTGTTGGGATAACAAAAATAACAGATATTTATTTAAAAATCGGTGAACCTGGAAAGAGTAGAATAGTAGATGGTAAAAATCAGGATGACAAAACAGATGTTTATTTAGAAAATGGAAACCAACAAAATATATCAAGCATCATGTACCTTTTTCTCAGCTTTTATCCTTAATTTCTCCCAAAATGGATCTGTATTAAAAAAAGACAAAAAAACATAAGAAAAAAATAGATCTGTATATAGTAAAATAAGTGAGTCTAAATATATTTAAGGTTTAAGAATAAACATATTTAAGGTTTAAGAATAACCATATTTACGATTTTAAAATAACCAGATCCATCACATAAACATTGCAAAAAAAAATGTATCTAGTTCGACGATAAATACCTTCATAAAAATCATCTTCGATGTTTTCTCTGACAACATTATTCCGCTCGTTCAGCTATCAGATGGTATTAAATAATACCAGATACACATGAAAAAGAAGAAAATTATTAAAAATAACCAATTTTTGTTTGAATGTGAAGTCATTCAATCAATTAACCAGTTTGAGAATGATCGAATATGATTTTGATTGTCTGCTAAATACATTTTGCATTGAAACAAATTGCAGAACTAAAATCAAAGATATAGTAGGAAAGAACAGATATCTTGAAACAAATCATATAAACTAACTAACTAAATTTCATTGACAGTTAACAAATTGTAGATGGTCCTCAACTCGTCTTGTTTAATCAAACATTCCTAACCCTAAAACCAAACAATTTCATCTACTAACATTGATCGTTAAACTGCAGAAAAACAAACTTGATGTTATTATAGCGAAAAAGGAATATATCGAAAGGGTATATATAGTGATTTTTTCTTTGCATGTAAACTAAAAGGTAAAAATATAACTAATTTTGAATGATCCTTTACTCAACCGATTTAATAAAATAATTATTACCTAACTAGCAGTGATCATCAAACTGCAACAGAAAAAACATGATTTTATTTAAATATTCCGAAAAAAAATCAATTTAAGTTAAAGAACAATAGAGGAAAAAACCCAAAAGTTCTTTTTGGCTCCGATTAATTCAACCATTCCCGAAAACAAAAGAAGAAAAATATTAGGGTAAAACAAAGAATCATACTTCAAAATTTGCATCACACTCTAAAATATGCAAATGAAAAAGTAACGATATGCTGAAAGATTAAGAGAGAATTTAAGAAAATTACACAGAAATTTCTTGAACGGACGATGGGAAAATGCTCCAAAATAGTTCCGAACTCGCTTTTCTCCATAGCTTTCGATCGTCACAGTCTCACAGATACTTCGGAATCTTCTAAGTGCAAAACAACTGTAATTTACAGACCTAAGCCTTATTTATCGTGATCCGAAACGTTTTTACCCGATAGTCGTCATACTCTGACATTTTTGCCCATCAAAAAGTAGTTTCGAATCTAGATCCATGTAAGGCTCACTTCGATGCTAAACTCCAATTCCCAGTCTCCCACGGCCCACCCTATATAAAGTTTTGGGCTTGGCTCATTGAGGTTTTAACAAAGTTCGGACTCGAGCTCGCCAAGTTGGGTCGGACCAAGAATCTTATTTTGCAAAATAAGCTTTATTAAATGTGCAAGGGTACATTTGCAATTATTTAGGGATGTGTATATAGAATTTGTATCAGTGCGCACTGCACACCGTGTGCACACTGCTCCTGGTCCGTAGGATCACAGATGGACGATCAGATTTGAATTTTTACGATTTTAGTTAGGTGTTGTCATTAGTTGGTGTTATTTATAGGTGTTTTTATAGGTTTTGACTTTTGGTTATAACTTATAGGTTTTGTTACAGAAAATATCAGACACGGTACCGTGCCTCACCGGCCACCGAACGGTACCGTGCCTAGATGTCATTGAAATTTCATCGCGAGTTCCTTAATGACCCTTCATGTTATTCCCTATCGACGACCAATTTCATTGACTTAATGACGCGCATCCAGAGCAGCCTCGCCATAGAGGTATGACTCCCCTACATCTACCATCCCCAGAACACCTACCGGTCACGCGGAACCCACATCACGGATACACATTGCGGAACCCACATCGCTGCGCAGAACACCCGCCGGTCATCGCGGAACTCGTGATTGCAGTTCCGACGCACCGCGGAACTCGCTCGGAACTGTTATCTCTGCGATGGTGATTCGCCCGGACACCCGCAACGGACGGTCGAGCTTTGCGTAAGGATTGAACGGTCAGATTGAGTGTCAGTCGGGGGTACCTTACCAGACGAGTACCGTCTCAGAATCGCGCCGGGTTTTATTATAGCTTTATTTAGTCTTGTCGATGGGTTCAACAAAGTTGAAACTACCTTCATGGGGAACCATTCCAACTTTCAAGAACTGATTTTTTTTATTTATTGCTATCATGATTCACGAGGATGATGCAGTGCGGTGTGGTGATTTAATATTTTTATTTATTGCTAAAAGAATTATTTTATTATTATTTTTATTTGATTTATTATTTTTTTCAAGGATCGTGAAATGTCATATCACGTAATTACGATTTCATTTCAGTATTTTGGAAGCTTTAAAAATCGAAATGATTAATTTATTCAATTAATAATTACTTAGTCAATTTACCTTTAAAATTACTGATTAATTATTATTTTAACTTTAAAGTAAATATTGCCTAATTGAGTAATCAGTATTATCATTTATCAAACAAGCATTATTACAAGGAAATCGATCAGACCAATCTTTTTTTCACATATAAATCCACAGAAAAAAAGCAACAGCAACAAACGATCATCTTTTTTTCCTTACTCCCACTTGCTTTACGCATCCTTCCGCCTCTATTGCGATCATTCATTGAAAAATAATAAATCCTTCCAAATTGATAATAAATCTAGATGTAAGGTTCAGATGCAAAGTTCTCACAAATGTGATTCTCACTAGAAGCTGACCCTATTTATAATATTCTATGAAAAAATCTCATAAGTTGTTAATGGTTTAACGACTTTCGATTCGGAAATAACCAGTCTTTTACGTATTCGGATCCAAATGGGAATAATATATAAACTAAACCTCACCTTGATCTTGTTCTTTTCCACCGACCATACCACCTAGGGTTTTGCCAATTGTGATGGATCCCAAATCCAACTGCGACGAAATCAGAAATGACCAGGAAGAATTGGAGGAAGTGACTTCTTCGGTGGATGATGAGGAGGAGGGGGTGGATTTGGAGTAGGTTGGGATGATTGGGACGATGGCGAGGATGAAGAATTCGATTTGTTGTTGTGCTTGTTTTGTGACTCCTGCTTCTCCTCCACCCAGGATTTATTTAAGCATTGCGTTTCTGATCATTCATTCGACTTCCCGGAGATACGAACGAAGCTGGGTTGGATTTCTACGAATCGTTCAAGCTCATCAACTACGTCCGTACACAGGTCAGATTATCGCACTTTCGTTTGTCTTGCTTATTAAATTGCATGCTAAAATGTACATTGGTTTTCGGTATTATCCGTTTTTATAATACCTGTGTAGTAATGGTATTCAATTCACTACAAATGTACATTATTTTTTAAATTTGTTTATTTCAGGTAGCAAAGAATAAATGTTGGAATTGTAGTGCAGATTTTGAGACTCGTGATGACCTCTTACAGCACCTTCATTCTGCTCTTAACTTAAAAAAAGGTAGTGAGTTTGTTTGGATGACCGATTTGTATTTAAAACCTTTCATGCGGGATGATGCACTCCTCCAATGCTTCGACGACGATGGATTTGATGATGATAATGAAGTCAATGCACCTGTGGAACAAGAAAAGTTGGCAGGAACGATGACGGACATAGATTTTAGTGATTGTGTTGGTAAATAGAACGACACAAAAGCCAATTCATCTTATTCTAATTGTTCTAATGACGAAGGCAGTAGGAAGGTAGTTTGCCTAATGAATGGAGTCCCAAATTTGAATAGTGATCTAATGGAAGATAAGATAGATACAGAGAAAAATCGCATAGAACCAAATCATGTTCTTGAAACTAAGCAAATATTGGCTATGGCTAATGCTTCTGCAAAGCAAATGAAAGATGTAAATGACAGTTATTTTGGTGCTTATGGGACTTATGGTATTCATAGAGAAATGATTGGTGACAAGGTATTTGTTTGCCGTTCATCACACTTTTGTATAACCTAAATTTTAATAACCATTATTTGTATGGCATAATTGATGATCAATTCTTTTGGTCAGGATGAATGCTTACAAAGGGGCCATTTTGAACAATCCTTCTCTTTTGAATAAAACAACTGTTCTAGATGTTGGTTGTGACACTGGAATTCTGAGGGTTTTTTTTGGAGGGGGGGACTTTTGATAAATTCAAAAAATATCCGAGTTTGTAAATAATAAAGTTTGATATTTATGGTATCAGAGTTTATAATATCAGAGTTCGGCGGATGATGTTGGGCAAGCTATACTAGAGAGCTATTCAAGAATTCTGAAAAGTTTGGCACATACAGTAATGTCAAGGATAGAGGATGTTATATACGCCGACTCAATGGCAAGAGATCCATCTCTAGAAAATTCGAGAAAGCGAGGCAACACAGAAGGAACACTTAATATTCCAAACTCCGAAGAAAAGATTCAAAAGTTGAATTGTATGAAGACACCAACCTCCATGACTCTATCAGATTTCATTGGATGGCATATAGAGCAAGACGAAGATGCACGGAAAATGGATTACAATGCATTGAACTCATCAGAAGATCCTTCTAAAATAACTAGACTTCATGAAAACGCCGGTAGTAAGAGAGTATCATATATTGAGAGCTTAGGAGCGCTAAACAGCCCTACTAAGGCTCGATATTAAAAACTGAAAAAGGACACAACTTAAGCTCAATGTAAATACCATAAAAGGTGCTTGTAATGTTAACATTACATATATATTATGGATTGTTTTTTATTCTATAAAGCACACAAAACAACATATACAACACACTTTTCAACTCTGACACCATAAATATCACTATATCAACCAATAGTATACAGAATTAAATCAGTAGCCTCATCATCATCCACCGAAGAAGTCTCTTCCTCCAATTCTTCCTGGTCATTTCTGATTTCGTCGCAGTTAGATTTGAGATCCATCACAATTGACAAAACCCTAGGTGGTATGGTCGGTGGAAAAGAACAAGATCAAGGTGAGGTTTATTTTATATATTATTCCCATTTAGATCTGAATACATAAAAGATTGGTTATTTCCGAATCGAAAGCTGTTAAGCCGTTAACAACTTATGAGATTTTTTTGTGGAAGATTATAAATAGGGTCAGCTTCTATTAAGAACCACATCTGTGAGAACTTTGCATCTGAACCCTACATCTAAATTTATGATCAATTTGGAAGGGTTTATTATTTTTCAATGAACGTTTGTGACGGAGGTGGAAGGATGTGAAAAGCAAGTGGGACTAGGGAAAAAAAGATGATCGAGAGCAACGACTACCGAAGTGCAGTTGTCAGATGTTCAATTCGAAGAAAATACCATGTAGGCACATTATATGCTTCCTATCTTTCATCGATGGTTCGAACGAAATCTCTCCATCTCTTGTAAAAAAAAGATGGTTCCAAAACCCCAAAAAAAATACCCCAAGAAACATTTATGCTACACATCTTCGTTTTATAAAGCTACAAGCTATGTTTGAATGTCTTCTAAATTTCGCAAATTTGACAAATGAAAATTTGAACAAATATGTTGAGGGAATGAAAACATTATTGGCTGCCTTAATTCCAACATCTTCTACCGCACCAGAGACAAACAATATTCTTTCTATCACTAGATTTACACATCCGCTTACAGATCCAGTCAAAGTTTCAGTACCAAATAAAGCAAAAACTAAAGAAAGTGGAGCCAGCGGAAGGCCGGGCAAAGCCAATATGAGATACAAACCTATATGCGAGATTATCAATGAGAACTACAAGAAGAGGAGGTCTTGCAGCAAATGTCGGCAGCCTGACCATAACATTAGAAATTGTCCACAACCTTAGTATTTCCTATTTCAATAGTTGGCTTTGGAATAGTAATTTTCATTGTTCTTCAAAAAGTTTCAACCATTATTATTCATTGTTCTACATTGTTCTACTATTTCTCCCCAAAAATGTTTTACCCAACAACGCCCTTCAACAAGGACTAGGGCTCCGTCGTTTTATACCGGACCCCCAGAGGGTTCCACGGTTGCGGAACAAGGGTCATCGTCAAATCTTCAAATTAACCCCGTGAATTGTTGATTCCAGTGGCGAATAACCGATTCCCACCTGAGTAGGCGATTCCCACCTGAGTAGGCGATTCCCACCTGAATCGTTACCAGCCCGCATCATTAATGAGCGCCATTATGGTCGAGCGCGATGCCCGCCGCGGACTGCGCCCCCGAGGACCCTATAAAAGGGGTACCTATGGGTCAGTCCAAGGCAGATTACAAGTTCCACTCAAACCAGAGCACTTACAGAGAGGAATCGTCGACTCCCACACCTGAGTTGCCTACTCCCCTCTTGCAGGATTTGACGTAGAGCGCGAGCCGTGGACTTCAAAGCCTCTGGCATCGCCTCACACCTCCGCGAGCCCCTGATAGTAGATTTCGTGTTTCATCAGAAAACAAGAGCAGAATCAAGTCCAGGTACGGATGATATTCTAGATTACATGTTTCATACTACGATTAATTTTATTAAATTACGTCCTTCTAAACGAACGAGGAATGATGAAGAAACGAGTTTCGAAGATTTGCCGCAAAAATCTTTCCCACCAGGTTACGTTCGGGGGGCTAAAATGAGTGAGTATATTTATGTAAAAATCTTTCTTTCCGCACATATATTGATGTTTTGGAATTCAAATAATAGGTCATTGTCTAGTCCAAAGTCGATGTTGCTATTCAGGATATATGAACACATTACTCATGGTGAAAGATTGTATACCAAAAGAATTCTTCAAAAGGATAAAGAAACTGGGATTCAGGCACTTTCTCACGGATGTGGATGTGGTGGTAAACCCTTTTCACTTGGACGACATAGTCGGTCGATACATAGGGGACTTCACTTTCTGGTTGAAGGGCAAAATTTTGACAATGAAGACAAGAGACATAAGGCAAATTCTAGATCTACCGTTCAATGGAGCCATAATATGTATCGACATAAATGATGAAATAAATCACTACACACTATTCTACGAAAAATATTTCAAGAACAAACTTGTGACAAGGTATGATATATTACATATATGTGTCATTTGATAATATATAAGTCTTGATAACACTTTGTAACTTACTTTGATAATACAGTACCGTAGTGAAGGAGATTTTCAAAGAAGTGGTACGTACAAAGAGCGAGGAAGGTGATTTCATGGAGGACTGTGTAAGGTTGTGGTTATGTGTTCTGTTATCGTCATTTCTCATTCCAACACCTAGAACAACACTTGCCTTGAAAATGTTCCATTATTTGGAAAGATTGAACCAAGTTTTGAAACTGAATTGGTCGAAGCTAATTATGAACCACATGTTCAAGCAGAATATGGAGAAAGCGTCCAATATGGTGAATTCGAATATGGACAAGTTTTTGATAGAATATATATATTAAAAACATAAAACTGATATCTCTAACCTTAATTTGTTATTGGAACAAGTATTTTATAAATATACCATCGATAATTTATGAATTGGTAAATTGACAAAAATAAATAAATTAATATGAAATATTATTTAATTCTAACTCTTGTAATTCAAATACAAGATAAGAAAACTGATTGGATGGACGGTGTGAATATATATATAGGGCAAACATCACATGCGACATACGTCGTATGCGACATGTGATGTTAGCCGTCAGATGTAGTAGATTACTCTCAGCCGTACGTTTGTAATTTATGTTGTTTAATGAAAAATAATCGTTACATGCTAGATAAAAGATGACCATTTAATAGCTCTAGTAATTGTAGTTGTAGGAGCCGTTTTGTAAATAGCTGCAGTCGTCGTATAGTCACATCAATCAGTCGTCGAATTCAGTTTTTTTTTTCGAAACACCTGTTCATCCAGACCGGCGTATGTTGAAATTAAAAACGCGATAAGGACTAGGGTTTTACTCTCATTATAGTCCATTTCATTTTCTACCATTCCATTTTTTGCCGTCGGCGTATAAGTGTTTTAGAGAGTTTCAGTCGGTGACTTCTTGGACGGGGACATTGACGGCGTTGTTGTGTTGAAGGTTGGTGACTTCTTGGAGGAGCACAGTACTTGGAGGACGAGTATATTTTTTTGGGGTTTCTTAGAAGACATTATTCCTTCTTCTTATTTGATGTTTTCGTATAAGTGTTTTGGATTTCTCTTCCCATATGTTTGGTAGTATCTCCTTCCCACAGTACTTGTTCTTGTCAGTTTTCGATTTACTTTATATTGTTCTTGTCTGTTTTCGATATTCTTTTTTTTTATTTTTTCTTCTTCGTTGTCGTTTTTCTTTTTAAATTCCATATTATGTGGGGTGTGATTTAGGGTCGAATAGTATAAGTTGTAGATGGATGCGATGGTAACAATAATATTTTTCAAAATATAAAAGTTGAAACCCCCTAATTTTTACCTATAATCCAGTAAAAACCTCCAAATTTTTCCAATGTGTAGTATTTTTGTTGTCGATGAGGATGTCTTTTTTTTTGGTAGAAGAAATATTATTCTGATTAGTGGAGTCGTTATTTTCCATTGGTGATATATGCATTTTTAATTTGGAAGTCGACGTAATCTTGATGTTTTCCCTTGATGATATATGAATATTATATGCTTTTGATGTTTTTGTATTGATGGTGTTAATAGTTTTTTATTCCCTGTTTTTGATGTTTTTTTTAAATGCGTAGTGACGATGGTATGAAAGTAGTTTGGTTGTTTTTTAATCATAACAGAGTAGTAGTATTTACTCTGTATTTCATTCAGTATTATTTTCTAGATATGAATTGATGTCTTCTTTCCGATCTTCAATTTGTTAAATAATTTTAAAAATGGGAGGCTCATTTGGTAAGGAGAAATTAGGACCAAATGTTTTTAGGGGTAAGAAAGTAAGTGACATTGGAGAATCATCCAAAACTGACCATTCATTATTTTTCGAGGAAGGAATTAAGAAAATATGTCAGGGAATTAGTGACACATTAGATTCCATACAGCCTAATGATCCCGATAATTCATGTATAGATTTGTCAAAGAATATGCAGTTAGTCCCTTATAAGAAGACTGTGATTGAAGTACCTGAATTGCCATGTCCTGATGTTCGTATTGATGAGAGTACGAAAGAAAAAACAACAACTATAGACTGTGTCGATGATCCACCCTTGAGTCTCATAGATTTCAACTCTTTGAGTCCACTACATCCTTCACATGAAAAGTCACCCGACTTAGAAGTTGTCATGGATAAATTGAAGAGTGTCCTTAAATCCCCTAATGTTGATATGAATCCTTTTATCCCACTAGGATCCATTTCTTTGATATCGTTGTCGACCGACAAAGACGAAGATTATACTATCGTAAAGTGTTCGAATAAAAAGAAAGATCAATCATCGTCCGACAAATCTGTTTTTATTCGAACACTACGTTCTGGGAAAATATTTTTTTCAGATACAGATGACATGCTTAGGAAGTCTACTACAGTAGTTGGACCCTCGAAAAAGAAACGTACGTAAAGTGATTATTGATAAAAAAAATGTAAGGCAAAGGGTAAAGCTCCTATGATAGAATCTGAATCTTCGGAGGCAGAAAACGAGTCTCTGCATACACCTAGTCAGTATCATGTGAATTGTATAAAATTCTTTTAAATATTTGCAATTTGTTACAGCTGAAATTCAATTGGAGTTGCGTGATCAAGAAATTGGAGGGTTGCAAATTAATTGTAAGTATCATTTGAATAATGAATTGGCATTTGAAGTATGAGTTATAAATAATGTGGTCCATGTAGCTGAAAGTGATTCTGACGAGGACGACGAGGACTACAACATGAATATGGATATGATGTTGGAAGATGAAATACCAGACGATACGCTACTAAATCAATATATCTCGACGAAAGATTTGAAGAGAAAAGCTAATGAGAGTCCAAAAGGTGTTAGGTAGTATTCATTGAAAATTGAAGAATTTTATATGGTTTGTTAATTATCTAATAATTGCAGCTGAGAAGAGGAAGAAAAGGAATAAGAAGACAGAGAACAATGTTGCCTACGTAGGCCTGCCTCAAAGTGTGTTCCCGAAGACATACGTCCGTGGAGCAAAGAATAGTAAGTCAACAACCATCGAATAACTCTATGGTTGTTAAAATGCTAAAAAAAAAATCGTTGCTTCGATATAGGTCACTGTCTCATACAAAACAGATGTTGTTATTCCGGTTACATGAATGCCTTCTTACTAGTGAAGGATCTTTTACCAAATGAATTCATTGCTTGTATCAAAAGTTTAGGATTTGGTCATTTCTTGAAGGATGTGGAGGTCGTCGTGAATCCATTTCATTTAAACGACCTCGTCGAAAGATATATTGGTGACCATAAATTTGCATTGAAAGACAAGGTGTTAGAAATAATTGTTTGCGATGTAGGACACATTCTAGGGCTTCCTTCCAGAGGGGCGTCAATATGTATCGATAAGGAGGATGAGATTAATTATTGGACACCGTTTTGGGAGACATATTTTAATGAAACACAAGTAACAAGGTATGCGACTATTTGAATTTATATTTCCATTTTATTGTGTGGTCATTTTCCCTTTATTTTTTTGGTAGTACAACGATAAAGGAGGTCTTCAAGAAAACAGTCCGCAATAATTCTGAAGACCCAGACTACATTGAGGATTGTTGTCGCTTGTGGTTCTGCATGCTACTATCTAGCTTTCTAATTCCAACAGCTCGTACAGTATTCCCTCTGAAGTTATTCCATTATCTCGAGAGGTTGGAGTACATTCCGAAGTTTGACTGGTCGGACCTCGTTTTCAATCAGATTTTCACGAAGTTGGAGAAGGCGTCTAATTCAGTTAGACGACGAGAAAAAATTGGTGGTCGTGTAACCGAATACGTCCATGGATGTGCCTTTGTTATGAATGTAAATATGACTAATTTTTATGGAATTTGTCAAATGTGTTATGAATTGATTTTACGGTTGTATCTTAGGTATTTCTATGGGAGCATACCTCACTATTCAGGATTTCGTCACTGAGGAATTCGATAATATTTCAAAGATATGAAGGATGTTCAAAGAGAAGGGACCGCACCATTGAATCTTTAACAAACAAACAGGTTTTTGTCATTATATAAGTCATTGAATGTTTATGAAACGATTAGGTTTTATTAAATGAATATTGTGCCATGTTTACGTAAGTGACAGCGGAAGCTCTATCTTACAACGTGGACAGACCTGCAACTGAGGTTACCAGTCCATAGTACTGAAATTATTATTTAAGTAGAGATTGTAATATGTAGTACAATACTGTTTTAGCAAGGTTATAATGTGTACGATTTCAGATAGTATGTTTTGATTGTAATTATTTCTGATACTGTATGTATTGAATTATTTAATGGTTGGAGTTAGTCTAATTACTTCTCGTAGTTAGTCATCGTGAACTCGTATTGTTTCGTAATAAGTTAGTTGTCGAGATCTCATATCAGTCCTCGAGAGCAGGTTCTCGAGATCTCATATCAGTCCTCGAGAGCTCATGTAAGTTATAGATTTCATGTTTACGTCGTATATGTAATGAGAAAAGGTAAATGCATGTAATATTTTTGTGTTTTTGAATATCATAAGGATAATCGCCTATATCAACCAACACTATCTGAGTTTAAACGGCATAGACCTTTCTGGAATTGCATCAAGAAGGTAAAAATTATAAACAAATAGAAAGGTTGATAATACGATGAAATAATAAATATAATTTCCTAATCAACAATCTGCTGATGAGCAAGGAGATGGATTCGAACAATATTGTGAAGGTTTGTTTTCATATCCAATTACAGATATAGAAATGTCAATATGTATTAATATAAATATTAAATTAGATGACTGGATAGCGGTCGACATGGACGAGAACATTGAAAGGAAAGGGGAAAAAAGATAGAATGTTCTAGTGAAATTTTAAACATATCATTATTTACTGATTTTGGCTCGCAATCATTAGTAAAATATGGAAGCTCCGATGCCTCGTGTTCTAAATCTATGGTCGTGGAAGAAAAACTAGAGAGTTTAATGAATTTAGCTTGTGATCGATAAGTTAGATGAGATGAATGAGGAAGATATTATTGGAATTACAACTACTTTGGATGTCATGTCCCTTAACAATAGTGACACGACGATATCCATAGTAGCTCCGAATTTCGATTTAATATGTAGTCCGTGTAACGGAGAAGTAAGTACTCCAATACAGATGGCACGAGAAAATATTCGTGCCCCCCCTAAGTACGTCTATTCAGAATCAAATTTGATCTTAAACATTAGAGACAACGACGAACTCTACGATAAGTACTTGAAAGATGAGTGTGTCGATGCCCGACGGAATATATTACAATGAAATGCAATTAAAGTATGAGTATCAAAAGAAAACAATGAACCAAGCATTTCCTGATTTGGCCGAGACTGTAGCAAGAATGAGAGTAAAACAACCTAGCCCTGAAACGACATCTCCAGAATTTTGGGCATCAGCTGCGGCTACAGTAGACCGAATTGTATAGACCATTGCCATAAGGAAAAAATATGCACCAGAAGATCTGGAGAATGTTGTACGCCGTATTGACTTTAGTCCAAATGAAAATATCGAAACACCACAAATGCCTTCCATGATTCGAAGAGTGAAGGATAGGAGAGCAGAGGAGGTATAATAATGTTATCTTTCAAATATTTGAATACAAAAAAATGATATGCGGAGCTTCCATTCTTGATGGTATATATAGAAGGAAAGAAAATTGTGGATGATTATATTGAATACTAACCAGAGTTGTTTTTATAGACGATGATGTAGACATTGGAGTTCTTGATGTAGTGAGACTGATGCAGGAGTTGACGTATTCGGCAAATGTCAGAGTAAGGGAAGACATCCTCTGCATAGGCCGGTCATCAGGGTGACTGACAACCGGAGCATAATCAAAAAAAAAAACTTTGAAAAAAAAAAAACTTTGGAGACGATTTAAAATGGAGAAGATAGAAATGGGAAGAGATAAGAATGAATGAAAATAAATGAAATGGAAGATATATATGAAGCACATCAGCAGTGCACAGTCTTCTTTGTTGAAGTTCACCATCAGAAACAGTAGACGTATGACGCACACTTGTCCCGAGGCATTAAATGGACGTGTACAAATGGACACAAAATGGGGGACAAAGAAGATAGTAATGATGAAACTATTAAAATATCAAGCAAAGTAATTAATTATCGTAATTAGGTAACTTATCATTGTCCAATAAATAAACGGATGTGCCCAACGTGAAGGAAACTTTGCTCGAGATCTGTTCCAAGTGACGTACATGGTCGAGTATTAAATGCCTATACCGGCTTGACAACCATCAAATGTAAGATAAACGGTCAGGATGATTAACGTCGCATATGTCATTTTGGGAAAATGTTGCACTTGATAATTATCCTATATATATATATACATATGTTAATTAATCCATATATATATATAGGGCAGACTTCTGGAACGGCCACCCTGCGGAACGGTCGCCTGTGCGGCCACCCAATCCTGCCGTTCCTCGACGATCGGAGGGTGCCGTTCCTCGAATCGGAGATCGAATCGCGCTGGATCGACAATCGCGAGTTCCGCAATCCGGTTCGCGGAGATCGACAATCGCGACAATCGCGAGTTTCGCGATCGACAATCGATTTGGAGGTTCCCCCGTACTGCAATCCCCGGAACTGCAATGGGTTCCGCGGAACCCATCGCGAGTTCCCCAATTTTCCGATTGCCGGAACTGCAATAACCCATCGCGAGTTCCCCAATTTTCCGATTGCCGGAACTGCAATGGGTTCCGCGGAACCCATCGCGAGTTCCCCAATTCCGCGGAACCCGCGCCAACGCTTCTCAGATGCCCAATTTTCAGACGATTCTCCGTTCGGCCTGTGCGGAACTCCGTTTCAGGGGTCTATTCGTCCGTTCGCGATTTCTCCAGGGGTCTTCCACAGGGCCGATGAGAAGGGAAAAGATGTTTGCGTCGTCCTCCTCCTGAAGATAAGGATGAGAAGGGAAAAGAAGAGCAAGCAAGATGCTTCCCTTCCGTCGTGGTTTAATTAATGGCGATTCGAAATTCGAAACGGTGGAGAATCTTCGACACTGCCGTGGATTGGAAAATCGGTGGTGGATGGGCGACGTACCTCACGCACGTTGAGGACGGTTAGGGTCGCACCTGAAATTCCCTGTATATATATGTGTGTGTGTGTGTTTTTTTTTGAAAAATAGAAATTGTGTATAGCTAGCTATTACCAAAATGCCAAAATACCAAAATCCATGCATGTACACTATTTTTTATAAAGAAAGAAAGCCCAAAACACAGTAATGCTTACTTGCGAATGGAGACATCGTTGGAAGTTGAGATTTGACGCATTTGGATGTAATTAATACATATTACTGTGGTCAATAATATTTAAGTTACATTGCAAGTCAACAATTTCGAATTAAAAATGTGTATTTTTTCTTCTTCTAGGCTCTAACTCTAGGCTGTAGCTGTGTATCTCTTGATTCTTAATTTTGTGCACTGCATGCAGAAGAAAGGTCGTCTCGTCTGAAAAAGTGAGTTAATTTAAATTTAATAAATTTGATCCCCTGGCGCAGTACAGTGGAACACGTTGGTTGGTCTCCCATTTCATACACGACAATGTGACGTGAAATTAGACCGCTTCTTCATTAACTCTTTCAAATGAAGCAGTAAAATAAACAGTCAATTGTCCAGTACCCACTATCCATCCACCTGTAGTATTACAAATCTACATTACTCAACAACGAACATCACTCAACAAATTCATGCTTTCAAACACAAAACAAAAATACATGCAGCAGGGATCGATCGATGTCCAACAGGGATGTGTGCATGCATGGTTAGCCACTTAATTAGCCTGGTAAATGGTAATGCCTGTACGTACTCGATCTGTATGTGTGTTCTGCATGATGCTCACACACTGCATATATATGTCTGCGTGCCATCATCAACAGCATCAACTAAACACACACAATCCAACGCATTATGCACGCATATGGATACGGAAACGGATACGTGCGTGTTTAGCTTGTTCTTCAATATGTATATGTACTTTTATTTACTTATTTATAACCCATAAGCAGCATATTTATGTTGTATTTAGTTTAGAGCATACGTTTAATTACATGCAAGTAACAGAAACAAGCTGGTAAGGTCGGCCTAACTTCTTAACTCTTAATTGATTATAGGCACACTTTAATTTGTACTAATGATCGAGTAGTGACGCTAGCTGTATCTACATACATGCTTGCTTAATTTTCCAGAAGCAGAAGAGAGAAACAAGAAAACAAGGCGGATCCCCAATGATACATCTTTGACGATGCAGATTGAGCTAGGTTTTATAAAATGGATTGAGGATAAATCGCTGTCGCCACTCCGCAGCAGCCAGTCAATATACAAAATACCATGATAGATGATCATCGATTAATCGATATTTCATAACAATACAATAAAATCATCTTTGCCTTTGGATTGCAAATCTTTGGGTTGCGTAAATAATCACCCGCGCCATTCATTCATTCATTCGTTTAGAGAGAATTAAGAGACATTTTCACACCTGATGATCGATCTTCTTAATTATTTAATGCATTAATTTTCACCGAATCGGATCGGATCCGATCGGACTAGTAGCTGTACGCGGACAGACTGACAGACAGACGTTTCTTTAATTTCAACCGTCATCGTCTCTCATTCGTTCTCACTTGTCTCTATCCCTCCGAATTTCGAACATCTCGGACATGTCGGATGTGTGTTCCCATGGATTAGGGTTAGGGTTTGGTTGACAGAGAAGGGTCTCCTGCATGTGCTACGTACTGTACAGTCTTGTTCTCTTCCATTAATCAATCAACCTGATTTCTTTCCTCGGATCGGGTGCTGTGCCCAACTGTACCGTCAGATACATGCAAAACGAGAACCTTTTTCTTTAAATTCTTGCGTAATGAATAATGACGATTGACAACCATAACAGTGAGGATTCCAAACATTGCTTTATTGCACCTACCTCGCTATAGGAGACTATATACTATTTGCTAATCACTTAATTACGACTCCATCCGAATATGGAATGTGGAATATGGAATATCGCTGGGCGTTGGCTGAATTTGGTAATTTTATTCCGGCTGGTCGATCACGGTACGTTGACTTAACCAGTTAACCAGACCAGAACGGACGGAGTCCAAAGCCAAGATAGTCAGGTTAGGTTAGGTTAGGTTAGTTGAGAAATGAAATTAAAAAGAGTAGAGGAATATATAGATGGATAGATAGATAGATAGATATCACGAGAACATGCAGGAATAAATATAATCTATCTCAACGTGGTCCTTCGAAAATCCAACCTTTTTGAGTATTTTCACACCGCATTCTTCCGACTTAATTCCAACCCATGTATGATCGTATGATGTAGGGAGAAATTGTTGCAGTGGTACTTGACAAGATATAGGTAGAGATCACATGGAGTGGCATGGGCATGAGGTAGATAAACCCTTGCAAGTGGTATGGCAACTTGGCTGCCATTAACATAGGATTTGGACCACACTACTCACTAGTTAGTACAGTACTACTTCATTACTTTATCCAGCTGAACACACAGATTTCTGTCTACCGTCCAGATAAAATTCAACTATGCTGCTCGCCTAGATCATCCGTCGATCCCGCCCGCCCGCTCAATCATCATCATCCGATCCACCTAATTAATTTCCATCGTCGATTTCTCCGACTTCTTCTTCTTCTTTTACTTCTTCTTCCCGTCCTATTGGTATGGTATGGACATACGGTGATGATTAAGCAACTAATTGTTTTGTTTTGTTGTAATTTGTAAGTAATCAATATGTTAAATCACTTCATCCGATTCTCAAGTAATGATCGGTTGAGTGTTTAATTATTGCACAAAACATGCCTGAATATATAATTAAAACCCCAAAAATAATGAGTCAAATGGGGAAAAAAATTGCAGACCCCGATAGAACACAATTAATACTTGTTTAAAAAAATGGAAAACTCATCTTGTAAGTTTAACCTAGGTAGTAGGTAGATAGGTAGGTAGCCAGTAGCTAGTTACAGAGAAATTAACAAATAAAATGGTGTCTGATAAAAACACATGCATTCTGTAACTCATGTGGTTGTCAATTTAACAAGCATCCGATAATGGTGAGATGGATAAAAACGAAGTTAAGTTTTATAAAAATTAATAATTAAACCTTCAAATATTCCATTCTTAATCTAAGCAATCAATGGATTACACGGTGTTAATTAGATCTAAATGCATGAGTGATAACTTGGTTGTTAATTATCTAGATACAGGCATACAACAAGCAATGTGTATACAAGCAAGCAAGCAAGCAAGAAACCTGCGTCCCTGACATTTATATCAATGCATTTAATTAACATCTTAGCTTATTTGCTGGATGGAAAATAATTAAAATTTACGCATCATAAAGAACAAGCTGGTATAAATGAATTTAAATGACGGACAATGGAGAGAGATCGATGGATACAACAATACAGCAAATCAAATATTGCTCATCTAAGAAGAAACTAGCTAGACTATTGGGCTGGGGATGATGTGAGTGTTTGCATCTAAGTCAATCATTTATAAACAATGACAGTTGGCCTGTGCATAATATTAATTTCTATCTCAAACAGATCATTAAGGAACGCCAGAATATTAGGTTTCATATATCGATGCCACAGTTGATGTATGCTTAATTGCTTCCCTCCCATTAAGAATCCATTAATTATGATTTTGAAATAGCTGCCTGCCTCTACCTTCAAAGCTATCCATCTATCTATCTCTCTAGATTCTCCTTCCTAATTATAGGCTATTTCAAATTCAGGGAAAACCTAATTCACTAATTCAAAAGAAGAAATCATGAATTTATAATGTATATAATATTAAACTGCTATATTTTCATCTATCTATCTATCTATCAGGAATTCAGGTTTCAGATCGTTTCGAGGATAAAATGATTGAAGTAATCGTTTTGAAATTTCTACTGCCCACAATCGGGAAAATCTTTCGGTGCTGTTTGCAAATTGCAATACAAATAATAATTTCTACTACACCATATATATATATAAGATTTATATTATTCTTTAATTTCATCACCACCGTCGTCACCATCTGACAATCAACTACTGGCTAGTACTCATTCTATCCTAACTCTCTTCTCCTCCTCCTCCTCCTCCTTGTTTTCTTCTTCTTATGGCTGTGAAGTGTGGAGTGTGGTCTGTATGGACTACTGAACTGTGGTTGTCGAAGATGGATCGATGGATGGATGGATGATGGATATAAGGAACATAATTTAAATGTCGAAATCCAAAGACATGGGCTGCTTATCTTTTCGGGGAGATTGATCCACCACATCGGCGGTGGAATTTGAAAGGCCTAATTGCAGAGAAAGAGGCGGAGATAGTAGTGGGCGTACCTGAGATGTCGTTAATGGTGCACAAGGATCTATGTAGGAAGACGACGGAGAACAATCCAAGTTAACACCAAATAATCGAACATGTTTGGAGTTTGTTGACGACAGAGACGAATGACCTACCGGTACGGAGTCGAAATCCAAAACTGCGGATCTTCTAGCAGCGTAGGTGTCTCCTCCTCCATTGTCGGCGGCATTGGTGTCATTGTCGCTGTATTGCATTTGCACCCCAAGACGAGAATGCTGGGGATGAGAATAATGGGAGTAAGGTTGCGGCGATCTCATGTAGACATTATAGGGAGGTATGGGCTGGGTGTGGGAGTGGTTCCAAGGCATGACGGAGTGAGCAAATGACATCATTGGGATGTAGGGATTTTGCATCGGAAGATGGGAAAAGTCTGGTCGGTTTGGAATCTCCGGTTTACGTTTCCAATCGATAAAAAGTCGGTCACGAACAGCTTCACCGACACCTCGACCAAACGAGACGGTATCCCCCGCATCGAGTCTTTTCTCTTTCACGAACCTGCTCCACCCTTTAGTCATAACATAGCTCTGACTGCTGTTCCAGTAGGAGTAACGGAATCTCCAAGGCTTACCGTTCCGGTCCTCGAAGTTGAGAAGAAGACCTTTCTCATTCTTCGAAGAATCCAGCGGGAAATACTTTTCCGCATGCTGTTTCGGTATGACTAAACGGTTCAGCTTTCCGACGTCGCTTGGAGTAACAACCTTGTCGAACATGTGCTCTTTCGGTATGGGTTGCGGATCTGCTCCGCTGCTGCTCCCTGGTTGATCATCGTTGGCATCGGCTTGCGAAACGTTTCTGCTTATGGCCGTTGGCGAAGAAGAGCAGGTCGAAGATGACGATGGAGGTAGAAGATGAGAGAGTGCTGGCGTGTGCGATGTGTGTGTGAAAGATGATAACCTCCGCCTGCTCGAATTATCTTCGTCATCCTTTCCCTCGCTGTAGTAGGCGAAGGCCATGCTTCCAGCCAACCACTCACTGACCCAACCAACAAGGCAGCCCAATTGTGATTCCGATTTAGGATGAATCCATTCCGGCACTGGTGTTTTAATACCGAATTCTGACCAATCGATCGCCTTGGGTGAGAAAGAAAGAAAGATCTAGGTAGCTAACCAGGCAGCCAAGAAGAAGAGTAAAGATCTGGAGTGGGAGGAAAACAGGAGAAGAAGAAGGGGAAGAATTAAGTTGGCAAAATGCTTTATAATAGATCGATTAATGTAGAGGGAGGGAGGGAGGGAGGGAGGGAGGGGGCATGAATTATCTATCTGATTGGGCTCATGTGAAGTTGTCCTTTTCGATAAGCCAGCTCTTAATTAAAACTCTCGCTGCCTGCAAATCATGTGTTGTTAGCCAATTTACAAACAAGCGTAGGTCGGATGAATATATAGCCATGCACCCATCATCATTCTTCACCCTCTTCGATCATATACACTGGATCACCCAGATCTTCTGTACGTATATATAATACAAATTGTTTTATGATTAAATTTTATTGGGCGGTCGCGGCTGGGATCTCCATGATGGTATGATTTGTTGTTTAATTAGTTATCCTCCTAACTCATGTGCATGATTTGACATTTGTGATGTCTGTAGATCGATCGACATCATACATTCATACTATACACCATTCTCAGCATCTGACCCGTCTTCCTCGCAGAAATCAATGTGTGGGGGCGGGTGAATTCAACAATACCAACAGCAAGCACAGACGTCCAGGCCAGGAGATACATATATATATATATGTATATATATATACATACATACATTCACATTCATTCATTGGTGTCAAAGTCGACATTAGAGCTCACGAATCATATATCATCCGCTAGGCGTCCTACCTGACCTAGTACTCTATCTGCAACTAGATCAAGATCGAATGAACAAACAAATCAGACTTTTTCCTAACAGTATATATATATATAGTCCTAGTTAATTATATATCCGGCTCATGATTTGAAGCATTTGAACTTTGAAGGTGCTCTAACTATGACGTTATATATTCGATCAGACGATCGACTTTGACACCAAATGAAATGAAAAGAAAAGAAAAGCATATGTGAAGCGGATAGATTGGTTGAAGCTCCGATCCATGCATCAAATTCACTGTGAGCATACCGGCCGGATATATTAACTAAAGTAATAAATAATTGATGATTTGACAGGTAAGGTAAATTAGTATTTAGAGAATTGAAATTAATTAATTAGAGAAGACATCGAGGACTGCATCTTAATTAGCTTAACTGACAGCATTATGATTAATTAATATTTAGTTGCATGTGGTGATGGCCTCGTGGGTTAATACATATACCACCAATAAGGCAACAAAAGCCAACCAACCAAATAATTGTCAGCTCAATTTTATTATTTTTATTTCTAATTCTAATCCCAAAATGCATGCCGCAATACACTTATACACCTACCTTCAATTCAATTGGGTAACTCATCCCCATTCTCCCACGTATACAAACGTAACTACTCATATGTTTAAAACGATCGATCGATCGACCTTCCCGGCCAGGAGATTCCTACCTATATATATATATATATATATTAAAGTAGCTAGCTTAGCTAGCTAGATCAATCGATTTATATATATAATTTCTTGATGTTAATTTGAGATTTTAATTTCTTCATCCACCAATCCATCCACACAACTACATATATATATAGGGAAAACATCTGGAACGGACGTGCCGTTCCAGGCGGACACCAGAACAGCGATTCGTCGGTTCCGTGATCGGAGGTCAGTTCGCGAGGGATGTCAGTTCGCGAAGATGGGTTCCGCGAGGGCATCGATTGGGCATCGATTGTACCGACTATCATCCTACTTTCTAGCAAGAACGGCCGGCGACTTACCAATGGAGCTTGCATTGCCCACCGCATTCACTGTGGTTATATATTGGATGGGTGGGTTGAAAGCAGACACGACCACCTTCATACTCACCCTTCTCATTGTCCTCTTCGCCGTCCTCGTCTCACAGAGTCTGGGACGTTAAGAAGGCGACGACATTGGCATCGATTGGGCATCGCGAAGATGTCAGTTCGCGAGGGATGTCAGTTCGCGAAGATGGGTTCCGCGAGGGCATCGATTGGGCACTGCGAAGATGGGTTCCGCGTGGGATGTGAGTTCGCGAAGATGGTGACTCTGTTTCCGGACAGGCCATACTTGACTGACTCCACGAATATATATACCACGATGGACGGTGGACGGAAGCCATACTCTGTTTGGGAACGGTGGATGCTGGTACCGCAAAATCGCCGGGAACGACACTACCCGTTCCTGAATTTTTCTCTATATATATATATACACACACATAAAAAACATCTAGTGCGCCAAACTATAAATGCGCTAAATGCGCCAATGAACCTCGACTGTCCGATCCATCTTAGTGGTTGTCATCCGACGGTCCTCGAGATTGTCAGCAATGATAGTTCAATGATGGGGAAAGCAGTAGGACATAATATCAGTCATTCGATTTGAAATTCTAGCTCGTCGAAACGTCGGCGCACAATGGCATATATATATATATATAAACACTCCAGATCACAGACGGCTACCCGTCCCATGCGGACCGTCTGTGAACCAGAGTGAACTTTCAAGAATATAAATCTTTTATAAATATAAATCTTCCCCAATCTCCCCCTCTTCTATAACCTTCCCCAATCTTGATTGCACTTCCGCGTGGAAACGGACAGAATACTCCGCCGGTCATGTCTGCTACCCCCGTCGTGGAATGGAACCGTGATTCCATTTGCGGAATGGAACTGCGATTCCGTGGACTTCTCGGAATGGAAATTGCAATTCCGCGGACGTCATCCGCGGACCGCGATTCCGTCCGCAGAATGGAAATTATACTTCCGCGGACGATTGTGATTATGTCGTCCGCGGAATGGAAATCGTGATTCCGCGGGCCATTCCGCGGACGACGGAATCGCGATTTCGTTTGCGGAATGAAAATCGCAGTTCCATTCACACAGACGGCATGTTACCTGTCGCATCGCTCGTCGAAGTAGGGGAGAGACCAATGGACGGTTATGGACGCTCGAGGAAACAGACGGTCCGTAAATGGGACCGTTACAAAAACGCGGCCGTCCCAGAATCGTTAGGAGGGCCAGGCAACAATCAAACCATACTGTCTACAATATTTAACTTAGATTAAGCCCATACGTACGATTAATGACTTTTTAGCTTTACAAATTAAATTTAGTATAAATATATCGATCTTAATTATAAAGAATTATCTAGCTAAATAAGTAGCTAGCTAGCTAGCTTGTGGGATTTTCATAAATGCACCATGAAAAAAGCATGCCATTTTCACTAAGTGGAAAATTAGTCAAATATAAGATATGATTTTAAATTTAATTTTCCACACACCCAGACCCAATATATGAAGCAATAACAACTACCCAAGCCAGCCAGCTACAATATATTATCTTTATATCTGTTAATGTTATCTTGCTACGTTTTTCCAAGTTAATTTTATATGATCGATCGATCGATATCACTTCCTAATCTTTGTAACACTCACATTGCATAGAGTTATGTCTATTACTAAATAAATATTGTATAATTAGGATTATGCATGTTAATAACTAGCCGGTGTATTAATTAGGTATCTTCATTTAAATAGACCACGATCGACCGAGATCCCTGAGAAGGATCATCGAATTGTCAACCAACTTTTCAAAAACTCTCACCCCTGGCTCCGATCCTTAGAGAGAATGCTTTTCTAACTTTCAGCTCCCATCCACAGGAGAATTCTGGTTCTAATCTGATCACGGAATTCAGTTGCAACAATATTCATGCACTACTACTAAATGTATGCAGATTAAGAAACAATTAACACACTACAAAAAATCAGCATATTTCTGACGGCAATATTCCTGGCTTGGCCGCCGGGAAAAAATTTTGGATTACGATTTTCAAAAAAAAAATTTCCGGCGGCCTGCCCGCTGGTCAATATTTCCCGGCAGGAAAAAAAATTTCCCGGGAAGAAATTTCTGGCGGCCTGGCCGCTGGTTCACTTTTGAAAAATAAAAAAAAAATTAAAATTAAAATTAAAAATGAAATTAAAATTAAAATTAAAAATGAAATTGAAAATAAAATTAAAAATGAAATTGATATTGAAATTGAAATTGAATTTGAAGTTTAATAATTAAGTAACTTATTTTCAGTAACAAATTCAGTAAACCCCCAAAAATTCATAACCCCCAATAACTTATTTTAAGCCCCAATTATAAACCCCCAATTTCATAAACCCTAAATTAGAAGGAAAAAACTACAATAACTACAATAAATTGGAAAGTAACCCCCAAATAAAAAACCACCAAATCATAAACCCCAAAATCATAAACCCCCAAATCATAAACCCCCAAATTAAAAACAACAAAAAAAGAAGAGAAGAAGATGAACATAATGTAAACCATACCTTGAAGATAATTTCGACAATGACCGGAGAGAAGTGGCCGGCCGGATTAGAAGAAGGCTTCAACCTAAAATAAATTTAACATAGAAATTAAATGTCACTAAATTAACACTACATAAACACCAATAAATACTACAAACAGTACATATATCATATTAAAATGAAACAGAATTCCAAAATTTAACTATATATCATTTTGGCAGGCAGATCATGTGCTATGCATAACTGCTGCTACTTTCGGAATTCCAAAATTGGATCGTATTATTGAAGACCATAGTGTAGTGTATAGAACAATAAGAATGGTAAATACAAGTTATATAGAAGCATCAAAGAAAAATCACGTTAATTTAACCAAATATGCACAACTTGATTTCATTTTTCCATACCTCACATATCAAAAAAACATTTACAAACATCATTTTAAATCCCAATCAACCAAAAAATCCTATTCAAAGCAAAAATAAATTCCAATTCAAAGCAAAAAAACTTCATTTTGTTGCTCTTACCTATTCAAAGCAAATCCTACATTTTGTCCCACATCGATTTGCATGAATACGAAAATTAAAATCAACTTCATTTTCATTTTTACATCAAAACAATGTACCACACTTGATTTTACATGCTGTCATAACATTAATATTATAATGGAATTGATTTGCTAAACAAAAAAACTACATCCTGATTGCAACCATTACATACATAAAAACATGCACAAATATCACGTCAATTCCATCAAAACATGCACAACTTTAAAAGGAATTTCAATACCTAATTCTGTCTACAAATTAAAAAGGAATTTCAATCACATATCGAAATATATCCCACCTCTGTTCCACATACTAATTTCAAGCACATATCAAAACATCATTTTAAATCCTAATCAACCATAAATCCTAATCAAAGAAAAACTAAAATCTACATTCAGTGATTAAAATCCTAATGAAATAAAACCAAAAATCCTAATCAAACTAAAACCAAAAATCTCTCTTTCATCATCATCAAAAAAAATACTCTGTCTACATTCATCATCATCAAAACTACATTCATTTAAGTCGGATTCTAGCCATTACATAGATTGCAAAAAAAAAAAATCTTTCCACATAGAGTACGACACCCTAAAATCACAACTAAATATATTAAAATCACAATTAAAATCAAAACAGTACATATATTACAAATAAAGTCAATTAACTAAATCAAATATAATTAACTAACTAACTAAATCAAATATAATCAAAACAGTACATAAGTCAATTAATTAACTAACTATAATTAACTAAAATAAACAAAACTAAATCAAAGCACCAATATCAAAACCCCTAAATAAAACCCCCAATATCAAAACCCCTAAAAAGAGTGTAAATCACAATTACTAACCCCACATCACAAATTCCCATCACAAATTCACAATGCATGATTTTTTTTTTAAAATCAAAAGACAAATCATTGGAAAGTATGATTTAAAATCATAAACCCCCAAATCACAAATCAAAAGACAAAATTAATATAATTTATAAAAACAGTAAAACCCTAATCTAAATTAACTAAAATCAGTAAATGATAAAAATAAACTAAAAACAGTAAATAAACCCCCCTAAATAACATCAGTAAATAAACTAAATAAAAACCAACAAATAATAAACCTAACATCAATAAATCAAACCTAAATCAAACCCTAAAATCTAACTACAATAAATCAACCTAACATCTAACCATAAAATCAAACCCCCAAATACATATATAAGCCCCCAAATAATAAATACATAAACCCTAAATGTCATAAACCCTAAATGTCATAAACCCACAAATACATGAACCCCAATGTCATACAACCATAACCCCCTAATTTAATCAAATAACATACATCAAATGAAGAACAAAATAGAAAATGTAGAAGAATAGAAAAAGATAATATAAAATATAATAAGATAAGGAGAAGATGAAGAAGTAGAACATGAAGATGAAGATCAAGAAGGGGAGATTATTACCTTGGGGAGGAATGGCCGGAGTGCTCAATCAAACGCCCTTGGGGAGAACTTTTGAAACCTTGGGAGAAGTTTGGGAGAGTTTGGGAGAGTTTGGGAGAGTTTGGAGAAGTGAGGAAACCGTTGGGAGAAATGAGAAAAGTCTGGAAATTTTTTTCTTATATAAAAATTTCCCGGCGGCCCTGGGCCGGGAAATACTTAAGTTTCGTTTGACTAAGTTTGACTGTACGGGGGACCACGGCGGCGCAAGTTGTAATTTTAGGGTTTCCAAAAAATCCTGGCGGCCAGGCCGCCGGCTACTGAAAAAAACAAGCGGGAAAAAGTATCCAGCGGCCAGGCCGCCGGGAATTTTTCTCCCAACCGTTGAGGGTTTTAGTGTACCGGCGGCCTGACCGCCAGAAAATTTCTCTCATTTACGAGGGAAAATTATGCAGGCGGACAAGTGTAACATTCCGGCGGCCAGGCCGACGAAAGTATCTACCGGCGGCCTGGCCGCCGGGAGATGGGCGCCAGAACTGCGCTGGTTTTTTGTAGTGAGGTGCTTATGAAATTCTCAACTTTTAGGGGGGCAATTGCCCTCCCTTGCCCCCTACATACGCCCGTGGATGTGAGCATAGGTCCGGGTCTTCTATTAAGAAATAGACTTTGGATTTAAAACCATGGTGAGAATATAAACTTGTTGCTCTTTACCCGAGATATGTGATATCAAGATCAAAAAAAATATCGATTCGGTCAGGAAACCCCAAGACCTTCACAGAATGGGTAAACCCAATATCTGAGAACGATCATCTACAGATTTGATTGAAACACAATTTATCAGTCAATCACGCTCTGGTCAAAGGATTATTTTTCATCCACCAAATTTGTCGACTAGTCTCCTTATTACTTAAGGGAATAGTAGTACGATCCTATAGAACAGATCCTGTTCAAGTAAGGTCGTGTTTAATTTCAAGAATGATTGGTATATGTATCATTCTTTTTTTTAATTATTCTTCGATGCGGGACTATGTTTAAAAAAACAATTTAGTTAATTATAGGAGTCTTTAATTTTAAACATGCAATATTTAAGGTAAAAAATTCTTATATGATTTCCTTTTCATGTTATAAGTATTACTATATATATTCTCAAAATTCAAATTTCTTGGGAGTTGGGATATTCTAAAGGACATGGATATTGAAACAAATAAAATTAAATCTAATAAACCATATATATATATTACGATACAAATTTAGGTAATTTTTATTTTGTATCCTTTTAGGAAAATACATATTAAAATTAAAAGCCTGATCTCTCAGAAATTTTAATAGTTACGATCAGCTGATCGAGTTAAACCTCTGTATGAAAACAAGGACTGAATTTTTTTGTACACACATCAGTTGAGTCTTAACGAAATTCAAAAATATTTTAAATCATTTAACGAAATTCAAAAATATATTTTAAATCATATAACGAAATTCAAAAATATATTTTTTTCAATCTAATTATTTTCGAGATGTATAGTATTTTGGTACCGATACATAATATCATCATCACTAAGTACTAACACTAAAAAATAAATCTTTTTCAGCATATGTTACTAAAATATCATTCAACCAAACATTATCTATACGATGAAAATTCAAGTTAGTGTGGTCGGCAATGTTTCTTTTGCAAAAATATCATTTTATTTGATCTCGGTCATTTGGATGGTATTCATTTATCTTCTTTCGCAATCCCAGATCGGAAGGTAATTTACTTACGTCGAGTGGCTCTCGAGATGGATGGAGAAGGAGGAGGAGGAGAGCGAAATTTTAAATTCCCTAGATGGACAGCTGGACGGGTAATTGACTAATTGGGGTCAATACTATATAGTAATAAATTAATTATTAATATGATTAAAATTTATAAACAAAATTATTATAAGTTTACCCTTAAAGTTTATAAAAATAAAATATTTAAAAATTATTATAAGTTTTAAATAGTTATAAAAACAATGGGTAAACTTTTGGTTTGCCATTTTCCGTGCTATTTGATGTACGCCATTGGATGGAATTCATTAAATGAGAACCGTTGGTAATTTAAAAATTGATTATATTGGTGCAAAATGAATGAAGTGGTTATTGTAACTATAAAAACTTGTGAAGGCGTCATAGGTATAGGAGGAGTTGTCTTTATTGAATAAAGAAACTTCTAGAATGTTCTAGAAGAATAAATGTTTGTTACATGTTTGTTATTTGTTATACGGGTAACAACCTAAACAATCCACTACCATGGTTGTTAGGTGTCCCCTCCTCAAATGTATATAAATACTATGAATAAAATAGTTGTAATCATCTCGATTACAATTTCATAACTCTTCTTCTTCTTTCAATCTTCTTATTGTCATCATGGCTACTCCCTCCTCCGACTCAGTGCCATCAAAGGGAAAGGGCGCTAACTCCGACATGGTATCAGAGCTTGTCGGCTCCAGTGCCCTCAATGTAGCCACCTCCGAGTTCTTCAAATCGATGCCTTCGTTTGGCTCGATACAGTTTTTCTTGCAAGTCAAATTAACCACCACGAATTACATCGTATGGAAGATGCAATTCACCCCATTGTTCAATTGCTTCATTCTGCAGTCATTCATTGACCCCGATCAAACTCCGGTCGTCAATCCGTTGAGCGACGAGTACGTCCTGTGGTGGAGAAAAGATCAGCTCCTGTTGAGCTGGATAATCGCCTTTCTGTCGGAAAGCATCCTACCGTCCGTAGTGGGAATGACATCGGCGAGCGCGATCTGGAAATCGCTTGAAACTGCTTATGGCTGCCCCTCTGAATCGCGGATCATCCAACTGCAAATGCAGTTCCAGAACTTGCGCAAGGGAGACACGGACGACGTCTCCACTTACCTCCGACGTGCATAGCTACTGTCCGACGAGGTGAAGTCCGCCGGCGCATCCATCCCAACACGGATCTTCAACGCCATCATTTTTGCCAACCTCGCCGGCGATTACAGTGAGGTAGTCACCGCTCTGTCGGTGAAGCGGTCCCCTGTAGAGTTCAACGAGCTCGTCGAGGTCCTTAGCAGCCACGAAATCCGGTTGAAAATGCGAAGTCCGGTGATTGTCGCGAATCACACCGAATCGACCTCACTAATCTTCGATTCAGGTGGCGCCAGGACGACGGCTCCAGCTTCCTGTGATCTTCGGCCATCCGGAATGAGGGATTTCAAGCCACCGGCGAGAGGAAGAGGACGTCGGGGACACGGTGGAGAAAGGAGGGATCCCTGTCCCGTGTATGGAGTATATGGGCACAGCCCATATAAATGTAGCTATCGGGTTCACCCGGTTCACCTGGCCCAGTCGGCCCAGCCCACTACAAGTAATAATAGTAGTGAATTCTATCGTGGGCCTCAAGTGCACAATACTGCAGCCCAAGAGCTTCAATATTTCCCACAATCAATCCATTACGTTCCTGATCACCGTTACGCTGAAAGTGAGCCAACTTGGTACCCTAACTCCGAGGCAACTCATCATTTCACCCCAAGCGTCCAGGCAATTACCACACCAAGGGCATATATTGGATCGGGCCAGGTCCAACTAGGTAATGGATCTAAAATTAAAATTGAAAATATTGGTAACGTTAAAATTGCAAATGGGACCTCCTTTTATTCTTCGTGATATCATTCATGTCTCAACCCTTAACACCTCACTTTTATCCGTTCATTAGTTTTGTAAGAATAATCGTTATTATTTCGTGTTTGACACCTCTAATGTTTTTGTCAAGGACCAGGTCACTCATTAGGTTCTACTTCGACGAACGCATAACGGGAGCCTCTACAAACTTCAAACTGCAACCATCCCAATTTGTTTATCTACGCGGGTGCTTTTCGATCTATGGCACCAACGACTAGGACATCCTAATGAAACAGTCGTTCGTCAGATCATTTCTAAAAATAAATTACCGGTTATTTCATCTAAATTAAATGGTTGTAGTTCTTGTTTTCTTGGAAACTTAAGTAGAAATCATCTTCCATCTACTTTTCCAAAGAGCAAGGCCCCCTTAGAATTACTTCACAGTGATATCTGGGGGACGGCTCCAATTTCATCCTTTCATTGTCATCGCTATTTTGTTTTCTTTATTGATGATTATTCTCGATTTATTTGGTTATTTCTAATTAAATTAAAATCCGAAGTTTTTCAAATTTTTAAAAATTTCCACATCATGATTGAAAAACAATTAAATCAAAAATTTCAATCAGATTTTGGAGGTGAATTTCAAGCTCTTTCTTCATATTTTGTCTCCAATGGAATTCACTATAGAAGATCGTGTCCTCATACACACGAGCAAAACGGCACTGCTGAACGCAAAATCAGGCACATAGTCGATACAGGACTGACACTCCTGGCACATAGTAAAGTTCCCTTCCATTTTTGGAATTATGCTTTTTTGGCTTTTACCTTTACTATTAATTGTGTGCCATCTAAAACTCATGGATTACCACCATCACAAAAACTATTTGGTGAGAAACCCAAACATTCTTTCTTAAAAGTCTTTGGGTGTGAAGTGTTCCCATTACTTCAACCCTACAATCCGAATAAATTTAACTTCCGCTCAGTCTCTTGTGTTTTTCTAGGATATAGCTTGTCTCATATGGGCTATATCTGTCTAAATATACAATCACATCATTTTTACATTGCTCGTCACTGTAAGTTTTTGGAGGAGTCCTTCCCATTTGTAAATTTACAGGTACAGGCAAAGCAACATCAGACGTATAATGAGGTGGCTGTCCTAGATCAATTTTATAAACAAAACGATCCACCCATCGGTGAGCAAGTAATCTACTCAAGTCCATCGGATATAAATCAGTCTTTGTCTATCATAAGTCAAAGACCAGTTCCACATAGATTACTATCACCAGATATAAGTCCCACCACCTCAAACTCGTCATCACCCTCAATACAGACTAATTCTCCACCACCACCACCTGATCCCCCATTATTATATCCATCTGGACGAACACGACGTAATGTTCCAATAGTTGATTACAAGGCCTTAGCTGGGCTTCAACTCACGACAATTGATGATCTGACCGAACCCAACACTTTCAAGTAAGCTGCTACATCTGTTGATTGGGTTCGTGCGATGGAACTAGAAGTACAAGCCCTTGTAAGAAATGATACGTGCGTCGACCCTCCAATAAACACTAATATAGTATCGTGTCGATGGGTGTATAAAATCAAAAAGAAGTCAGATGGATCAGTTGAATGAAAGAAGGCAAGACTAGTGGCTCGAGGATTCTCTCAGGTTGAGGGGATAGATTTTGATGAGACATACAGCCCGGTGGTCAAATTTCCAACCATTCGAGTTATTATTACATTGGCAATCTCACAAGGATGGAAGCTACACCAGCTGGATGTAGACAATGCTTTTTTGAATGGGGACCTCAAAGAGTTAGTATTTATGACTCAACCTTCAGGATTCATAAACCAGAAACACCCTCATAAGGTATGTTGATTGAATAAATCGTTGTATGGTTTGAAACAGTCCCCAAGGGCCTGGTATGAAAAACTCAGCAGTTTCCTGGTCTCCATTGGTTTTCGATGCACAAGCTCCGATTCATCTCTCTTTTGTTATGACAAGGAAAATTTCTCAATATTCTTGCTAGTATACGTGGATGATATAATCATCACAGGCTCATCAGAAAATGAAGTTCAAAGGCTCATCTCTAGCCTAGCATCCAAGTTTAAAATCAAGGATATGGGAGCATTACAGTTCTTTCTTGGGATGGAACTTACGAAAATGAAGTCTGGCAATTGCATACTATCCCAACAAAGATACATTTCAGATTTGTTAAAACGGACGAAAATGGAAAATTCGAAAAGTGCTCCAACACCAATGGTATCCACCACCAAATTAAGTGCCATACAAGGCGAACCGTTTGAAGATAAATTATTATACAAATCAACGGTTGGTGCACTCTTATATCTAGTACACTCAAGGCCAGACATATCATTTGTTGTAAATAAACTTTGTTAGTTTATGCAATAACCCACTACAGTACACTGGGCTGCAGTAAAACGAGTACTAAGGTACTTACAAGGTATTCGTAATCATGGTCTTATGTTCACACCAAGCAAGTCCTTTTCACTGGAAGCATTCTCCGATGTAGACTGGGCTGGGTGCATAGACGACAAACGAAGTACAGGTGGCTTTGCTGTATTCTTTGGCAATAATCTTATATCATGGTCAGCTAAAAAACAGCTCATTGTTGCCAGAATTCCGAATTTTGGCAGATACAGCTGCCGAAGTTATCTGGGTGCAAAACTTGCTTAAAGAAATTGATTTCTATTAATGTAAGAATCCACGTATTTGGACAGATAATTTAGGCGCAAAATATCTTGCTCATAATCCAGTCTTTCACTCTAGAATGAAACACATGGCAATAAATTTCAAATTTGTTCGAGAGCTGATCAAAGAAGGCTCACTGATTATTCATCATATCTAACTAGGGAACAGTTAGCTGATGGTTTTACTAAACCCCTTTCATCATCAAGGTATCTGGATATTAAAGACAAACTAGGTGTGTGCGATCCCACACTAGTTTGAAGGGGAATATTGAATAAAGAAACTTCTAGAATGTTCTAGAAGAGTAAATGTTTGTTACATGTTTGTTATTTGTTATACGGGTAACAACCTAAACAATCCACTACCATGGTTGTTAGGTGTCCCCTCCTCAAATGTATATAAATACTATGAATAAAATAATTGTAATCATCTCGATTACAATTTCATAACTCTTCTTCTTCTTTCTCTCTTCTTATTGTCATCATGGCTACTCCCTCCTCCGACTTAGTGTCATCAAAGGGAAAGGGCACCAACTCCGACAGTCTTGTCATGTAATGTCAAGTCTTTAATTAATTACACATGGAACAGGAAAATAAATTTGTGAATGTGAAGTACGATACATGTGTTTGAATAGGAACGGAAGAAGAATATAGTAATGTACAGTGAGACATGAATTAGAAGTATGATACATGTGTTTGAATAGGTACGAAGGAAGAATATAATAATGTACAACGGGCAGTGGATATGTAATGCCATCTGCCGTAACCCTAACATTATTCTATACTTAAGGACATGTTAATTATTATCGAAATAGTAAAGACAAACATCGTTTTTGAGAAACTAAATTTCATATTTAGTAGGGAAATATAAATTGTGGACGTACGACTGATTGGTAGTACGAGGTACAGTTAATAAGTGAAAATGAAATACAACATATTAAATAAAGAGATACAACGAAAACAGTTAATAATGTATGACCTAACTGTTAAACAATATATTTAAAAAAAAGTCACCTTCGTTAAGGAAATGCTCATGGCTTACAATATGTATGACATTAGGATTATGTAATGGGTATGAATGAGAATGTTATATTCAGTTAATAACAACATAGTTAGTTAAATAGAGTAGTTATAATGATAGTTAGTAGTCTTTTAGTATAAATTGAGTCTGTAGACAATATGATTCTTTAATCGAATACATTGAGATTTTCCACTACTGATATGGTATCATTCGCCACTACAAAAAACCAGCGCAGTTCTGGCGGCAAATTCCGGCGGCCTGGCCGCCGGTATAATGGTTCCTGGCGGCGAAGCCGACGAAATTCCATCGCCGGAAGTAATGTCGCTAGAATTGTGAAATACCGGTGGCGTGGCCGCCGGCAAAAAATTGTGGATTCCGATTTTAACAGAAATTGTCCCGGCGGCTTAGTCGCCGGCATTTTTTTTTTGAAAATTATATCCCAGCGGCCAGGCCGCCTAGCCGCCGGCAGTTATTTTTGGAAAATAATTTGCCGGCGGCCTAGCCGTTGGTCAATATTTCCCTGCAGGAAAAAAAATTCCCCAGGAAAAAAGTTCTGGCGGCCAAGCTGCTGGTTCACTTTTGAAAAATAAAAAAAAATTGAAATTAATAAATTAATATATTTTTTAATATATGAAATGAATAGATTAAATTTGAAATTGAAAATGAAATTGAAATTGAAGTTTAATATTTAATGTACAACAAAAATTAAATTCGATAATTACTAATTTAATTTCTTTTTTTCGCTCTTCTTCTTTTTTTTAGTTGCGACCACCTTTCGTAATGCCTCTTTCGTGAATATAATCGATCTTCCTCCGCGCGGTTGTGGAGTAGTGTGCTCCTCTTGTGGCGTAGTTTGTTGAAGAGGCGTCGTAGTTTCTTGCGTTGGTAGTTGAGTAGGCGGTGCGGCTCTAGAAGATGACGCTCCAGAACTATAAATGTTGAACCCTCCCGCGGGATGCGCTGCATCGTTGTTGAAGATTGGCGGAAACTCCGGTAAGCGCAAGTTCGGATTTTGAGCGAGCATTGCTTTGTTGTATTGTTCGAAAAACGCCATTTGACGAGCCATCGCCTCATTCTGACGAGCCATCGCCTCATTCTGACAAGCCATCGCCCTCTCGACAGCCTCGTTGACCTTATCTTCAACCTCTGCTTCGGTCATAGCATCTTTTCCTTTATCCATGCAGAAGTTCCCCACATTCATCCGACGCGTTGTCTTTTTGCTCAATGAGGAACCAGTTGTTCCTAATGTTCTTGATTTCTTCGAACTTCTACCGATAAATTCGGTTATAGCAAATTTGATTAGAGCCTAATTAAAAAGAAAAGATGATAATAATTAATGCAAATATAACTAATGAATTATATTGGAAAAAATATGAAATAAGTACCGTGTTAGTCATATTTTCTTGTTGAGTCATATTTTTGGCTTCTTCAGTGTCTATCCATTTAACCGCTTTATCCTTAAAAAACAAATAAAAGTAGTCAAACAAATAATAATTAACTGTAATTATAAATTTAAAAGATTACGTACCACTCGTTCGACTTTTGGATAAGTTGCCTTTATATTGAGTTTCCAAATTTCAATATCATTTAATCCCTTTTGTTCCTGTAATATTAAAATTAGGAAAAGAAAGAAAAAAGAACTTGAAAGTAAATATGAAATTAAATAATGTACTTACAGCTTCGTAATTTCTTTGTGCTAGACTTTTCGAACCTAAACTGTGTGATGTTTGTTTAGCCCAATTGCCTTTGTTAATTTCAGAAATTTCCTATATTAAGTTAAAATAAAATAATTAAGTTAAAAAAATAAAATAATTAAGTTATTAATTGCATTTAAAAAGAAGAAATTAATTAATACGTACTAATCCCCTCGGTGATCTTCTCTCGATCAGCTTTTTTAGAAATTGTTCTTTGATGATGTAGTCGGGTAATGTTCTCATAACCTTTTCGACTGTTAGATCTTTGTTATTATATTTATCTAATAAAGAGTTATAAGCGCTTCTCCATAATTTGTTTAACCTTTCATTGACACGTCGATAACCAAAGGTTGACCCACTGTAATCAAATTCTCTCTGTTCGATGAATAATTATAAAATTAATTATTAATTAACTATAAAATCTATAATAATAATTAATTATTAATTAATAAACCTGTATCGTTGCCATCCCCTCATCTATATTTTTCTGGTCTTGTTCAATCCACGGTACGTCCATTGGTAGTAGCTTGAAATCGTTCGCGACCATTGCGCATTTCTTGTTTAGTTTTCTTGTTACGATATCGTGGACAATTTGATCATTTCTGAATTTTATTACAAACCGTTGTCCTTGTGATGGATGATATTCAGCATGATCTTTGTTTTGTTCTCTTGTTTTTTTCTTCGTTTGATCACCATCGCACCCAGCCATGTTCATGTCATGTAGATTCGGATGATCATAATCTTGTTCATCAGTTGAATGATCACTCTGATTGGGAGTCGTGACGACTATGAAAACCGATAGAACGAATGCTACTAGTAACCAATACATCTAAATAAAAAAAGGATAATCTAATTAATTAAAAGATAATATAAAATAAAAATAATATTCAAATTCATTATACATCGTCTACATCAAATATTTGTCTATGAGGTCTGTTTAATACAAAACTCCTATTAGATTCAAAAGGATCTATTGAATAAAAATATTGTTTAGTTTGTTCGGCAAAAATAAACGGTTCTTCCCCGTATTTTGGCATAGACGTTTTCACACTAACCAGACCGAACTCGTCTTTTTTATATCCTTCGTACCATTTGCAGTGAAACATGGGATATTTCAACATATCGTGTCCGTAACATACTTCGAAAACTTTCTGATGAGTTCCGTGATCGTCATTTTGGCAAAGATCATCAATTTTCGGATCGTCATTTGGATTCTTTAAGTATGTGGATGTAGTGGCGGAGACTAAGATACCGTGATTTTGTGTCTTTTTTAAATTTGACACTTCAAACGAAAGAAATTTTACACCGTTTAAGATGTAGCCGTTGTACGATTTTAGGAAGAAATTTGGACCTCTTGATATCGAACAAATATCTCGTGAAATCCATCGCTTGCAAGTCCCAATCTGATATTACGTGGTTCAGAAGCAAAATCGGGATAGCGATCGTCAAATTATGTCCATTGCAATGAATCTGCCGGATGACGAAGAATTCCATCTTTTTTCCGATCATTTTTATGCCAAGTCATTCCTTTAGAAATATTTTTACACAAAAACAATCTTTTAAGTCGTGGTATCAACGGAAAATGTCTCAAATATTTGGCGGGAATCCGTTTTCTTTTTTCATCATCATCAGCTTCGTTCAACCACCTTGAAACATCACATGTAGGACAACTTTTGCAATCTTTATATTTTTTACGATAAATGATACAATCGTTCCGACATGCATCGATCTTCTCATACCGTAACCCCAAATCACGAACAACTGACTTAGCTTGATACATATTCTTCGGGATCGTTTCTGTTCCATTGGATTTTAACATTGTTTTCAACATTGGATTTTAAATCAAGTTCTTAATATAAAAATTGATTAATGGAATTTTAAATATTTTCTTAATTAATTAATAATTAATTAAATAATAAATTACTAATTAATTATTCAACAATTATTTAAAAATTAACTAACAATCACACTTATAGAAAATCTGATTGTTACTTTTTTTAATTATTAATTAATTAAATAATTATTTAAATTTTATTAAATAATTATTTAATTAATTATTAATTAATTAAATAAATGATTTTAATTTTTAGATAATTGTTTTCAACATTGGATTTTAAATCAAGTTCTTAATATAAAAACTGATTAATGGAATTTCCAATATTTTCTTAATTAATTAATAATTAATTAATAATTAATTAAATAATTAATTAAATAATTAATTACTAATTAATTATTCAACAATTACTTAAAAATTAACTAACAATCACACTTATAGAAAATCTGATTGTACTTTTTTTAATTAATAATTAATTAAATAATTATTTATTTAATTATTAATTAAATAAATGATTTTAATTTTTAAATAATTGTTTTCAACATTGGATTTTAAATCAAGTTCTCAATATAAAAACTGATTAATGGAATTTCCAATATTTTCTTAATTAATTATTAATTATTCAACAATTATTTAAAAATTAACTAACAATCACACTTATAGAAAATCTGATTGTTACTTTTTTTAATTATTAATTAATTTAATTTAATTTAATTATTATTTATTTAATTATTAATTAAATTATTATTTAAATTTAATTAAATTATTATTTATTTAATTATTAATTAAATAAATGATTTTAATTTTTAAATAATTGTTTTCAACATTGGATTTTAAATCAAGTTCTCAATATAAAAACTGATTAATGGAATTTCCAATATTTTCTTAATTAATTATTAATTAATTAATTATTTCATAATTAATTCATAATTAATAATTAATTATTCAACAATTACTTAAAAATTAACTAACAATCACACTTATAGAAAATCTGATTGTTAATTCTTTTAATTATTAATTAAATAAATAAATGATTTTAATTTTTAAATAATTGTTGTTGAACAATTATTTAAAAATTAACTTACCCTAACCCTAATTAATTAAATAATTATTTTTCAATTAAATAATTATTTAACTAATTTTATATAAAATAATTACTAAACATTCATTTAACTAATTTTTAAATTTATTTAATTTTCTATTTAATTTAAAATCATGCATTTCATTTTAACTCATACATTCATTTTAACACATGCATTCATTTTAACTCATGTATTTCAATTCATTTCATTATTTCATAGCATTCATTTCAAAAAATTTGTATTCATTTTAAATTTACACAATTTAAGAACATGCATTTCATTTTCCAATTATTTAATTAACATGCAAATTATATTAACTAATTAATAAATGAATAATTTAAAATGAATAAAAAATATTACATTGATCGATCGATGAAGATTAAAACGCAAATTGAATTTTAACCGGAAATGCTAATTACAACTATCCGTAAATATCAACAACAAAACACATAACATATATATCGATCAATAAACACAACAAAACACATAAAATATCATAAACTATATATCGCAACACATAGTCAATAACAAAAGACCTTAATTAATTTGTAAATTACATACCTTAATCAAAACAAACACCTGGCGTGAGATGGTCCAACAATAATTAAAAACAGTTCGGCACAGCGGGGAGCGGAGATCGGATATCGGAGACGCAAAATCCAACAACAATTCAATCTAAAAAATGTCATAAATTAAAAGAGAAAATTTAAATAATTAATTAAAACAAAATATTTAAATAAAAAATTCAAAAAGAATTTAAAACAGAACATACCTATTTGATTAAATTAAAACAAAAAATTTAAAAACATTTAGATCAAAGACATTTCAACTATTTTAATCTAAACATTTAAAACAGTTTTAATCTAAATTTAAAAACATTTAGATCAAATATCATATAGATTAAAAATTTAAAACAGAAACTACCTAAAAATTTAAAAACAGATTAAATGTTGATAATCAATTAAAACATTATAACATATTATAGATTAAAACATTATAACAGATTAATATTAAAACAGAATATTAAAACATCAATTAAAACACTATTCCAGCAACTACCAACATCAATTAAAACAGAATATTAAAATAGTTGATAATCCAACAACAATTAATTATAGATTAAAATAATAGATTAAAATATTCCAGTAAAATAATAGATTAAAATAACAGAAGATTAAAAAAAAAAAATCATTATAGCATCAAAAACATCAAACACTTACAAAAACACTTACAAAAACATCAAAACACAAAATCATTTAAAAAAATAAAAAAGTAAAACATTCAAACCAATTAATTAAAACAATCATAACATTTAAAACATTTAACCCTAACAATTTATAACATTTTAAACAACACACTAAATCAAACATCAACCCCAAATTAAAAAAAAAACCCCATTTCATAATACCATAAATTAGAAATCCCCATTTCATAAAACCCTAAATATAAACCCCCTAATTACTATAACTTTCACAAATAATAAATCCCAAAATCAAAAAACCCCAAATCATAAACCCCAAATCATAAACAACAAAAAAAAGGAGAGAAAAAGATGAAAAGATAACAAAATAACAAAAAAAGATAACTAATGGAGGATGAAGAACATACCTTTACGAAGAACTTCGAAGATCACTGGAGAGAAATGGCTGGAAGATCACCGGAGAGAAGTTGGGGGAAGGTTAGGGAGGAGTGGGAGTAGTGGAGACGTTTTTGGGGGAAAAAAAAATGAAAGAAATCTGGAAATTTTTTACTTATATAAAAAAAATCCTGGCGGCCTTGCCGCCGAGAAATACTTAAGTTCGAGTTGACTAAGTTTGACTGTACGGGGGACCACGGCGGCGCAAGTTGTAATTTTAGGGTTTTCAAAAAATCCTGGCGGCTAGGCCGCCGGCTACTGACAAAAATAAGCGGGAAAAAGTATCCAGCGGCCAAGCCGCCAGCAATTTTTCTCCCGACCGTTGAGGGTTTTAGGATGCCGGCGGCCAGGCCGCCAGCTCACTTCTTCTCGACCGTTGAGAAAATTGGAGCTGGCGGCCAGGCCGCTGGCATATTTAAAAAAAAAAGATACCGTCGGCCTGGCCGCCAGCTCATTTCTCTCATTTACGAGGGAAAATTATGTCGGCGGACAAGTGTAACATTCCGGCGGCTTGGCCGCTGGTCGTATCTACCGGCGGCCTGGCAGCCGGGAGATGGGCGCCAGAATTGCGCTGGTTTTTTGTGGTGAGAAGGCGATTCACATCACAATTCAGACCAATACCAACAAAAGGAAGCAGACAAATTTAAAGAAATCATATGCTAAAAATGCAACAAGAATGGACGTGTACGATCAAACTGTCCCAGTGCCAGAGATGCTGCCCATCAAGTAAGCTGGTCTGACTCTGATGAAGACTCTGAGGCTGTTGAATGTATGATGGCCAACGAATCAGACACCCAGGTTAGCATTTATGATTAACAAAAATTAGAAACCTCCTATCTAGAACTAGTAACTAAATATAAAATAGAAAGAGAACTAGTTAAATCATTAAATCACACATTCAGGACTCCAATATTCATGACTTAGAAAAACTTATGATTGAAAATGCTACCCTAACTAAAAATTAAATTCTAGGGAAAAAGTTGTAGAGAAACTTAAGGAGCAAAACCTAATTCTTCTAGATCATGTTGAATCTCTGGAAGAACCTTCCATTCTACATCTAGAAGAAATTAAATAACTAAAATATAAACTAGACAAAAAGGAAAGCACAATTAAAACACTTAAGGAACAAAACTTTATTCTCATAGATTTAGCAGAACAAATGGAAGAACCCGATTCCACACATCTAGATCAAATAGAGAGATTAACAAATACAAATCTAGATCTAAAAACAAACTTAGAATTATCAATAAAGAAACTGGCTGCACATGAAAAAAGGATTCTAGAAAATGAAGAAAAAGAAAAAGAATTTTTACTTGAAAGGAGGGATCTGTTAACCGACATTGAAACACAAGCATCTCATATAAAACTCTTAGAAAAGAAAATAGGTGAATACAAACAAGATATCTCAAGATTTACTCATAGTTCAAAGATACTTGATAATATGATAAAACAATCCAACACCAGACTAGGAAAGCCTGGCTTAGGATTTGGTCATGAATTCCCTTCCCCAAGTACGTCTGTAGCATATAATAAATATTTCGTACGAGAATCCACACATATAGACAATCAAAACATCTCAGATAAATTGAGTGTCAAGAAAGTATGGATGTCTAAGGAAAAGTTACAACATTTTAAAGTTATTTCTGTTAATCATTTAGGACCCAAATATGTTTGGGTACCAAAAGGTATGTTTTCATCCACAGGTCATTCAAAAGTCCAAATGGCTATTCGACAGTGGATGCACACGACACATTACTGGAGACAGAAGCATGCTGAGAGATATAGTCTCAGTTCCCAAAGGGAAAACTGTCATCTTCGCAAATGACAAAACAGGTACCATAATAGGCAAGGATACAGTAGGTAGTGTAAATAATCCTTTTCTTTAAAATGTATATTTAATAGAAGGACTAAAACACAACCTAATTAGCATAAGTCAATTATGTGATATAGGTTGTGTGGTCAAATTCAAAAAACATTTGTGTACTATTACAAATTCCGAAAATAGAATTGTTGCAAAAGGAAATAGAGAACAAAATGCATACTCTATCACTTTCGATCAAACTACCTCATCTCATGAACACTGCATGATAGCAGTCAGGAATGAGAAAATTCTATGGCATAAAAGATTGGGCCATACTAGCTACTCCAAACTAAGCAAGTTATCAAAAGGAGATCTAGTTAGAGGACTACCTAAGATTGCATAGGATCAAGATAGCTTTTGCAATTCCTGTCAAAAAGGGAAGCAACATAAAGCATTCTTCAAATCTATTTTGGAAGTAATCACATCTCGACCGCTTGAACTCCTACACATGGACCTCTTCAGACCAACCCAAACCCAAAGTGTAGGAGGGAAGAGATATGCATATGTAATCATAGATGATTAATATTCAAGGTATACTTGGGGTTTCTTCTTAAGAAACAAGAATGAAGCCTTCTGCGAATTTTCTTCCTCCTATACAAGAGTGCAAAATGAAAAAGATCTCTCCATTATAAAAATCCGGAGTGATCACGGTGGAGAATTCGAAAATGCTGAATTTAAAGAATTATGCAAAACCCATGGTTTCAAACATGAGTTCTTATTCCCTCAAGCTCCTCCCCAAAATGGAGTGGTTGAGAGAAAGAACCGAACTTTACAAGAGATGGCAAGAACCATGTTAAATGAACATGATACATCTCGCATCTTCTGGGCTGAGGTAGTAAATACTGCTTGCTATATTTTGAACAGAGTTCTAATTAGACGAATTCTAAACAAGACCCCATATGAGCTTTGGAAAGACAGAAAACCCAAAGTCGATTTCTTCAAAATATTAGGCAGTAAATGCTTTGTCCTAAGGACTCGAGGAACAGAAGATAAATTCGCTCCAAAGTCTGAGGAAGGAATGTTTCTGGGATACTCAGAACGAAGCAAAGCTTAAAGGATTTTCATCAAAGAATCTCAAACTATGATCGAATCACTTCATGTAAATTTCGATGAATATCCAAAAGATAATCTAATGTCCTCCCCAGGCCTAGAAGAATATTAGGAGGAGTCACCTGTATTGACAGACCAGACCCCATCATCTGAAGACCCACAAATAGGTCACCCAAGTAGAACCTTAAGAAATACACATTCTGAAGAATAAATCATAGGAGATAAAAATGTTGGGGTTCGAACAAGATCAACAACTCAAAGCTATATGGCTTTTGGATATTTTGTATCTCAGATAGAACCTAAGAAAGTGGATGAGGCATTAACAGATAACTATTGGGTCATAGCCATGCAAAATGAACTAAATCAGTTCACCCGCAGTGATGTTTGGGATTTGGTCCCAAAACCCAAAGATTGCACAGTTATAGGGACAAGATGGGTTTTTAGGAACAAGGTTGATGAAAATGGGATCATCACCAGAAACAAAGCCAGATCAGTGGCTCAAGGTTATAATCAACAAGAAGGAATTGATTATGATGAAACTTTTGCCCGAATAGCAAGATTAGAATCAATAAGAATACTTCTCTCATATGCATGCTATAGAAACTTTACTCTTTTTTAAATGGATGTTAAAAGTGCATTTTTAAACGATGAAGTCAAGGAAGAAGTCTATGTAAAGCAACCTCCCAGCTTCGAAGACTCTGAATTCTCCGATCACGTATACAAACTAAAGAAAGCATTGTACGGGTTGAAACAAGCTCATAGAGCTTGGTATGAGAGGTTAAAGAACTTTCTACTCTCTCAAGATTTCAAGATGGGTAGTATTGATAACACACTATTCATAAGAAGCATTGACAAAGATATTTTATTAATCCAAATCTATGTTGACGACATAATTTTCGGATCTACCAATAAAAATTTGTGAAAGAATTCTCGACCTTGATGGAAAAAGAATTTGAAATGAGCATAATGGGAGAATTGAACTACTTTCTGGGTCTCCAAGTCAAACAAATAGAAAAAGGCATTTTTGTAAGTCAAACAAAATATGCCAAAGACTTGGTCAAAAAATTCGGCATAGATAGCTCCAAAGCATCTAACACTCTGGTGAGACATGCCTGATTACGTCAGTCACTCCCAGCAACGCCCTTCAACAAGGACTAGAGTTCCGTCGCTTTATGCGGAACCCCCGGAAGGCTCCCACGGTGCGGAACACGTTCATCGTTAACATATGATGGCGTTGCTGGCATATGATCGAGGGTCTGGAATTTGAAACAGGTGAGGCAGTGCAGTGTACAGGAAGGTCATGAAAAGATATCCACACTGTGGGCACACGACTACGTCGGTCGGCGGCAACGGCGGTAGGGGATGGTCTTGACATGCATGCGCAAAGATGATTGGAGCTTCGGGGATGTACGTTGGTTCCACTGGCGTGCTGTAGTCGTCGTCGGAGTCAGTCAAGTTGACAAAGTCGACTCGAGGCTGCACACGATGACCTGACATGTCGATCGCACTGGTGTGTAGGCAACAAACATGATCGGGAGCTCGAGAGGTGAGAAGATGAACTCTACTCAAGGTGGGTTAGGGTTTTTTTAGAATGAAAAACGTTTATATAAGCTTGTCGTTGGAACCAGTGGCGTATCCAGGGGGCAAGGGAGGGCAATTGCCCCCCCTAAAAGTTGGAAAAAAATCGAGGACCTATATGTAATAAAATTTTTTTATAGGGGGTTAAGTGTAATTTTCACAATATATTAATATTTTTTAAGGTTAATATATAAATTTCACAATATATTAATTTCTCTAGTCTCTCCCTCTTCTCCCCCACTGCCTCACGTTTCACAAATCTTCAAACCCCCTTCTCCTCCGTTTTCCCCCAAATCCATCTTCTCCGGCCTCCGGCCTTCGAGAAAAACAAGTTGATAGTATTGCAAAAGAATTGGATATGGAAGAGTTAAATACTGGACAAGGAAAAAATCAAGAAACAACTATAGACAACGAAGTTATTTTAAAAATATTTAATGATATGTGTCTTCGTCGTAGGACATTGAAGCAATGTAAAATGTATTTGAAATTTTTATTGTTAATTAAATGAATGCATTTATTTTTAATTTGAATATTAATTAATGTATTGAATATTAATTATGGAATGAATGTATTGATTTTTTATAGGTTTTTATAATCAATTATATGAATAGGTCATGCCAAAATTTGTATAGTGTTGGTGTGTGGGCTCGTCGGTGTAAGCTCACAACCTCAACTCTCCCAAGTGTTCACTCTCCAGAATTGTCAACCCCCTCCCCCGTTGGGCCAGGGGAGGTATTTATAGCCTTCACTTGTTGTTATTGGGCCTCGTGGGCTTGTACGGTCAGCCCCGTTCGTCCACTCGTCCGCCCGCCCGTCCGTCCGCCTGGGCCGTCCGGTCCGGTTCGGTCCATGGGCCGCGGTCCGCGGTCCATGGTACCAACAGAATCTGCTATTTTCAGTTTGATAAATGGAATGTAATAAATCATCTTTCTACTTCCAAAGGTAATAATGTATCTTATATTGATCTAATTTAGTTTTTCTGTCTTCTCTAACATTTTGTATTATTTTCTTTAACTTAGTATTTAATTCATTGGTTTATTAGGTGACTTTGACCAACCAATAGAAATTAATTCATCTAGTCAGTCATCTAGTACTCCGTTGATGTCAAATTGTCAATCAATGGATATTATGTCGACCATTAAGGAATTGAAGTAATAAAATTACTGAAATTAAAATAATCTTTATTCATAATTACAGGACTGATGCGAGATTATTTCCTTAAGATTTCTATGCAGGAAATAATAAAGAACCTGGCAAAAGTTTCAATAAAACTTGTTAAAGAATAATGATAAAGTTCGAGGACAAAGATTCAAAAGTTTCAATATAAGATAATTGGGCTAAATCATATTGGGCCGCACACTGGGCCAAAGTCAGCTAACTATAAGATTAATTATTATCATGTTAAGATGTAGTTAGTTAATGATTAGTCAAAATTGTATTATAAATAAACTATGTATGATTATGATTAGAAGAATTAATGTGATACAGATTCAATTCTAATCTCCCTCCTAATCTTCCAACGACTCTAGGCCGACAGTTAAGTCGACCAAACTCAATTCTTCCCCTGCGCACACTCCGGCCGACGATTTCGTTCAAGTTCCGGCCATCCTTCCGATCAATCCCGCCGGACAGAGTTTCAAAATGGTATCAGCAGTTGCTAACGACGTCGACAGAGATGCTTCTTCCGCGATGGAGACGAATCAGAGTGATGAAGAAAAAGATCTCAATATAGAAAGCGCTGCCGAATCAAGCAACCAAGAGGATAGTCTTCCTGAGAATGGTTCAAAGATTTATGAATCATCAAAACACAAAATCAGGAAAGTTATTGTGAAGAAACCTCGTTGTCAAGAAAGCGACAGGTATGCTAGAAATTCTCCATATTTTTTAACTTCTGGAGACCACCCAGGTGCCCAAATGGTGGTTGGTAAATTGAGAAGTGAGGAGAATTACATGGCTTGGGCAAATTCTATGAGATTGTCATTAGTCTCTAGAAAGAAAACTTCCTTTATAAATGGTAAAATTAGAAAACCCTTAGACGAGGAAGGGGAGGATTATGAAGATTGGGAGATGATTAATGGTTTAGTGCTATCATAGATCATCAACAGTGTGATCTCTCAGATAGCATCCACCCTAGTTCATACAAAAACTGCCTATGAGGCATGGTTAGACCTTCAAGAAAGGTACAAACAGAAAAATGCCCCTAAAACCAATCAACTAAGGTATGAGATCAACACTCTTAGTCAGTCAAATGATAGTGTTTCAATTTTTTTGATAAATTCAAGACATTATGAGATCAATTCATAGAACTAGAGAAACCCGATTGCAAATTTTGTTCCTCATGCATCCCAATTTATAACAAGAAAATTGAAAAAGATAGAATTCATCAATTCTTATTAAGATTGAATGATGAATTCATGACTCTTAGGAGTCAGATATTAGCTTACCCCGAGCTTCCCGCAATGAACCAAATTTTTTGCTTAGTTATGTAAGAAGAAAAGCATAAAATCAATTTTAAGGAAAAATTAGGTGGAGAAGCTACTGCCCTGTTTGCAAAGAAAACAGAAAAAGAAGAGAAAAAAGAGGAACCAAAGAGAAAAGGAGTTTATGGAAAGAATGGTAAAAAATTAAACAATAGATTTTATTGTGATAATTGCAAGTTCTTTGGGCATACAAGAGAGCAATGTTACCATATAATAGGGTTTCCAAATAACAAAAAGAAATCCAAAAAGAATAGAAAGGAAGATTCAAAGAAAACAGAAATAGCAAATCAAGCTTCCTCATCTATGAATACACAAAGCTTGACCGATGAAGAGCTCATGATGCTTAAGGATTTTCTAAACAAATCCTCAGGTATGAATTTTTCTTTTAATGCATCAATTTTTAAAAACTCATGGATTATAGATACTGGAGCTTCCCAACATATGACTGGGAACATCCATTTTTTTAATAAAACTCTAATTTGGAATCATGAACACTTTGTCACCATTCCAAGTGGTGAAAAGTGCAATGTAACCTCAATTGGAAATATAACAATAACCAAAGACATTATACTTAAAAATGTCTTATATATACCCCAATTCAAGGTTAATTTAATATCAATAAATAGATTAACCTCTGATTCAAATCTAAATGTCATTTTTGATAAAATTAAATGTGATTTTCAAGAAAGCAAATCAGGGAGAGTGATTGGACAGGGTAGATGTCGAAATGGACTCTATTTTTTGGAGTCTCAATCACCTGATTTTGCAAATACAGCCATGGGTCTTGAAATTTGGCATAAAAGACTTGGGCACATATCTTCAGAGAAGATGAAAATGCTTGCCAAAGACAATTAAATAGAATCCAAATTTTTTTCCTTTTCTGAACATGATTGTAATAAAGTAGATAAACATGATTCTGTTGTAAACAAACAAATACATTCAAGTTTTAATAAAAATCTTGATTTCATAAAAGAAAAGTGTAATATATGTCCACTTGCAAAATAAGTTAAATTGAAATATCAAAATAGTATATCAAAAGATATATTTGATTTGATACACATAGATGTTTGGGGAAAATTTCCAATAATTACACATGATGGATATTTTTATTTCCTCACCATTGTTGAGGATATAAGTAGAACAACTTGGATTTTCTTAATGAAAACAAAAGGCATGGTCTTAGAATACATTTCAAATTTTATAACTAAAGTCAAAAACTTCTTTGATAAACACATAAAAATTATAAGAAATGATAATGGAAGGGGAATTTAGTTCAATTAAATTCAAAATACTGTTAGAAAAGCATGGGATAATACACCAATGCTCCTGCCCATATACACCCTAACAGAATGCCATAGTTGAGAGAAAACATAGGCATCTGTTGGAAATGTCCAGAGCACTACATTTTCAAAATGCAGTACCTTTAAAATACTGGGGTGAGTGTATTTTAACTGCTACACACATAATAAATAGAATACCTTCAAAGGTATTAGAAAATAAAACTCCATATGAAACACTACATAAACAAAAATTTAATTACAGCAATCCCAAGAGTTTTGGATGCTTATGTTATGCAACCACAAATCACAAAAAACATAAATTTTCACCAAGGACTTTTAAGGGGATTTTTATTGGATACCCATCTAATACTAAAGGCTATCTCATACTAGACATAAAAGATATGAAATTCCATATTTCAAGAAATGTTGTATTTAGGGAAAATATTTTTCCTTTTAAAGATATGATTGAAGAAATCCAGGAGAAACAAATAGATAAAAAGCCTTTACAAGATATATATGATCAAATCATATATTATCATGATAAACACAGGAAAAATAATAATAATATCATACAGCCTGAAAATTCAATTTCAAACAGCACTATACAGTCTGAAAAATTAAGTTCAGATAGCAACAAACAAGAAAATAGAATGCAGTCTGGAAATCCAAGTCTAAACAGCAATATGCAATCTGAAAAATTAAATTCAGACAGCACAAAAAAAAAAAATGCAGTCTGAAAATTCAATTCCAGACAGCAATATGCAATCTGAAAAATTAAATTCGGATGGCACCAAAGAAAAAAATACAATGCAGTCTGAAAATTCAATTCCAGACACCATTATGCAGCCTGGAAACTCACTTCTAGACAACAATACACAGTCTGAAAACTTATATTCAGATAAAACAAAAAATGATAGAATACAGGCTAAGGAAATAGCTAAATATAAAACAAACATGAAAATTAAAAATTTAAATCCAGTTATAACCAGACCAAACAAAACAAAAATAATAAACACAAACTCATTAGACATACCTGAATATAATCTGGCTAATGAAGAGGAAATCTTAAATTCAGGAACAGATGCAAATTCATTGGATATACCTGAAAATATTCAGGCCAATGAAGATCAAACCATAAGTTCCTATAACCTGTCTGAAAATGAATTAAATAAAGAAACTCAGACAGAAACAAACAACTCTCAGGAATCATTGGATAGGCAAAAACAAAATCCAGAGCAACAACAAAGCTCTGGACAGGGTAATCTAGACAGACCAACTGAAAATGAGGTTTTACAACCAACAAGCCATAAAACAAGCTTGTATGGAAGGAAAATCGTAAAACCAAAATATTTTCAGGATTTTATCCTACAAATTAAAAAAATAAAACAAAATGAACCTAAATACCCAATGAGCAACCATGTTTCATATAATAAAATAAGTAAACATCATAAGAACTATCTAAAACAAATAACAATTAACAATGAACCATGTTCATTCAATGAAGCTTCAAAGGATCCAAAATGGATTGAAGCAATGGAAAATGAAATGAGAGCATTAAAAGAAAATAACACTTGGTCTCTCACAGATCTTCCTAAAAACAGAAAATCCATTGGTTCAAAATAGATTTATAAAATTAAATACAAACCAGATAGTCAAGTAGAAAGATATAAAGCAAGGCTTGTTACAAAAGGTTTTACACAAAAAGAGGGTTTTGATTTGTTTGAAACCTTTGCACCATTAGTGAAAATGGTGACTGTAAAAACCATAATAGCAGTTGCTTCAATGAAAAGTTGGAATTTATACCAACTAGATGTAAACAATGCATTCTTGCATGGTGAATTGAATGAAGAGGTTTATTTAAAACCTCCACAAGGCTTATTAGAAGAAAATGATAAAAGAGTATGTAAACTAAATAAGTCATTATATGGACTTAAACAAGCTTCGAGAAGCTGGTTTGAGAAACTAAGAGGAGTACTCTTAGAGATTGGCTTTTCCCAAGCAAAATCTGATTATTCTCTTTTTATTAGAGAGAAAAACCAAAACATTCTATATCTCATTGTATATGTGGATGATATCATCATCACAGGTAGCAATGAGCTAGAAATTGGAATTATAAAAGTTCAATTAGAAAACCAATTTAAACTGAAAGATCTTGGAAAACTAAATTATTTTTTAGACATTGAGGTGTTATATTCACCTCAAGGCATATATCTTTCTCAAAGAAAATATGCACTAGGAATTCTAGAAGAATCTGGTCTCTCTGGTGCAAAACCTTCCAAAATACCAATGGAAAGGTTTATACACTTAAAGAATGATAAATCCGAATTAATTCAGAACCCAACCTTCTATAAAAAGATGGTTGATAAATTGATATACCCTAAACATAACAAGGCCAGACCTAAGTTTCTCTGTAAACTGGTTAAGCCAGTTCATGCATGAACCAAAAGAAGTTCATCTTAGAGTTTTATTCAAACTAATAAGGTATATCAAAAATGCCCCAGGGCAAGGGCTACTATACAGTAGAAATGCAAGCATGACAGTTAGAGCATATTGTGATGCTGACTGGGCAGCCTGCCAAATTAGCAGAAAATCATTAATAAGCTTTTGCATTATGTTAGGAAACTCATTGGTCTCCTGGAAAACCAAGAAGCAAGTCACAATAGCTAGATCATCATGTGAGGCAGAGTACAGAGCTATAGCTCAAGTAACCTATGAAATTGTATGGATTTATCAACTAATTAATGGATGAACTTAAAATCAGAATAATAAAACCCACATAACTCTACTGTGATAACAAGTCTACTATTCATCTAGAAAATAACCCAGTCTTCCATGAGAGGACAAAACACATACAGGTGGATTGTCATTTAATAAGGTAAATGATAAACCAAAAGAGAATATTACTAAAGCAAATTGGAACTAAGTTCCAACTGGCAGATTTTCTCACAAAAGCACTTGGTGAGAAAGAAATTAAAGATTTTCACTCCAAGTTTTGAATATTAAATATATATTCCAAGGCTTGAGGGGAGAGTAAAGGAATTGAAGTAATAAAATCACTGAAATTAAAATAATCTTTATTCATAATTACAGGACTTATGTGAGATTATTTCCTTAAGATTTTTATGCAGGAAATAATAAAGAACCTGAGGCGTATAATGCAAAAGTTTCAATAAAACTTGTTAAAGAATAATGATAAAGCTCGGGGACAAAGATACAAAAGTTTCAATATAAGATAATTGGGCTAAATCATATTGGGCCGCGCATTGGGCCAAAGTCAGCTAACTATAAGATTAATTATTATTATGTTAAGATGTAGTTAGTTAATGATTAGTCCAAATTGTATTATAAATAAACTATGTATGATTATGATTAGAAGAATTAATGTGATACAAATTCAATTTTAATCTACCTCCTAATCTTCCAACGACTCTAGATCGACAGTTAAATCGACCAAACTCAATTATTCCCTTCTTCCCCTGCGCACACTCCTGCCGATGATTTCGTTCAAGTTCCGGCCATCCTTCCGATCAATCCCGCCGGACAGAGTTTCAAAAGACTAGACCTTCTTCTTCTTCTTCAACGAATTTGCAATTTGATCATATGTCTATCAATCTCTCTCTTGATATTAAAATTAACAATCTGAAGCCATCGTTGGTCACTGATGATTTAGTCCATTTAGTTAGTCTCATTGATCTCAATCCGAATACAGCTAGTCAGTTGAACTCAATTGTTCCACCTAGTTTCGACTTTTTCAATGATATAAATTTGTCCATCCATCCAGATGCAAATGTCAACCATACAAACTCAGTTTCAGAAAAAAAATTCATTTTTATCTATCAAGTCTTCTGATCTTCTACAACCTTCCTATATCACACCGACACCATCGAAAATGTGTATAGATGGATCCACATCAAATGGTACTGCCTTTTAGTGTCTGTCACTTCCTTCTTTCAATAGAGATTCAAATACAATATCGTGTCTGATGTTGTTCAAATTAACTACTCACTGGCATTCTGGGATGCTACTATATAAAGTGCAGAAGAGGTTGAGGCACGAATTTCTTTGACCAAAAAATATAACCTCGAAGACTTATCTACTTGCCGATGCATTGAGTTCTCGCCGAAAAATGTTACTCCTCAACAGGTTGTGCTGAAAAATTCACCACATAAGGTATCTTCATTTATTTTCTTATATTATTACCAAATTTGATTTCATCTGATATCGTTAAAATGATAATATTAAAACTTTTCTATTTTTCTGTAATAAGCAAAGGAAACGCAAGAAAAATATTATACCGGAAAATATTGAACAATCTTTCAATACTAAACATTTAATGTTGAAGCAACATTTATTTTTATTCCAATTAATGTTTATTAATTTATAATTTTTATTAACAATGATCAAATTATTTATAATATCTAATAGGTATAGATCTAAACGATTTATGGTTGACTTTGATACTATTATCTCGGTCAACATATTGTTGACGAACGTATGTTTTTTCCTTTATAATATTTATAAATTATCGCAATAGTTATAATAATTACAATATAGTATATATTACAAATCATCTATTTCGTATTTAATTTCTAAAGCTTGTAGATTGTTATATATTGGTCGAAGAGATATGATAAAGGAAAAAGGATATAATATCAAATCACTAAAAATATTAAAAGCTGATATAATTAATGATACTGATATTCTTTATTTATCCCGAGGTATTCATGAGTCAGCGAAAGCAATCAGACTAAGAAGGTTTAAAAATGTAGTTATTTCGTCGAAAAATTTTATGAAAAATTTGTTTCGATTTGTTTTCGTTCCAATCCACATTAATGACCACTGGCATTTTCTTATGTGGTATAGTTACTGATGAGGGTGGAACCCAATCAGTGTTCGACGGCGCTTCGAACAAGCGTCAGACGGGGAACTCCGTGGGGAAATCAGACCGGGACTCAGTTGCTCAGAGATCAGCTTCGCTGGGACTTCTCCACTCCTAATGATCTACCCCTGTGAGTGAGTGATGCTCCCTATTTATAGGACTTTTTATGACGGTAATCTGGTCATTTGAGAAGTAACCGCTTAACTGCTCAGATCTGGTTTCAGGTCGACTTCCTGGGATCGACTTTCTCAGGGTTCGACTTTTACAGAGCTCGATTTCTGAGGAAGTCGACTTCTAAAAAAGTCAAACTCTAGGAAAGTCGAACTTCCCAAGAGTTGACTTGGAACCTCCCCAAACCTAAAATAGGTATCTCAGTTCATCTTGGGCTATCCGAATCTCTAGTTGCTAGTATGTTGTGACCAAGTTCGGGACACTGTATCACCAGTACTCCCCCATCCTCTACGTATTATATATTTTGAGGGATGTGATAAGAGTGGAACCCGATAAGTGCTCGGACGACGCTTCGAACTAGCTTTGGGCCAGGAACTCCGCCAGAAACCGCTCGAACACCTCCGTCACTCAGACTCTTTCTGGCAGGGGTTCTCTCTCACTCCAAATAATCTAACCTCTAATGAGTGGTCGTGACCCCTATTTATAGGGTCCTTATGGGGTAATCTGAACAATAGGGCTTTAACCGCCTAACTGTCAAGATCTGGCCCAGGTCGACTTTATGAGGTCGACTCTTAGCCCTCGAACTCCTTAGAAGTCGACTTGGCAAAAGTTGTCCTACAGGGTCGACTTCCTCATAAAGTCGACTGGGGCCTCCCATTGCCTATACGGGTACTTGCCATCCATTTTGGGTTATCTCAATCTGGTGTCGTGGTCATGTCTGGGATACTGTATCACCAGTACTCCCCCCTTCGATACATACTAGGGCTCATGGGGACTACGATACTAGGACTCTTGGGGACTACTTCCTGGTTTCGTTGATGCGATCTGAGCGTCAAATCACACATCACCATTAGCCGTCCCTAAATATTTTGATATTTCTTTTTCGAAAAATATTTAGAGACGGCTTATAAAAAAGCCGTTTCTAAATGTGTAATTAGGGACTGTATATAAAAAAATCCCTCCCTAAATTGATAATTTTTATTTAACCCCGATCTTTTTAAAAGTAAAGTTTAAAGTTTAAAATAAAACCCAAATGGTAAAATTAAAAATTACCCAAATTAAACCCAAACTCTCCAAAACCCCCAACGTATACAAAATCCATCTCCAAAACCCCCAACGTAAACCCATCCCCAAAACCCCTAACATAAAACCCAATCTCCAAACACCGGCGCGTGATTTTCATTCTGGTGGCGACTTCAAATCGACTTCCTCCATTCCGGCGGCGACTTCCTCCATTCCAGCACGTGAGTTCTTCATTCCGACGGCGACTTCTTCCATTCCAGCACGCGAGTTCCTCCATTCCGACGGCGACTTCCTCCATTCCGTTCGTCCGTCGGCAGGTATTTTCATCCTCTATTCCAGCGTGCCATTTCATCCCTATTTTCTATCTCATTAAAACTCCAATTAGATGGACATGGATATAGATCCATCTTTGTTAATTTCTTAAATGTGATAAACTGATTTCTAATTTTGATAAACCACCATCAACCAGATTTATAATTTTAATAAACACCTCTCGATTTCTCCCCTGATTCTCGATTTCTCCCCCATCACAATTCAATCCTCATTTGAAATATTTCTTTGTTTAAAACCCAATCATATTTCTCCAATATGATTGGGTATTTCTCTGTTTAAAATCATGTATTTAAAGTTATGTTGTTTAAAGTACTGCACTTGTTCTATTTTAAATCATGGGTTCTATTTTAATCAAAAGTTATGTTACTTAAATCATGGATAAAATCATGGGTCTTTATGTTTCTGAATATAGAGAATTTTACTGTGATTTGAATGTTTTTTTGCTTTATTATAGGTCGTGTTTGTATTCCTATAGATCCCAATAATTGTGAGGATTTTGATCCAACATCTGTACCTAGCCTTTCAGAATTATTTTTTAATTTAATTGATATTTGAAATAGGTTTTTATATTGTTTTTCATTTCAAAAGTTGCTGCATCTGATTCTCTTTCCGATGCCGATTGCATTTTTATAAATTTTGAAAAGAAATTTTGTCTGAACTCTGAAATTGAACTGTAATTATGATTTTCAATCATTTCCCTGTAAAATAAGATTTTCTGATGCTCTGTAATGTTAGTTTGATCTTGAGTTCAGAATTGATATACCCGAATCCAGATTAGAGAACCATATCCAAATATATTTCTGGATTCTCCTCCTCACTGGATTATTAAACTACATATAATTATCCATATTTATTTAGATATAAATCATGTAATTATTAAACAAAGCATTTTCAGAAAAACTAAATACCAACAAATGTAATTATGAATACCAATTCTAGAGAATTAGACAATTACCCTTAACAAAAAGTTATAAAATAAAACAAGAAATCAAAGGAAATTAGGCAACCATTCTTATTTTTTTAGTTATCAAAAAACCAATTACATTAGAAAAATAGTGATATTTAGTTATCAAAATTTTCAACAATGGAGAAGGTAACTATGTAAATAGGTAACTGATCTTATCGTTAGGATTTTGGCAACATTGTATTACTCTCTATTGACATATGGTTCTTTTCATCATACTTTCTATAGACATTATTTTAAATTATTGCTTGTATGTTGTATGTTAATTTGCAGGTTTAATTTTATGTTATATATGTTTCAATTATCATTAAAAGCAAATAGGTCAGGGAAATTTTTTTAAAAATTGAAATAATTAATTCGATTATTGACTAATTAATTTAAACTGTAATTTGATATAGTTTATTCCAAACTCACAGGTGTTGATGCTAAAGAAGCCGATACAAACTAAACTCGATCTTCAATAATTCACGAAAAATTCGAAGTACGTAATTTCTGATTTCAATTATCATTTTAGTTTATTAATCAAATTCTTTTAAAGGCATTACTTAATTATTGTTTAGTTAATATTATGAATGTATAATTTAAATAAATTGTTTGATATAACATAATGGGAAGGAGAGAAAAACAGATACCGCGTAGAAAGAGGACAGATTAAATGTCCTTGTGGTCAATATTTTTGTTTGAGTAAACAAGATCAAGATACGATGAGAGTTCATCTTTATAGATTCGGTTTTATGAGTGGCTACACGAATTGGGATAAACATGGTGAAACAAAAAAGAAACCACGTGTTGAAGTTTGCATCACCCTTCATGATGTTGACATGACCGAGAATGCTAATCCATTTGTTGACATGGTCCACGATGCAAGTAGGCCAATTGATTTACATGATGAAGAACCGAATGTTGAAGCTCAAAAATTTTACGATCTTCTGAATTCTGGTCATGAAAAAGTATACGAGGGTTGTGAAACATCTATTTTGGATATTTTAACCGAATTGATATATCTTAAATCAACGTTTGATGGACTTTCTGTGGAAGGCTATGATACATTAATGAAGACTATTGAGAAGGTGTTACCAAAACCGAATAAGCTTCCAAATACATTTTACAAGGCGAAACAAAAAATGAAGAACCTTGGATTGTGATATGAGAAAATCAATGCATGTCCGAACAATTGCATATTATATCGAAAAGAATACAAAGATTTAAATGAATGTCCGACACGTTATGAACCTAGATTTAAGACCAGAACAAGTGGTGGTCGTGATATTTCTATGAAAATTCTTCGTTATTTTCCTTTAATACCTCGACTACAACGATTGTATCATTGTTCGAAGATTGCCAAAGAAATGGTCTGGCATAGTACACGTCGTTAAGATGTCCCCAATGACCTATGACATCCATCTGATGGTCAAACGTGGAAACATTTCGACAATACTTATCCTTCATTTGTCTCTGATGGTCGAAATGTGCGACTCAGTCTTTTTACAGATGGATTCAATCCATTCGGTCATTCTTTGTCACAATATTTTTTATGACCATTTATCATGACATCATACAACCTTCCTCCTTGGATGTATGACACACAACAGTTTCTGTTCTTGACAATGCTGATTCCTGGTCCGAAAGGTCTGGAAAAAAAATTGACGTTTATTTGGAACCATTGATTGACGAACTGAAATTATTGTGGACCGATGAACTGAAGACGTATGATTCCTTTAATCAGACAAATTTCACAATGAGAGTATCACTTCTGTGGACTATTTCTGATTTTTCAGCTTATGCCATGTTATCTGGTTGGAGTACACATGAAAAGTTAGCATATCCGTATTGCATGGAAGAGACAAAATCTTTCTATTTGACTCATAGTGGAAAACTTTGTTATTTTGATTGTCATCGTCGATTTTTTCCAACGAATCATTTATTTCGACGACAGAAAGATAAATTTTTAAAAAGAATCGAAAAAAATGTCCAATTGAACGTATTCAAGGATTAGAAATTCAAGCATGTTTGTCATTGAAGGATGATGTTATTTTAGGTGGATTGAATGATAAAAGAAAGTTACTAAATTTTGGAAAGACGCACAATTGGATGAAGAGAAGTATATTTTTCAAATTACCATATTGGAGTAGTTTGCTTTTTCATCATAATATTGACGCCATGCATGTTGAGAATAATATTTTCGATAATATTTTTAATACAGTTATGAATGTTAAAAATGAAAACCAAAGATAACCTCAAAAGTCGCAACGATTTAGTGCAATTGGATATTCGCCATGACTTATACCCTCGGAAGGTGGGAGAAAAGTTAGTTATTCTGAAAGCGTCGTATATTTTGTACAAAATTCAAATAAAGAAAGTCTGTGAATGGGTGGCACATCTTCGAATATCTCGAAATGTATGAAACCAGGTGAGAATATTATTTCAGGAATGAAGAGTCATGATTGTCACGTGTTCATGCAGAGATTGTTACCTATTGTGTTCAATGATATGCTACCGAAAGAGTTTATCAATGTTATCACCGAGGTCAGTCATTTTTTCACCAACATATGTTCTACAACAGTAAAAGTAAACGACATGAAAAAACTTGGAGAGTCCATTGTGGAGACGATTTGTAGATTGGAAATTTTTTTTCACCTTCATTTTTCAATTCAATAGAGCATTTGTTGATTCACCTTTTATACGAAGCTGAAGTTGGTGGACCTGTCCAATGCCGATAGATGTACCCGTATGAGAGGTAATTTAGTATTTTTTTCGAAAATCATAGTGTTATATATATCGATTTGATATATATTTCTTTTTTTCAGATTTATGTTTTCTTGGAAAAGAAAGTTCGTAATAATAAATATGTCGAAGGGTCTATTGCGGAGGCTTACATTGCTGAAAAACTATGCACATTTTTCTCAATGTACTTTAACAGTACATTCATATCGAGATTTAGCAGAAAATCGAGAAATTTTGACGGTGGAGTAATTGAATCTGCTGGTCGTTTGTCGATATTCGCTCAACAATGTCGTGCCTTAGGAGGTGGTGACCGTAGATATTTAGAAGATAGAGAATACACTGCCATAATGATATACGTGCTCCTCAATCACTACAAAAAACCAGCCCTGTTCTGGCGGCAAATTCCGGCGGCCAGGCCGCCGGTATAATGGTTCTTGACGGCCAAGCCGACGATATTTCATCGCCGGAAGTGACGTCGCCGGAATTGTAATATACCGACGGCCAGGCCACTGGCAATAAATTATGGATTCCGATTTTAACAGGAATGGTTCCGACGGCATAGCTGCCGGCATAATTTTTTTAAAATTACATCCCGGCGGCCTTTTGAAATAATCTGCGAGCGCCCTGGGCATTGGTAGTGTAAATTATTCAAAAAATCCCTGGCAGTTAGGCCGCTGGTAATTATTTCTCGACAATAAAAAAAATTCCCCGGGAAAAAAGTTTTGACGGCCTAGCCGTTGGTTCACTTTTGAAAAATTATAATTTTTATTTATTTATTTATTTATTTATTTTATTTATTTTTAGAATTGTTTTTTTGTATGAAATTAATAAATTGAAATTGTAATTGAAAATGAAAATGAAAATGAAATTTGAATTGAAATTGAAATTGAAGTTCGATATTGAAAGTACGACAGGAAGTTCTATTTTTTGCTGCTCTTCTTCTTTTTTCTAGTTCCGACAACCTTTCGTAATACCTCTGTTGTGAAGATTATCGCTTTTCCTCCGCGCGATTGTGGAGTAGTGTGCTTCTCTTGTTGCATTGTATGTTGAAGAGGTGTAGTTTCTTGTTGTTGAATTTGAGGTCCTCTAGAAGTTGACACTCCAAAAGAATTGATGTTGAACCCTCCCGCGGGATGCGCCGTAGTGTTGTTGATGATTAGCGGAAATTCCGGTAGGCGCAGGTTAGGATTTTGAGTGAGCATTGCAGTGTTGTATTGTTCGAAAAACGTCATTTGACGAGCCATCGCTTTATTTTGTCGAGCCATCGCTTCATTTTGACGAGCCATCGCCCTCTCGACAGACTCGTTGACCTTATCCTCAACCTCAGCTTCGGTCATAGGAGCTTTTCCTTTATCCATGGAAAAATTTCCCATATTCATCCGATGCGTTATCTTCTTGCTCAATGAGGAACCAGTTGTTCCTAAAATTCTACTTTTCTTCGAGCTTCTACCGATATGTTCGGTTATAGCAAACTGGATTAGAGCGTAATTAAAAAGAAAAGATGAAAATAATAAATGTAAATTTATCTAATGAATTATATTGAAAAAAATATGAAATACGTACCATGTAAGTCATATTTTCTTGTTGAGTCATATTTTTGGCTTCTTCACTGTCTATCCATTGAATCGTTTTATCCTTAAAAAACAAATGAAAGTAGTCAAATAAATAGTAATTAACTGTAATTAATTTAAAAGATTACGTACCACTCGTTGGTCTTTTGGATAAGTTGTCTTCATATTTAGTTTCCAAATTTCAATATCATTTAATCCCTTTTGTTCCTGTAATATTAAAATTAAGAAAAAAAAAACTTTAAAGTATATATGAAATTAAATAATTTACTTACAGTTTCGTAATTTCTTTCTCCTAGACTTTTCGAACCTAAACTGTGTGATGTTTGTTTTGCCCGATTGTCTTTGTTAATTTTAAAAATTTCCTGCATAAAGTTAAAATAAAGTAATTAAGTTAATTTTTTTTAATTTTATTGCATTAAAAAAAAGAAATAATATTTAATATGTACTATTCCCTTCGGTGATCTTCTCTCGTTCAGCTTATTTAGAAATTGATCTTTGATAATGTAGTCAGGTAAAATTCTCATAACCTTTTCGACTGTTAGATCTTAATTATTATATTTATCTAGTAAAACGTTATAAGCGCTTCTCCATAATTTGTTTAACCTTTCATTGACACGTCGATAACCATAGGTTGACCCGCTGTAATCAATTTCTCTCTGTTCGATGAATAATTATAAAATTAACTATTAATTAACTATAAAATTTATAATAATAATTAACTATAAATTAATGAACCTGTATCGTTGTCATCGCCTCATCTATGTTTTTCTGGACTTGTTCAAGCCACGGTACATCCATTGGTAGTAACTTGAAATCGTTCCCGACCATTGCGCATTTCTTATTTAGTTTTTTTCCTATGCTATCGTGGACAATTTGATCATTTCTGAATTTTATTACAAACCGTTGTCCTTGTGATGGATGATATTCTGCACAATCTTTGTTTTGTTCTCTTCTTTTTTTCTTCGTTTGACTACCACACTCAGCCGTGTTCATGTCATGTAGATTAGGTTGATTATAATTCTGTTCATCAGAGTCATCACTTTGATCTGGAGTCGTGACGACCATGAAAATCGAGAGAACGAATGCGACTAGTAACCAATACATCTAAATAAAATAAGGATAATCTAATTAATTGAAAGATAATATAAAAGAAAGATAATATTCAAATTCATTATACATCGTTTACATCAAATATTTGTTTATGAGGTTTGTTTAATACAAAACTCCTATTAGATTCAATAGGATCTATTGAATAAAAACATTGTTTAGCTTGTTCGGCAAAAATAAACGGTTCTTCCCCGTATTTTGGCATTGACGTTTTCACACTAACCAGACCGGACTCGTCTTTTTTATATCTTTCGTACCATTTGCAGTGAAACATCGAATATTTCAACATATCGTGTCCGTAACATACTTTGAAAACTTTGTGAAGAATTTCATGGTATGAAAGATCATCAATTGTCGGATCGTCATTCGAAATTTTTAAGTATGTGGATGTAGTAGCGGAGACTAATACACCGTGATTTTGTGTCTTTTTTAAATTTGACACTTCAGACGAAAGAAATTTCACACCGTTTAAGATGTAGCCGTTGTACGATTTAAAAAAAAATTTGGATCTCTTGATATCGAACAAATATCTCCTGAAATATTCTCGTCCTTGCCCCTATTTTTCTGAACATATTTTTCAAACCAGTCTGCAAATTCTTTGAAATGTAATTTTTGTAAACGCAAGGAAGTAATAGTCGGATACCTAATATGTCAAACGTAAATATTAAATAGATATATATGAAAAAGATATATCGATGATATGAAAATGATATATCGATGTGATATACGTACTTTTGTTTTAGGCCGTCGATATAAAGATTTCGGAATATCTCAATAATATCCAAATTGAAAATGATATATCGATGAACTTGACCATGTTCAAATTTAGTGAGCGAAGTGAGTTGATGCACCATAGTAACCATCGATATATCTTTCCGTTCTATTTGACTTAGTTTCAACGTTATGTAAAAAACGTGAACAAAATGTCATAGATTCGTCGGCCAGATATTTTTCTGCAATCGATCCTTCAGGATGACTATGGGTCCGAACGTATTTTTTCAAAGTCAATAGATATCTTTCAATTGGATACATCCATCGATAATTAACTGGACCAACCACTTTCTCTTCACTTGCAAGATGTACTACTAGATGTATCATTATTGTAAAAAAATTCGGAGAAAATATTTTTTCCAATTTGCACAATGTAATAACGATGTTTTTTTTCAATTTTTCCATATGGTCAACTACAATCGTCTTCGAACAAATTGTGTCCATTGCAACGAATCTGCCGGATGACGAAGAATTTCATCTTTTTTCCGATCATTTTTATGCCAAGTCATTCTTTTAGAAATATCTTTACACAAAAACAATCTTTTAAGTCGTGGTATCAACGGAAAATGTCTCAAATATTTGGCGGGAATCCGTTTTCTTTTTTCATCATCAGCTTCGTTTAACCACCTTGAAACACCACATGTAGGACAACTTTTGCAATCTTTATATTTTTTACGATAAATGATACAATCGTTCCGACATGCATCGATTTTCTCATACCGTAACCCCAAATCACGAACAACTGACTTAGCTTGATACATATTCTTCGTGATCGTTTCCGTTCCATTGGGATGAGATCGACGTAAAATGGATAACAACGTCTCAAATGATTTATCGGACCACTGATTGATACACTTACATTGAAATAATTCCAAAATAAAAGAGAGCTTTGTAAATTCGGTACAACCGGGCAATAATTCTTGTTCGGCGTCTTTCAACCGATTGACAAAAGTCGAATCATAATTTAAATCTGAAAGATCTTCGTTCGGTTCTGGAAGATCTTCATCATTATGATCTGCAATATTTGGAATATCTAGAATATCTGGAATATCAGCTGGAATATTTTCAATCTCATCAGGTCTACCCATCGCCACGCAAATCAAATTACGCATTTCATTTGGTCCATCTACAACTACATTTTCCATATTTGGTTCTGAATCGTAAGTTCGTCCATATAACATAATGTGTCAACCAACTATTCATGAAGATGTATTGTCGTAATTCGGCAATTGAAATCACATTTCTATTAGTACAATCTCTACATGGACATGGTAAATATCATTCCTTATACAAACCATGACATTTTCGTAAACCATATTGAACAAACGCCGTCAGACCATCTCTGAATTCTTGGCTACATGGGCTCAAAGTTAACCAAGCCTTATCGGGTACCCGGATTTCAGACATTCAACTGAAATACATACAATTATAATTGATTATTAAACAATTATTTAAAAACTCACTAACAATCACACTTATAGAAAATCTGATTGTTAGTTTTTTTAATTATTAATTAATTAAATAAATAAATGATTTTAATTTTTAGATAATTGTTTTAAACATTGGATTTTAAATCAAGTTTTTAATATAAAAATTGATTTATGGAATTTTCAATCTTATCTTAATTGATTATTAATTAAATAATTAATTATTAAACAATTATTTAAAAACTAACTAACAAACACACTTATAGAAAATCTGATTGTTACTTTCTTCTTAATTAATAATTATTTTAAAAATTAAAATAAAAATTTCCAGCAACCATAAAAATTTCAGATATTTCACTAACAACCATAACAAAATTCCAGCACTAACAACCATATAACTTTAAAAAAAAAATTAATCAAATCATCACTAACACTTAATCAAAACAGTAACAGTAACACTTAATCAAAACATCACTAACACAAATACTTAATCAGAACAAAACAGTAAATTAATCAAAACAACATTAACACTTAAAACATTTAAAAAATTAAAACCAACACACTAAATCAAACATTAAAACACATAAGATCATCCACAAAATCATACCCTAACTACATAAGATCAAATACACAAATCAAACCCCCAAATTAAAAAACCCCCATTTGATAAAATCCTAAATCAGAAACCTCCATTTCATAAAACCCTAAATATAAACCACCTAATAACTAAAACTTTCACAAATAATAAACCCCCAAATCATAAACCCCCAAATTAAAAATAACAAAAAAAAGAAAAGAAGAAGATGAAAAACATAACAAAAGATAACAAATATAACTAATAGAAGATGAAAACCATACCTTGAGGATAATTTCGAGGATGGCCGGAGAGAAGTAGCCGGAGGACGGATTAAAAGAGGAAAACTATATGAAGAGAAGATGAAGAAGATAACAAAAATAAATAAATAACAAGATTACAACTAAAGGAAGATGAATAAAATACCTTGAGGGAACTTCGAAGATCACCGGAGAAGTGGATCAAAGATCGACGGAGGGATTTGGGGAGAGTTAGAGAGGAGTGGGAGAAGTGGATCAAAGATCGACGGAGGGATTTGGGGAGAGTTAGAGAGGAGTGGGAGAAGTGGAGAGGATTTTGGGAGGGAAATAAAATGAAAGGAATCTGAATTTTTTTTTCTTATATAAAAAATTCCCGACGGCCAAGCCGCCGGAAAATACTTAAGTTCGAGTTGACTAGGTTTGACTGTACAAGGGACCACGACGACGCAAGTTGTAATTTTAAAGTTTCCAAAAAATCCTGACGGTCAGGCCGCCGGCTACTGATAAAAACAAACGGGAAAAAGTATTCAACGGCCAAGCCGTCAGGAATTTTTCTCCCGACCGTTGATGGTTTCAGGATGCCAGCAGCCAGGCCGACGGCTCACTTCTTCCCGACCGTTGGGGAAATTGGAGCTGACGGCCAGGCCGCTGGCATCTTTAAAAAAAAAGATACCGTCGGCTTGGCCGCCAGCTCATTTCTCTCATTTACGAGGGAAAATTATGCCAGCGGACAAGTGTAAATTTCCGGCGGCCTGGCCGCTGGTCGTAATTAGGCCGTCGGGGGATGGGCGCCAGAACTGCGCTGGTTTTTGTAGTGAATTACAATGAAGTGGAACCTATTGTCAGAAAATTTGAAGAAGAATTGTTAGAAACATACCCAAACATGTTTGACGAAGAATTGCAACAGAAATCTGATTCTGAATTTCATTAATGGTTCAAAAATCAAATGAATGATGTTGAAAACACTCGTCTACGTATTCTTGTAAGAGGTCTGAGTAAAGAAATTGTTACTTACAAGAAATATATTATAAATGGATTTAGATTTCATTCGAAAAGCGAAGATGAGATTAAGATATCACAAAATTATGGCGTAATGGTTCGAGGATCTTCTTCATATGGCGACGATGAAAATAACTATTACAGGGTTCTTGAAGAAATTATAGGACTTAATTTTCTTGGCGATGACACTCGAATCTGTATGTTCAAATGTGTTTGGTTTGATATTCACAAAGGTATTAAAACTGATAAATTCAAGACGATGACGATCAATACACATTCTAAACTCAGAGCATACGAACCTTTCATTTTCACATGGCAATCCGACCAAGTATGTTACATACCGAGTGTTTCTGAAAAATCTAACGATTGACACACGGTCCTTAGAACGAAAGCTCGAGATACAATTGATATTTCTGAAAAAGATTTGGATATATATCAAGACGATTTCAGCGAATACGATGTGAACGTCATCAACAATGAGAACCAAATCGATGATATCCCTCTGAGCAGTCATGAATTTACCAAAGAATCGAACAATTATACCAATGATAGTAATAATGATAATGAACATAGTTGTGATGATAATGATAGTACTGAAAATAATGATTCATCTAGTGACAATGAAATGAGTTTTTAATTTAATTGTAAGTCTATTTTATTATACTTTTATTATTTTCACGTTATCGTGTTTGATTAATTTTTTTACTTTTCAGATATGGTACGTGGAAGAGTCGGACGGGGACGGGGACGGGGATGTTAAAAGTGAAGGCGCGTCTTCCGGTGAGGTTTTGATCAAGTTTCGTGCGGAGGCTCGACGCCGGCGACTAATCAACGACTGCCGGACGGCGAGCAATCGAGTGGTTTAGGGATTTGAAAGTTAACGGTCGACAGTTATCACTGTAGAAAGTTAACTATCCTTAATCAAGGATTATCGTATTGTATTAAACTAAATCAATCGTTTTACAGTGTATTTAAAAAGTATAAAAGTCTAATTTTTATTATTACAACTAATCACGATTAACTGAAAACTAATCCTGACTAACTGAATTTACTTAGACTAATCTTTCACGTGCTCATTGGAATCTTTACAGCCTTGTCCCTGCAATCTCAACTAATTCCATCTTTCACGTGCTTATTTAAAACTTTGCAGCTTCGCCCCTGCATTCTTATATTCAGACGAACCTGCACCTTAAAGTCACAAATAATTACACATGGATCCAATCTGAATAGAAATATTAACTGTGTTATTTGTATATTGATATCTCATTCACAGTTAATTATATATTGATCCAATTACATAATTACAGAGTGAACTCTTATTTATATCTAATTGCTTATGAGTCCAACCTTTGTATTTATGTTATTTCATATCAATCTTTTACTTTTATTTAATTACAGATTAGTCCAAGTTGTATTTAACAGAGTTAAACACAGGTTTAATTACTTCTTTTACTCCCCCCTCAAGCTTTGGAGTAAACGTTTATTATTCCAAGCTTGACATAAGTGGAAGTAATCTCATTTTCACCCATGGGTTTAGTGAACATATCTGCTAATTGGTATTTTGTGCCAATTTGCTTTAATGTGAACACCCCTTTGGTGATTAACTCCCTTATAAAATGACAGTCTATCTCTATATGCTTGGTTCTTTCATGAAATATAGGATTATTTGCCAAGTTGATAGCTGATTTGTTATCACAAGATATTGATGTTTTGAATTGTGTTTGAATTATCATTTCTTTTAGTAATTGGTGTATCCAAATTACTTCACAAGCTGTTTGAGCTAATGCTCTGTATTCAGCTTCACAGGAAGATCTTGAAACTACATTTTGTTTCTTAGATTTCCAGGATATTACTGATTCTCCAATTAGAATGCAGAAACCAGTTACAGATTTTCTGGTTATCTGACATCCAGCCCAATCAGAGTCACAATAGGCATGGATTTTCATATCACCCCCTGTTTTATATAAGATACCTTGGCCTGGTGCTCCTTTTAGGTATTTTATTATTTTGAACAGAGCTTTTAGGTGAATTTCCTTTGGGTCACTCATGAACTGGCTGACCCAATGAACTGCATAGCTTATATCAGGTCTGGTGATATTGAGATATATGAGCTTCCCAACTAATTTTCTATAGAAAGTTGGATCTTCAATTGATTTAGACTCAATTTTAAGATCTATGTTCCTTTCCATTGGTATTTTTGATTCTTTGGCACCTGAAATGCCACTTTCCTGAATTATCTCTAAAGCATATTTTCTTTGAGATAGAAGGATTCCTTCACTAGAGTAGGATACTTCTATCCCTAGAAAATAGTTTAGTTTGCCAAGGTCTTTTAATTTAAATTTATTTTCTAATTGGGTTTTTAAAACAGTTATTTCTAGCTCATTATTTCCTGTTATTAAGATATCATCCACATATACTATTAAGTAAATGATATTTCTGTTTTTCTCCCTTATGAAGAATGAATAATCTGATTTTGCTTGTATAAAATTAAAATCTAGTAATGTATTTTTCAGTTTCTCAAACCAGTTTCTAGAGGCCTGTTTTAGGCCATATAGAGATTTATTGAGTTTGCAAACTCTTTTGTCTCCTTCCTTTAATAACCCTTGAGGAGGTTTAAGGTATACTTCCTCATGTAGGTCACCATGCAAAAATGCATTGTTAACATCAATTTGATATATGTTCCACCTCTTTTGGGCTGCAAAGGCAATTATCACTCTTACTGTAGTCATTTTTGCAACAGGTGCAAAAGTTTCATAGAAATCTATTCCTTCCTTCTGAGAGAAGCCTTTGGCCACAAGTCTTGCTTTATATCTCTCTATTTCCCCATCTGGTTTGTATTTGATTTTATATATCCATTTGGATCCCACTGTTTTTCTTCCTTTAGGAAGTTCAGTTAGGTTCCAAGTGTTATTGACAATAAGAGCTTGCATTTCCTTTTGCATAGCATCCACCCATTTTGGATTGGTTGATGCTTCACTGAATGTTGTTGGTTCAGTATTTTTAATTATTTCTCTAAGAAACTGTTTATGTTTGTTGCTAATTCTGTGATATGAGACATAATTGCTCATAGGGTATTTTGTTTTCATTGGTGGATCATCATCCATCTGAAAATCATTGAAATATTTGGGTTTGTTTATTACTCTGCCCACTCTAGTTTGTTTTACATCTTTGTTTTCTACAATTTTTGTTTTATTGTTTTCAATGTTCTTTGAGTTTAATATCCCATTTTGATCTTGAATTGTATGATGATCTTTGGGGTTTTCAGTTTGATTTTTGTTTTCAGAATTCTGAACTGAGACTTCTCTAGTGTGACTCTGTGAATTTGAGTCTTCTATAGAAACTTGTTGTTCTGAATTCCAGTCTATGTCAGTTTGGATATCACCAATTTCATCTGAAATAGACTGTTTTTCTAGGATAGTTTGAAACTGATCAGCCTGGTTATTTTCAGGTATGTCTGATCTGCCTTTTATAACTATTCTAGTTTCTTTTTCTAATTTTTCTGGAACAGATTGTTTTCTGGATTGATGTGAATCCATTGCTTCATTGAATGTGTTTTGTTCTGGAAATATATTGACCATTTTATGTTCTGTAATTTTAGTTTCTTTGAAAGGGAAGGGAAAATATTCTCTTTAAATATAACATTTCTAGTTATATGAAACTTTTGATCATCTAGAGATAGGACTAAATATCCTTTTATATTAGGAGGGTAACCCATAAACACTCCTTTGAAAGCTCTTGGAGAGAACTTATGTTCTCTGTGATGTGTTGTTGCATAACACAAACATCCAATAGTTCTTAAAGTGTTATATTTGGGCTTTTTATTGTGTAAGACCTCAAATGGGGTTTTGTTTTGCATAACCTTGGATGGAATCCTATTGATTATGTAAGTGGCAGCTAATACACATTCTCCCCAATATTTCAGGGGTATATTAGCTTGTATTTGAAGTGACCTGGTTATGTTTAATAGGCATTTGTGCTTCCTTTCAACCCTTGCATTTTGCTGTGGGTTGTAAGGGCAAGAGAGTTGATGTGTAATTCCAAAATTTCCAAGCATTTCTTGGAATTTAATGGATTTAAACTCACCACCATTGTCACTTCTTATGACTTTAATATCTTTAGAAAAGAAGTTTTTAACCTTTAGAATAAACTTCTTTATGCATTCATGAATTATGGATTTTTCTTTTATTAAGTAGATCCATGTTGTTCTACTTAAGTCTTCAACTATAGTGAAGAAATATTTATATCCATCATGAGTTTCAATTGGGAATTTGCCCCAAATGTCTATATGTATCAAATCAAAAATATTTTCACTAATTGTATTACTTTTAGTGTATTTGAGTTTAGGTTGTTTAGAAAGTGGGCATACATCACAATTTTTATTTGAAACAATAGATTCTGAATTTTGTTTTACATTTAGAATACAATTTATATCTTCATTTCTAATTAGCATAGCAAGCTTTTCATTGGAGACATGTCCAAGCCTATTGTGCCATATTCTGGAATCCAGAGAGGTATTTGCATATTCATGAGAAGTTGGGCTGAAAATATAAAGCCCATGCTGTGAATTACCCTTCCCAATCACTCTCCCTGAATTGATTTCCTGAAAAAGGCAGTTTTTATTGTCAAAAATGACTTTAATTTTACTATTTAGTGTTAGCTTATTCACTGATATTAGATTTACCCTAAACTCTGGAATATAAAGAACATCTTCTAGGATTACATCCTTGGAAATTGTTATTTTTCCAGTGGATCTAACTTTGCAAGTTTCACCACTGGGAATGGTAACAAAATGCTCTTGTTTTTGAGTGGGTGGTTCATCAAAAAACTGGAGATTCCCAGTCATATGTTGGGATGCTCCAGTGTCTATGATCCATTCTTTTTTAAAATTAATAACATAATTAGCATAATTCATATTCTTAAAATTTGAAACATTAAAGAAAAAATTCATACCATTGTTTTTATTTAGGAATTCTTTCAGTATGAGCATTTCATCATTTGACAGTCCTGGTATAGTAGAGGTTGAGGCCTGATTTGCAGTTTCAACCTTGAGCTTTTTGTTCTTGTTTCCCTTTTTATTGCTGTCATTTGGATAGCCTATGATGTGGTAGCAATCTTTTCTAAAATGTCCAAAATACTTACAGTTATCACAGTATTTTGAAGTGTCAAGTTTCTTCCCACTCTTGCTATACATTTTCTTTTCATCTTCTTTTTCATTCCCCTTTTTAGCAAACAGGGCAGAAGACTCAGTATTGTGCTCCTCATTCCTAAAATTTGTTTTCTGTGTTTCCTCTTGCATGACTAGGTAGAAGACTTTACTCATATTGGGTAGTTCATCATAAGAGAGGATTTGCCCTCTTATGGTTTTAAAATCATCATTCAGTCCAAGCAAGAACTGATGGATCTTATCTTTCTCTAATTTTCTATTGTATTTTGGATTGCATAAGCTACACAAATCAATATTTTCTAGTTCTACCTTCTGATCCCATAATGCCTTGAATTTATCAAAGTATGTAGTGACTGAATTGCTGCTTTGGTGTAAATTATTCAATTCATACCTTAGCTGATTTACCTTAATATCATTTATTTTGAGTTTCAGTTAATCAAGTTTATTTTTCAGTTAATTAGGATTAGCTGAGATTAACTGTAATAACAAGATTAGAGGTTTTGTATTTTAAATATACTGTAAACTCGTCATTAAGAAATAATTACAATGTTATATCCTTGATTAAGGATAATTAACTCTCTACAGAAATAACTGTCGACCGTTAGTTTTAAATCCCTAAACTACTTGATTGCTCGCCGTCCGGCAGTCGTCGATCAGTCGCCGACGTCGAGCCTCCGCACGAAACTTCGTCAAAACTTCACCGGAAGACGCGCCTTCACTTTAACATGGTATCAGAGCTTCTTTTAGAAACCTCATGGCATATGAGAATGAGAGGTTCCTGTCAAAAGAGAAACCTGAGAAGAATAAGGACATAGCTCTCAAAAGCTAATCAGACAATGAATTCACATCACAGAGGATGAACTCGCCTTGATCATAAAAAAGATCTAGGCCAGAATACAGAAATAGGGATTCATCTGAGAAGGAATTATCAAGCAAGGATAAGGAACCCATCTGCTACAACTGCAACAAAGTAGGTCACATCAAGCCAGATTGCCCGATGCTGAAAGAAAAAGCCAATAAAGCACAATGGTCGGACACTGACTCTGAATTAGATGAATGTCTCATGGTTGGGGAAAGCGACAATGAGGTAACTTCTTTTAGCCCAAATTTTAATTCCATAGAAGAAGCTTATTTAAATATAAGTGAAAAATATCAGAGTGCTAACAAAAAATATAGATCTTTAAAATGCACGCATGAAACTGAATCTAGTAACAAAGAAAAACTAGAAAATAAATGCATGATGTTAGAAGAAACCAATTCTAGTTTACAACTAAAACTAGAAAAGCATGATAGAATTAATAAGCAATTAAAAGAACAAAATATCATGCTACTTGATCATCTTGAATCTAAGGAATATAAATCTGAAATTGAAAATCATGAATTCGTAGAATCTAAGATTGATGAATTGGAATTATCTGCTAGTAAATCTAAACTTGAATATCATGATAATACCCAAATTTTAGAAGAAAATATCAAAGAAATTAAAATTACTTCAAGCATCACCTTATCTGAAAGGTAAATGAAATTAAGATGCTTAAAAAAAAAATAGCTTTGCATGATCATGATAATTCTTCTAAGATAGAAAATGCCATGCAAGTCAAGTATAAAGATTTAATTGATAAAAATATTATCCTTCAAAAATACTTTGACAGTTCAACTAAGTTAAACAGCATGATTAACAACCCAAGGTCTGGCCAAAATAAATTTGGTTTAGGTTTCGGTGTTGAAAATAATCAAAATTCTCTAGATTCCCTCTGTTAAATATAATAAACATTTTGTTAAAGAATCTAGTCATAGGAATAGATCTAGAATAAAATCTCATTCACCTCCTACAACTGCATGTCTAAAACAAAAATGAATGAGTACTAAAGATGAATTAAGAAAATATAAATTGTTTAAAACTGCTAATCTATCTGGACCCAACTTAGTATGTGTACCAAAAGATCATCTGACCAATGCAGGTAAATCGGACCTTGAAATGATTGTTCAACAGAAAGCGCACAAGACACATGACAGGAAATTTGATTCTACTCAACAAAGTAGTCATGTTGTCTACAGATCAAATAAAAATTCAAGCTGACTGACAAAAAAGGTACGATAGTAGTTAGGGGTAAGGTAGGTAACATTTAAAATCTATATATATAATCTATAAAAATTATATAAAGTACATGCATGAGTATGACTTGAAATAGCTTGGTTAAAATAAATCAATACATAGATATGCCATGATAAAATTAAAACCTATGCATACTATGAGTAAACCAAACTTATGATTTTTAAGTGTTACACTCATACATGATAAATAAAATCATAATAAAATGAAATTGCATGATCATAATTAAAATTTAAAACACTTATGAGAAAAAATATCTTGGTTAAAAGATAAATCTATATATGCCATCCATGCATGCTATGCCTAAGGTCAAAATTCATATTCCTCATATAATGGGCCACATGGATAATCAATGTTAAAGTTACATGGATCATAAACCAAGAAATTTCTACATGCTTAAATATTGTGCTTAAAATACAATTCATACATGATGTTAAAACTAAAAATTTAAAATCTTTTAAAAAAATCTTTTATTGAAAAACGAAACAAATTAGCATGAACTTAATCAAATATTCAAAGCATGTAAGACTTTATCCATAAAAGCAATTAGAATTTAAAATGGGTAAGATATTAAAATGAAAAACACACCTTACAAAAACATCTACTTTTAAACATCAAATCAAAGCATGCTAGACACTAGTTACAAGAACAAGTAGAATTTACAATTAAAATTCTCAAAAATGGGTAAGATCTTGAGCATATGTTACTATTGAAGAAAAGTAAACATCAAATGTTAAGCTTCAAACAAGACAATCAACGATCATCAAAAGGTAAGCTTTGTAATTTCAATACTTTAAAAGTTATACCCTATTAGTGTTAAAATAGATCTTGAGATATCCGTGTTCAAGATAGACTTGCCAAAAATCTACTAAGTAGGGACAATGATATCTAGAAATATTAGCATTCCAAAAAAGTCTTGGCGGCTAAAGCAAAGAGATGTTTTAAAACCCTAAAACTCAAGCTTTATCTATAAATAGAAGAGCTATTCACCTCCAAAAATCAAAACCTTCTCATTCTCCCAAACTCTTCATCTTCACAATGATCATTGAAGAAGTTCTTGATCGAGAATGGAAAATGGTGATAGCTCCAACACCACCACCAAGCCCTATCTATTATCCAACTTCTCAACCCAAGAAGAGGAAGGTGAAGGATATCCCATATCAGAAAATATTCAAGGGAAAGCTAACATGGGAAACTCCAGCGGGAGAAGGTTTCTATGACCTTATCATCAACCAACGCATGCTTCTTGAGGAACTTATCAAATTTGGAGCACTAAACTGCAAAGTCTTGGAAGGATGGCTAAGCTACAATGACCTCACCACCTATCTTGAGAAAATCAAACAAGTGAGGATCTACAAGTCCGAGCTAGCTCAATTCTATGTCAACTTCGAGTACAACAAGGAGGGATCTCAAGTCATCACTAGCAGAGTAAACAACGAGTAGTTCGTCATAATATCATCCATATCTCTTGGCATGTGAACTCGACTTCCAAACATAGGTGTCAAACTGCAAGATTACAAAACCGTTGAGAGCCTACCATTTGAGTGTTCCAAAGAGTTATTATGGATCACATTGACACTTAGATTCAATCCAAACAACTGTGGAAATATCCACAGATCCATGCTAACTCCTGAAGCTTCTATTCTTCTCAAAATCATACAATGCAATCTCTATCCTATGGTAGGAAATGAAAAAGAACCTCCCACCATCATCTTAGTAGCCATCTATTGTATCATGAAGAAGATTCAAGTTAATTGGGTCTCTTTGGTGATGCACAACATGGCTAGCTATATACATGCACTAGACACTATGGAGGTGTGAGACATTTTCCAAGGATGCTATCCAAAATCTTCGAAGCTGGCTATCTAGACAAAACTCTGTCTGCCGATCCCCAAATCATCTACCTCCATCCATTCACTGCTAGCTCCTTCAAGAAAAAGTGGGTGAATCAATTCACAGATAAAGATAAAACTACTATCCACTTGCTTGAGAAAGTCAATGAGGTAAGAACTAGAATCCAACTACTTGAATCAAATGTTAGAAACCAAGAAAAGCTGATCATGAACATGCAACATCACATAAATCAGCTTGAAGCTCCCACTGCAGAAGCAAACACCATTGTGGAATCCTATGTTCTACCATAGTTGGGTTGGTCTGTTTGACTTGGATTGTTTTAGATGTTTTGGTTGGATGTTTTGTTATTTTGGTTTGTATTTTGTTTGTGTTTTGGTCTCATCGGTGCTTTACAAGCACCACTCTAGCATCTACTTGATAGATGTTTTTCTACTCTTGTTAAGTCTGTCTTATGAGGTCTAATCATAGACCTAAGTTTGTTTAAGTTTATTAGTGAAAAATATTAATGAAAAATCTAATTTTCACTAAGAATTAAAGACTTAAAAGTAGTTAAGAGTATATATGATTCTTAAATAAAAATGATTTATCATTGGGAATCATCAAAGATCCGATTATTAAAGATATGTGATTAACTCCACATCTTTAATTATTTAAGATCTTTAAAAAGTTAAAAAGATATTCATATTCATTACAATGCATGCAGACTATCTTTAGAATAAAACTATTAATATATCATGCAAGTAAAACTATCTTTAATCTTAAAACACTTAATAGATCATGCAATAACTACACTCATATCTAACGTGCATGCATCTAAAATATCTTTTACATGTTAATTCAAGATTTAACAAGGAGACAGACTTTAAAAAAAAATGAAATAAATATATCATGGACCTACATGCAATTATCACTTGAAGTCTATATGAAAAATGAAATCTATGACTCAATAAAAATAAAAAATTCGCATGCCATTAAAATTATAATATTTTTTTATGTGATAGCCAAAGAGTCAAAAGAATTTTTAAATCAATATTATCTAAATTGTCATGATATACTCTATTGATAATATGGTCAAAATTCAATTTTTATGGTCTTTATGCTAACTCTCTAAGACCACAGAAAAAGTCAAAATTGATCAAGGTATGAACAAATCAAAGATTTTTTCTTGATCAATTGAAATACAAGGTATGACCTAAGTATCTCTCTAAATATGTGTCTCATCTGATATATAATTAAAGGGGAGATACAAGTATCATCTGTTAACTAGTGTTACTAGTTTACAATAGGGGAGATAAGGGTTACTTTGTCGATATCAAGGGGGAGATAGACTCATGAATTGATATGAATGAGTCTACTTGTGTTAATTCATACATGATTAAATGGGTAAATTCATTCATATATACCATGCTCTTATATGCCTCATAAATCATTCATTAAGGGGGAGCATGAAATATAAGGATCAAAATAAGTCTAGATCATATCATGAACATGAAGGGAGAAAAATTGAAAATTTAGTAAATATGAATCAAAACAAATATGCCATTGACAAAGGGGGAGAATCATGTTTATTTAACCCTAATCATGTTTAATTAACCCTAATCATGTTATTATATGTCAATAGGGTGAATTGATATTTTGGATTAAATCTAATCTCAATTAGGTTATATTAAACCTTAGAATTGGCTGACCATGTTTAAACAAAGTTCAAAGTAGATTTAGGGTCAACATCATGACTTTACTACTCAATAGGGTGATTTGATTTTAAATTAAACTTAATCTCAATTAAGCTCATATTAAACCATAGAATTATTTGACCACGTGTAAATTAAGTCAAAACCCTAATTCGTGGTCAACATGTCAACACTTCTTACCATGTGATTATTATTATTATATATACTTAACCTTGATTATGCCTGAATTAATATCTTTTATCAAGGAAATAAGTTACTCACATGGAATAAGAAAATATCTTTTTCTTGGACAAAAATATCACATGGGATGAGAAAATGTGATTTTCTTGGATAAAGGAATGTCTCATACATGGTTTAAAAGCTTAATTCAACACATTACCATGTGACTATTATTATTATTATTTAATCTTGATTATGTTTAAATTAACATCTTTGATCAAGAAATTAGATTATCCACATGGGTTGAAAAAGAGTGAGTTTCTTAGACAAAGAGAATGACTCACATGGAAGAAAAAGCTTACTCACATGGGATTATGCACCCTCACATGATGAAGACATCCACTTACACATATGGAGCTCTCTCACATACGTTGGAGATAACAAGAATCAAATGGCTTATTTCAAGAATCAAAGAGCTTAGTTTCTTAATCCAAGATCTTATTTTCATTGAAGAAAGAATGAATTTCCAACACATTTTGAATTTTTGTGAGAGATCAAGGAACCATTAATTTAAGATCCAATGGAGGAGATCAAGTGGCACATGCTATAAATAGAGGTGCGCATACCAAGTGAAAACTCAACCACAACACAAGAGCTTTTCAAAAAAACCAGCGCAGTTCTGGCGGCATATTCCGGCGGCCTGGCCGCCGGTATAATAGTTCCTGGCGGCCAAGCCGACGATATTCCATCACCGGAAGTAATGTCGCCGGAATTGTGAAATACCGCCGGCAAAAAATTGTGGATTCCGATTTTAACAGAAATTGTCCCGGCGGCTTAGTCGCCGACATTTTTTTTTGAAAATTATATCCCGGCGGCCAGGCCGCCGGCTGTTATTTTTGGAAAATATTTTTCCGGCGGCCTGGCCGCTGGTCAATATTTCCCGGCAGGAAAAAAATTTTCCCGGCTAAAAATTTCTAACGGCCAAGCCGCTGGTTTACTTTTGAAAAAAAAAAAATTGAAATTAATAAATTATTTAATATATGAAATTAATAAATTAAATATGAAATTGAAAATAAAAATGAAATTGATATTGAAATTGAAATTGAATTTGAAGTTTAATATTTAATGTAGAACAAAAATTAACTTCGATAATCACTAATTTAATTTCTTTTTTTCGCTCTTTTTCTTTTTTTTTTAGTTCCGACCACCTTTCGTAATGCCTCTTTCGTGAATATTATCGATCTTCCTCCGCGCGGTTGTGGAGTGGTGTGCTCCTCTTGTGGCGTAGTTTGTAGAGGCGTCGTAGTTTCTTGCGTTGGTAGTTGAGTAGACGGTGCGGCTCTAGAAGATGACGCTCCAGAAGTATAAATGTTCTGCGCTGCATCGTTATTGAAGATTGACGGAAACTCCGGTAAGCGCAAGTTCGGATTTTGAACGAGCATTGCGTTGTTGTATTGTTCGAAAAACGCCATTTGACGAGCCATCGCCCTCTCGACAGCCTTGTTGACCTTATCTTCAACCTCTACTTCGGTCATTGCATCTTTTCCTTTGTCCATGCAGAAGTTCCCCACATTCATCCGATGCGTTGTCTTTTTGCTCAATGAGAAACCAGTTGTTCCTAATGTTCTTGATTTCTTCGAGCTTCTACCGATAAATTCGGTTATAGCAAATTTGATTAGAGCCTAATGAAAAAGAAAACATGATAATAATTAATGTAAATATAACTATTGAATTATATTGGAAAAAATATGAAATAATTACCGTGTCAGTTGGTGATACAGTATCCCGAACACGGTCACAACCTACCAGCAACTAGAAGTCCGGGTAGCCCAAGATGAGTTAAGGTATCTATTCTAGGGTTGGGGAGGTCCCAGGTCGAATCCTAGGAAGATCGACTTTCCTGAGGATCGACTTCCCTGAGATCGACTTTTGGATAAAGTTGATCACCAGGAAAGTCGACCCCCAGAAAGTCGATCTCTGGAAGTCGATCCTGGGACCCAATTTGATCAGTTGGGCAGTCAGGCGGTTACTGCCCAAATGACCATATTACCCCCATAAGAACCCCTATAAATAGAGGGCACCCCCCACTCATTAAATGCAAGTCATTTGGAGAAGAAGAATTCCTAGCGAAGCAGAGCTCTGCACACTTGAGTTCCGGTCCGGTTTCCCGCGGAGTTCCCCGCTTGGCGCTTGCTTGCGCGTTTTGGAGTACTGGTCGGGTTTCACCCCCATCATCAGTCATATTTTCTTGTTGAGCCATATTTTTGGCTTCTTCACTGTCTATCCATTTAACCGTTTTATCCTTAAAAAACAAATGAAAGTAGTCAAACAAATAGTAATTAACTGTAATTATAAATTTAAAAGATTACGTACCACTCGTTCGTCTTTTGGATAAGCTGCCTTTATATTGAGTTTCCAAATTTCAATATCATTTAATCCATTTTGTTCCTGTAATATTAAAATTAGGAAAAGAAAGAAATATGAAATTAAATATGAAAGAAAAAAGAATTTGAAAGTAAATATGAAATTAAATAATTTACTTACAGCTTCGTAATTTCTTTGTGCTAGACTTTTCGAACCTAAACTGTGTGATGTTTGTTTAGCCCGATTGCCTTTGTTAATTTCAGAAATTTCCTATATTAAGTTAAAAAAAAAAAATTAAGTTAAAAAAAATAATCAAGTTATGAATTGCAATTAAAAAGAAGAAATTAATACGTACTAATCCCCTCGGTGATCTTCTCTCGATCAACTTTTTTAAAAATTGTTCTTTGATGATGTAGTCGGGTAATGTTCTCATAACCTTTTCGACTGTTAGATCTTTGTTATTATATTTATCCAATAAAGAGTTATAAGCGCTTCTCCATAATTTGTTTAACCTTTCATTGACACGTCGATAACCAAAGGTTGACCCGCTGTAATCAAATTCTCTCTGTTCGATGAATAATTATAAAATTAATTATTAATTAACTATAAAATCTATAATAATAATTAAATATTAATTAATAAACCTGT
>LFYR01000584.1:362234-422882 GCA_001185155.1 Zostera marina | reverse complement strand
CAAGGGGACACTCAAGGACACGATTCAAGTTCCACTCTCACACCAGAGCACTACTACGAAACTCGGCGAGTCTCATTAGAATCGCCTAGTTTTACTTGCAGGTATTTTGACGTAGAGCGTGCGTCGTGGACTCCAAAGCCTCCGGCATCAACCTCGCACCACCGCGAGCCCTGGTAGCAGATTCAGTGCTTCATCACCTCACAACACCTTTTGCCTTTTCAATCGCCTAAACGCCCAGACTTTTCAATCGCCGATTCCCAAGTTTTCCACCTTCGAATCGTCGATTCCCATTATGTCTTCCCCCGATTCCCCTTTGTCCCCACTACAAGAAGCCGAAACATTAGCCTTTATAGCAGAGCTGACCGTTGAGGGTCTGGATGAGGTGTTGAATACCGTTGAGTCGCCGATTCCCTCTCCCAACAGAGAGGTTGAGTCGGCGACTCCGGTCGTGCCACCTCATGATTTGGAACTGAGTGCCTCTGTGCACGAACTGCTTGGCGCTTCGCCAGTGTCGGCGACTCCCCTTGTGGAATCGGCGACACAGTGCAAGGCCCTTGTGGTCGTGCGGGAGCCTCTCGAGCTGGGGGAGATTCCCGAGCCCTCTGTGTCGGCGATTCCCATCGTGGAGTCGTTGACACATGCAGGTCCCGTCAAGGGAAAATCCTTCAAGCGGAGGGGAAAGGGCTCAGCTGCCATTGGGTCGGCGACTGCTGGCCCTGACTCGCCGATTCCTCTCATTGAATCGGCGACTCGTGTGCTGGAGTCGGCGACTCCTATGCTGATTGATGACTCTTCTGTGCGTCACACCGCTGCGTTGGTTGTGAACGCGGAAGGTCATATCGTGTCGGGACTGAACCCGCACCAAGGGCCTTCTTTGAAAAGAAAGCGAAGACGTACCACTGGAAAGGGCAAAGTACATGTGCTCGAAGAAGACGAGGGGGTCCCTCCGCCTCTCAATATCAACTTTGAGGAGACATTAACTGTGGACCGTGGTGCTCCAAATCCACGCCGTAGAGCGAGCCGGCGCTCTGAAAGAACTCCGCCACCTCCCGTGGACTTGGATTCTAGTCGAGATCCGGACCTCGACTTAACTACTTATGTTGGAGCTTTGAACCCATCTGGGTTCGCTCATTGTGAAGTCGCCGCGAATGGCGCACCAAGGTTGCTTCCGATAGGCCGCTCTGGAGACAGCGAGTTCGAACAAGTCATGACTCACGCAACCTTGGACGGGTCTGACGGACTGAATCCCCCTTTGACCCTCAACGCGAGCGATGCTCGAGGGCTGCTCTCGGGGATTCAGTTATCTGGACACTTGCGATTCTGGATATCGCGTTATCAACCTATCAATCTGCCACCCCCGGGATTCCAGGCCATCCCAAGGGTCTACTTCAAGCACTTCTCCGAGCTGCCGATTCCGAAGATTATTAGTGAAGTGCTTCTGACATTTGAAGTGTCCTTGTCGCAGCTCCCGGCGGGATTCTTTGTGATCCTGCGGGGATTTATGAATATCTGCTGGGGCCTTAACATTGCTGCAACCGCAAGCTTGTTTCTCTACTTTTATAAGTTGACGAAGGAGAAGTCTGCATCTGGTCGCGTCGGATTCACGCGACGACACTTTGACAAGAATATCGTCGATGAGTTGCCGATGAACTTCGGATGCAATTGGTAGAGAGAATTCATCTTCGTGACTTCTGAGTTTCTTCCCGGGAGTCGGGAAGTGTGGTATGATCCCCATCGAGTGCACATGAATGCCTCGATTGAGTTGACTACGAGGGATATAGAGGCCTCGGATCGAATAGCGCGGACCCTGACTGCATACTCCGTGCCGCGCGGTGTTCCCTTTGTCCTTTACCAAAGGGAAGACTTCACATTCGAGGATGTGGAAGAGGCGCATCAACCACTTACTGATAAGGAGCTAGAGGGCGGGAAAAAGCGATCGCTTTTATATCATGACGCCGCTCCTCTTTACATGCGCAAGAGGTTTCGAGAGGGCAAGCTTATCAGACTGAGGAAGAAAAAGACTACTTGTGGCGAGCCTCGCCGGACCTTCGAGCAAGGGTCGAGCTCTCGCTCCGTACCGCCACCTCCTAGAGGTTAAGTACCCTATACTTCTGCTGGGGTGACACTTCCCGATTTCATGGCTGATTCTGAAACTCGGAGGGAAGCGATGTCACTCCTTATGGGCCATTCTGGGACGTGGTGTCGGAGTGAGCTTCTGAAGCATATGAATGCCTCTTGTTATATGGCACATGCTTGCTATCAAGGCGACTCGATCCATGATGTCGAGAACATTCAGGAAAAATATAACCAACTCGACACGAAATTCAAAGAGAGCGAGAAGGCCTTGGATAAGCTGAAAAATGTGAAGTCCAGGATGGAGAACCTGCGCGACAATGTTCTGCCGAAGAAGGACAAGACGATTGAGTCCAAGCAGAAAGAGATAGATGAATATGTCGCGAAGATATTGGGACCTCGCAAGGATCTGAAGGTTGCTACTGTTGGCCGTGCTCAAGAGATTGAAGATTTGAAGAGCCAGCTAGCTTGCGCGAAAGGGCACGTAGCCTCGCTTGAGGCTACCATAGCGGATTTGAAGAAGCAAGCTGCCAAATGGTGAGACATGCCTGATTATGGCAGTCACTCCCAGCAACGCCTTTCAACAAGGGCTCCGTCGCTATGGCAGACCCCCGGAGAGCTCCCACGGTGCGGAACACGTTCATCGTCCAGATCGCCGAGTTAGCCCGTAAAGTCGCCCGATTGGACTACCAAGTCGCCGACATACAGGATAACTCGCCGAGTTAAGGCAAGATCGGCAGTATGGTAGACTGCACATCTTGGCCCTAGAAACTCGCCGAGTTAGCCCTTAACTAGGCGACTTCCATACATGAATTGAAGACTTACGACCGTTACTCGGCGGCAGCCAACGTCATAAATGTTACCATATATGACCATAGGCGTGATCTCCGCCGATGAGTGCGCCCTCCGAGACCCTATAAAAAGGGTCCCAAGGGGACACTCAAAGGCACGATTCAAGTTCCACTCTCACACCAGAGCACAACTACGAAACTCGGCGAGTCTCATTAGAATCGCCTAGTTTCCACTTGCAGGTATTTGACGTAGAGCGTGCGTCGTGGACTCCAAAGCCTCCAGCATCAACCTCGCACCACCGCGAGCCCTGGTAGCAGACTCAGTGCTTCATCAGCTGGCGCCGTCTGTGGGACTACCGAACCACCGGTATCCCGTCGTAATCGCGATTTTTTAAAAATCCGGCTCGAGCTCTCCCAAGAGTTCGCCGAGTTTGTCAAAAAATCGCCGACTTAGATCGTCCGATTCTCGGTTAAGGTCCGATTTAGCCTTAAATCGCCGACTTATCCTTGAGAATCGCCCGATCCGGAATATCGTCTGCTAGCTAAGAGTGTTGTCCACGACCTTGTCCGGGAAAACCCCTAACTCGCCGACTTAACTTCTGTTTTTCCGACAGGCTCAGTCAGGTACCTCTCTGCTCTGGTACTTCTTCGCTTTCGCTTCCATGGCAATCATCGAAAAGCAGAAGCACCCTTACGACACAAGAAGTAAGGGAAAAATACCAGCAACTGAGCTGGAACAGGGTGAGCAATCCCGAACAAAGGGACCCGACAATGCTCAACCTGTTGAAACAAACTCGGTTCCTCCTCTCGTGGAGGAAGACATAGTGCCCAAGGCTCCACCCACCTTGGAAGAAAGGTTGTTCAGTTTCATGGACAACATTGAAAGAAGGATGACCAACCTCGAGCAAGCGAGGAGTCATAGGACCACCACCATCCGTGAAAGAGCGGATGAATCCGGGTCCATATACTCTCCATCTGCGGAGAAAAAACAGAGTTCCCGTCCCAAGACGGGACTCAGTAAGAGTCGCTCCGAAAGGACTCTTACTACTCGGTTCGTAGAGGATCTTCGGCGGAAGTTGGCCACCGACCCAGCTGTCGGCAACCCGCACGAAATCCTGAGGGTTAAAAGTGCTCCTCTTAGCGAGGACCTTTTAAAGGGAGTTTTCCCACCCAACTGGCAGGTACCAAGGATCGAGGCATACGACGGTTCAAGTGATCCACAAGATCACGTGAACCTCTACCTCAACGTCTTGGAACCACAAACCATCGATGATGGGCTGCTGTGTCGGGCATTCCCCGGCACTCTCAAGGGCTGCGCTTATCGATGGTTCTCTGGTCTGCCAGCTGGCTCAGTCACCAGCTTTGCAGACCTCTCATCCAAATTCATCGCCCAACACGTGGGGATGATAATGATTAAACATAGTGCCAACGCACTCCTGGCACTCAGACAGGACAAACTGTCTCTGAGGGATTATATGGTCAAGTTCACCACAATGATGACAGAGGTGAACGACCTAATCCCGAGTGTGGCCATAGCGGGATACATTAGAGGATTAGTCCCCTACTCCCCTCTGGCCCAAAATCTGACTCTCTATAAGGTGAGTTCTCTGCCCGATCTCTTCCAGCGCGCTCAATTATACATTGAGGTGGAAGAGGAGGACGAGAACAAGCTAGTTGAACTTGGGACTCCTAGCTTCAAAAAGCCTAAGTTTGAGAGGAAGGGGTATAGCGAAAACAACAATTTCCGCGACACCTCTAACAGGTATACCAGTAACAAGGCCGAGCCTTCCAAAAAAGAATAGAAGCCTAGGCATGATAACAAGGTATACCAAACCTCAACTAGAAAACCACCTAAGGGTGCAATTCCACTATGGAAAAAGAACACCCCGCTTATAATAAGCAAAGGCGAGCTGTTTGAGAAACTAAAGAATCGAGCGGACCTACCTGTCCCTCGCTCTTTAGACCCTGCAGGCAAAGAGGGCCGCACGCAGTCGGGGAAATACTGTAAATTTCACAACGACTGCGGCCACCTAACAGACCACTGTAGGGAGTTCTCGACTTTCGTCGAGCAGTTGATCTCAAAGGGAGAACTTGGCAACATCGTCAAGAAATCCCGAGGACGGGACAACTGCAAATCTGACGCAAAGGGGAAGCGTCCACGCTCTCCTTCGCCAGATAGCGACAACAGCGAGGACCGCCAGCGGAAGACCATCAATATGATATTTGGTGGTGGATCCGTTGGCCAGAATAGGGGATATTCCCGAAAGGTGCTGATGTCACAATCAACACCTCGAGACAACGGAAAGCGGGTCCCCGAGGAGAAGTCAATATACTTCTTCGAAGAGGACCTGGACGATGTCTTGCAACCTCACGAGGATCCACTCGTGATCCAAGCAGACATCGGTCCTAATTCCCGAGTCGAGAGGATGATTGTCGACAGCGACAGCTCTGCGGATATCCTCTACATGGATACTTTTACCAAGATGGGCCATACAAGGGAGGAACTATCTCCCTGTAAGGAAGCCATCTACGGTTTCACTAACATGGCCGCCCCAGTGGCCGGTGTTATTGACCTAAAGGTATCCATCGGTTCCAAGCGAGGAAGGGTTAGCCGAACATGCGGTTTCATTGTAGTGGAGGTAGAATCCACTTTCCATAGCATATTCGGACGCCCCTTCATCCACGGAATCCAAGCAGTCCCGTCTTCTTATCACCAGTGCATTCGATACCCAGTAAACGGGTTCGTTGCGACTGTCAAAGGATTACAAAAAGATTCTAGAAAAGGGTATAAGAAGGCAACCCAGCTGACAAAACTCGACAACATGCTCGTCCACGCCCCGCCTAACACTGAGGAGAGGGAAAAGTTACAACCTGTGGACGAGACCGAGGTGTACCAGCTAGAGGGGGGACATGTGGCACTAGGGAAGGGTTACCCCCTTCCTTAAAAGCCAAGCTTGTGACTGTCCTGGAGGAGCACCAAGACATGTTCGTTTGGGAGGGTGAGGCACCGACACAGATTGCGCGTCAGATCGTGACGCACAAACTGAATGTCGACTCATCCATTCCAGCTCGACGCCAAAAGCGTCGAGTACTCACTTCTGACAGGCGGGAGGCAGCCAATGAGGAAATATCGAAACTCTTGAATGCAGGGCACATTCGGGAAGTTCGATACCCGACTTGGTTGGCCAACCCCGTTCTGGTCAAAAAGCCCAATGGCAAATGGCACATGTGTATTGATTTCACGGATCTCAATAAAGCATGCCCCAAGGACAGTTACCCGTTGCCATCTATCGACGAACTAGTCGATGGAGCATCCGGTAACGAGCTCCTCTCTATGATGGATGCCCACTCAGGATACAATCAAATCCTGATGCATGAGCCTGATGAGGAGAAAACATCCTTCATCACGGACTCAGGGACTTTCTGTTATAGGGTAATGCCATTCGGCTTGAGGAATGCTGGGGCTACATTTCAACGCTTAATGGACAAGGTTTTCGCAAACCAGATCGGGCGCAACGTTTCCGCTTACGTCGATGACATCCTAGTCAAGTCGTCAAGCATGGAAAAGCACCCTGATGATCTGAAGGAAACCCTGGAGACATTAAAGCAATATGGAATGAAGCTCAACCCAGCCAAGTGCGCGTTTGGAATCAAGGAAGGCAAGTTCCTTGGTTTCTATGTAGGTCAACACGGGATCAAACCTAATCCCGACAAAATCCAAGCTAGCCCCCCGCACAATCCGAGAAGTACAAAGGTTGAACGGTCGAATTAATGCGCTCAGTCGTTTTATATCACAAACGGCTGACATGTGCAAATTGTTTTTCCAATTGCTAAAAACTGCGGCTAAGGGTAGTATCACTTGGACACCAGAATGCGAGAAGGCATTTGCGAAGTTAAAGGCACACATGTCCTCACTCCCAATGCTGACATCACCCAAAAAGGGAGAGGACCTGTACTTATACATAGCGGCCTCAGAAGAGGCCGTGAGTGCAGTCCTCATCGCGCAGAGGGACAAGGATCAGGTCCCTATCTACTACCACTCGAGGCGACTACAAGGTGCTGAACTGCGATATTCTCCCATTGAGAAGATCGTATTCGCAGTAATTCATGCTTGTCGTCGTTTTCGAGCATACTTCTTAGCGCACACGATTGTTGTACTAACATCGTGTCATCTACGTCGTCTACTTCACAAACCCGACATCTCGGGCCCACATCATTAAGGCACTCCTTAATAGGATACCTGAATGGGGTGGGTCCCACGCTAATGAATGGGGAAACGTCCCCCAGGACCCTATAAAAGGGGTCCTCGGGGGACCTCTACCCTCAAGTCATTCCCACTTGACCACACCACACCAGAGCAATCCAAGGAGCCCGAATCGCCTACTCCCAAGGGAGTCGCTGATTCCCCTCCACTTCTGCAGGTACATTGACGTAGAGCGCGCGTCGTGGACTCCAAAGCCTCCGGCCCTCCTCGCAACCCCGCGAGCCTACTGGTAGCAGATTCCGTGTTTCATCAGCTGGCGCCGTCTGTGGGACTATCGAATCACGATATCCCGTCGTAATCGTGAAATTTTCTTCGCAAAGTTCAGCTCGATTCCCTTAGGGTGAGTCGCTGACTTTGTGTCAAGGAATCTCCGATTCACACAGGCAATCGCCGACTCCACCTAGTGAGTCGCCGATTGCGGGTTATTCTGCTAGCTAAGAGTGCGGTCCACGGCTCGGTTCAAAAAGGCCATAAGTTGAATCGCCGACTCCACATAGGGAGTCGCCGATTCCTTTAGCTTTTTGAGCAAGTGCTGTCAATGCCTTTTGCTCTGGCACTTTCACTTCCATATAGGTTGGATTTTTCATAGAAAATCACCTATCCCCATCTGAATCGTCGGTTTCCACTTGAATCGACTATTCCACACTGAGTGGGCGATTCCCACAGTTGAGTCGCCGACTCCCACACTGAGTAGGCGATTCCCACAGTTGAATTGTCGATTCGGTCATCGTCTTCATTCATCGCTTCGGAAGAATAAGACCTGATGAAACACGGAATCTGCTACCAGTGGGCTCGCGGGGTGGCGAGATGAGCCGGAGGCTGTGGAGTCCACGACGCGCGCTCTACGTCAAATACCTGCAGAAGAGGAGGGGAATCGGCGACTCACGTGGGAGTAGGCGATTCGGGCTCCTTAGTTTGCTCTGGTTGGAGTGTGTATCAAGAGGATATGAGTTGAGGGTAGAGGTCCCCCAAGGACCCCTTTTATAGGGTCTTGGGGGACGTTTTCCCCATTCATTTGTGTGGGGCCCACGCCATTAAGGTACCCTATTAAGGAATGCCTTAATGGCGAGGGTCCGCTCAAGTAACGGCTGGGAGTCGGCGATTCAGGTATGGGAATCGTCGATCCAGAGGTTCAATCGCCGACTCCCCATGAGCCTAGTGGCAGCCTACCAGAGCTATCCACGAGGCCTAGAGTTAGCGATTCCCCCCTGGAGTCGGCGACTTGGTAGTCCCAATCGGCGACTCCCAAGTGTTAGCTTGAGCTCTTGACGTAGACACGTGCTCCGCACCGTGGAAACCTTTCCGGGGGTCCGGCATATAGCGACGGAACCCTATTCCTTGTTTGAAGGGCGTTGCTGGGAGTGACTGACGTAATCAGGCATGTCTCACCAGTACTCCCCCCTGAAGAGAGTATGGCTGACCACCCGTGTACCGCCAAGACCACACTGAGTAGGCGATTCCCACAATTGAATCGCCGACTCCCACACTGAGTAGGCGATTTCCACACTTGAATTGTCGACTCGGTCATCGTCTTCATTCATCGCTTCGGCTGAATAAGACCACACATAGCCCAGCTCTTTTACCGAAACGAAAATCCATCGCTTTGGCTGGACTCGCTTCGTCGTTTCGGTAAAAAAAAAAAAAAGAGTATGGTGCTTTTTACCTTTTTTCACTACCAGTGATTCTGTCGGTCCATCTCCGGAATACCCAGATCTGATTTTGGGATTCTACGACCACAAATCACGTGAAAAAAGTTTTCTCTATGAGTACAAAAAGGCAGAATTTCCCAACAGTGCAAGGAATCTTTTCTGGGTTAGGTCTAAACAGGCATCCCGAAAACCACCTCCGTTAGCACGATTTTCTGCTGAAAAATTAGAAAAAAATTTCGATATTTTTTGCTAATTTCAAACTTTGGGGACTTGTAGTACTGCTCAAGGGGGTCACAAAATTACAAAGAAATTTTGTACGAATTTTTTTCTGTTTTGTGACACCCGGGGGGGCAGGTACCTACCCATAGCTTCCAACACTTCGGAAGAACTTCCACTCGTAGTCTGTTGCTTCGACCCGATAGAAGCAACCATCCCATTTATGGCTCCTTTAACTAAGGATCATAAAAAGAAAGCTCTTGCCATTGCTACTGAGGTAGGAGCTTCTGGTAGGAGGGTTGGTTCCCTTACTATACCAACCTCCAATATACCACTTTCGACACATGAGGTGCCCTCATCACTACCATCAAATGGGGGAGTGAACCTAACTCCTGCGCTACAAGACAGGTTGATTAACTTTATGGATTCTATGGAAAAAAGAGTTAGCAACCTCGAGAAAGCAAGGGGCAAGAAGGCCATCACCCGCGAAAGAGCGGGTGAATCTGGGTCTTACTATCTTCCGTCTACGGTGAAAAAGAGGAAATCTCCAGCACCTCCTAAGGAAAAAGCTGGACCTAGCAAGAGTCGCACTCACAGGACTCTTACAACAAAGTTCGTGGAAGATCTTCGTCGGAAGCTGGCCGACAATCCGGTCGCTAGGAGTCCGATCGAGTTCTTGAGAATCAAAAGCGCTCCTTTTCACAAGGACCTTTTGAATGAATCTTTTCCACCAACCTGACGGTTCGAGTGATCCAAAAGATCACATCAACCTCTACCTTAGTGTCTTGGAACCGCAGACCACCGATAGCGGATTGTTGTGTCGGGCATTCCCCGGCACTCTCAAAGGCAACGCCTATCGGTGGTTCTCTGGACTGCCAGCTGGCTCGGTCTCCAGCTTCGCGGACCTCTCTTCGAAGTTCATCGCCCAACATGTGGGGATGATCAGAATAAAACACAGTGCCAACGCACTGCTCGCATTACGACAGAACAAACTGTCTCTGAGGGATTACACGATTAAGTTCACTTCGATGATGACAGAAGTGAACGACCTAATCCCGAGTCTGGCCATAGCAGGGTACATGAATGGGCTAGTACCCTACTCCCCTTTGAGCCAGAACCTTACGCTCCATAAAGTGGAGACCCTCCCCGACCTCTTCCAACGAGCTCAATCGTTCATTGAGATAGAAGAGGAGAACAATAATAAGCTGGACGAAGTCGAGCCGCCCAGCCGGAAAAAACCTCGCTATGAAGATACATACGAGGATACAAGTTCCCAGTCTGAAATCTCGACTAGTCCTCCTCGGTACAGAGAGGAGCTTCTCATCAACAGTTATGACCACCAAAGTCATCACTCACACTCTCAGTCTGGTAACAGTTATGGCCACGAAAGCCATAGCTCACACTCTCGGCCCAGTAACAGTTATGACCATAGCCCACGCTCTCAATCCTATAACAGTGATGGCAACCAGAGCCACAGTTCACACTCGCAATCAAATGCATCACATTAGTAGTGAGGAACTATCACCTGTTAAGAGATAGGATTAGCCAGAGTAACCATGCAGGCTATGCTTCTGTCAGTGGCAACCAGCGACCAAAAAATACGTTAATTCTTTTGTTTGTCGCTCATACTATTCTCATGTATTCTCAATAGCGATACTATTCTAAATAAATCTCTCTTTAATCCATAGAGATATATGCAGTATCGTGTTTAGAATAATCATCCATCGCTTCAGTCGGATCAATCATCCATCGCTCCGGCTAGATGACATCCGTCTCTTCAACCTCATGTATCATCCATCGCTTTGGCTGGATGATACACGTTGCTCAGACCTAGCTTACGACCCGCGAGTCTAAGCGATGGTTACAAAATCCAATTTACGTCCAGAGTGGCTAAATTGCGATCACAAGTCTAGTTTACGATTCATGAGTCCAAAGTGCGACTTAAGAATCTAAATCGGATTCTCATTTACGAATCTAGCCCCGATATTCTAAATTTTCGACTACAATCAACGATACCCTCGTTTTCAATCTATTTTGTCACTATGGCCTTAATAGACCAAGGATCATTTTGTCGCCTTGGCCTTAATGATCCTATCCCATCTTGTCGCTATGGCCTTGATAAGGATCGAGAGTCACTCTGTCGCTATGGTCGGAGCTTGACTAATACACCAGGGTTCAAGTCTAGAATTGTAGTCCTAAATTGTAGTCTCTTAGTCTCTATGCTAGTAAAAGTTACAAAATAGAATAGGTAGATTTTATTTTTGTGACACTCTTTCGAAATCACTACCTACGACTCTAACTAGTACCCTACGTTAGAAATCTATTTTGTCGCTTTGGCCTTAATAGATCAAGGTCCATTTTGTCGCTTTGGCCTTAATGGACCAAGAATTATTTTGTCGCTTTGGCCTCAATAATTCTTCTATCTTGTCGCTTTGGCCTTGATAGACTTGGAGATCATTTTGTCGCTTTGGCCTTGATGCTGATCCAAAAGTTACTCTGTCGCTTCGGCCAGAGTTCAACTACATTAGGGTATAAGTGTAGAGTCTTAGGTAGTTGATAATTACAAATGAACATAACCCCAAGAGGTTCTAAGTACCCACAATACAAAAATCTATTTTGTCGCTATGGCCTTAATAGATTTAAATCGTTTTGTCGCTATGGCCTTAACGATCCTACCCCATCTTGTCGCTTTGGCCTTGATGCGAGTCCAAAAGTTACTCTGTCACTTCGGCCAGAGCTCAACTACACATTAGGGAATGAAATCTAGAATCTTAGATTCTCAAAAAATTTCTAAGTCCTATTCCCGACAATTTTTGTATCTCCAACTTATTACGTCAATTAACTTTGCGAGTCTTAAGTTAGTTGTGAAGTTTAATTTATTTCACGAATTTAGCCGTAGACTGAGGTACGATTCGTACGACCTGGTGAGACATGCCTGATTACACCAGTCATTACCCATCAACGCCTCTCAACAAGGACTAGGGCTCCGTCGCTATGGCAGGACCCCCGGAGAGCTCCCACGGTGCGGAACATCGTTCTTCGTCCAGATCGCCGAGTTAGCCCGTAAAGTCGCCGACATACAGGATAACTCGCCGAGTTAAGGCAAGATCGGCAGTATGGTAGACTGTACGTCTTGGCCCTAGAAACTCGGCGAGTTAGCCCTTAACTAGGCGACTTCCATACCTGAATCGGCGACTTACGACCGTTACTCGGCGGCAGCCAACGTCATAATGTTACCATATATGACCATAGACGCGATCTCCGCCGATGAGTGTGCCCTCCGAGACCCTATAAAAGGGGTCCCAAGGGGACACTCAAAGGCACGATTCAAGTTCCACTCTCACACCAGAGCACTACACTACGAAATCGCCGAGTCTCATTAGAATCGCCTAGTTTCACTTGCAGGTATTTGACGTAGAGCGTGCGTCGTGGACTCCAAAGCCTCTGACATCAACCTCGCACCACCGCGAGCCCTGGTAGCAGATTCAGTGCTTCATCAGCTGGCGCCGTCTGTGGGACTACCGAACCACCGGTATCCCGTCGTAATCGCGATTTTTTAAAAATCCGGCTCGAGCTCTCCCAAGAGTTCGCCGAGTTTGTCAAAAAATCGCCGACATAGATCGACCGATTCTCGGTTAGCGTCCGATTTAGCCTTAAATCGCCGACTTATCCTTGAGAATCGCCCGATCCGGAATATCGTCTGCTAGCTAAGAGTGCTCTCCACGACCTTGTTCGGGAAAACACCTAACTCGCCGAGTTAACACTTAACTCGCCGACTTAGCTTCTGTTTTTCCAACAGGCTCAGTCAGGTATCTCTCTTCTTTGGTACTTCTTTGCTTCCGCTTTCATGGCAATCATCGAAAAGCAGAAGCACCCTTACGTAACAAGGAGTAAGGGAAAAATGCCAACAACTGAGCTGGAACAGGGTGAGCAATCCCGACCTAAGGGACCCAATGCTCAACCTGTGGAAACAAACTCGGTTCCTCCTCCCGTCGAGGAACACATTGTGCCCAAGGCTCCACCTACCTTGGAAGAAAGGTTGTTCAGCTTCATGGACAACATCGAAAGAAGGATGACTAACCTCGAGCAAGCGAGGAGTCATAGGACCACCACCATCCGTGAAAGAGCGGATGAATCTGGGTCCATCTATTCTCCATCTGGGGAGAAAAAACAGAGTTCCCGTCCCAAGACGGGACCCAGTAAGAGTCGCTCCGAGAGGACTCTTACTACTCGGTTCGTAGAGGATCTTCGGCGGAAGTTGGCCACCGACCCAGCTGTCGGCAACCCGCCCGAAGTCCTGAGGGTTAAAAGTGCTCCTCTTAGCGAGGACCTTTTAAAGGGAGTTTTCCCACCCAACTGGCGGGTACCAAGAATCGAGGCGTACGACGGTTCGAGTAATCCAGAAGATCACGTGAACCTCTACCTCAACGTCTTGGAATCGCAAACCATCGATGATGGGCTGCTGTGTCGGGCATTCCCCGGCACTCTCAAGGGCAGCGCTTATCGATGGTTCTCTGGTCTGCCAGCTGGCTCAGTCACCAGCTTTGCAAACCTCTCATCCAAGTTCATCGCCAAACACGTGGGGATGATAAGGATTAAACATAGTGCCAACGCACTCCTGGCACTGAGACAGGACAAACTGTCTCTGAGGGATTACACGGTCAAGTTCACCACTATGATGACAGAGGTGAACGACCTAATCCCGAGTGTGGCCATAGCGGGATATATTAGAGGATTAGTCCCTTACTCCCCTCTGGCCCAAAATCTGACTCTCTACAAGTTGAGTTCTCTGCCCGACCTCTTCCAACGCGCTCAATTGTACATTGAGGTGGAAGAGGAGGATGAGAACAAGCTAGCTGAACTTGGGACTCCTAGCTACAAAAAGCCTTAGTATGAGAGGAAGGGGTATAGCGGAAACAACAATTTCCGCGACACCTCTAACAGGTATACCAGTAACAAAGCCGAGCCTTCCAAAAAAGAATGGAAGCCTAGGCATGATAACAAGGTATACCAGACCTCAACCAGCAAACCGCCTAAGGGTGCAATTCCACTATGGAAGAAGAACACTCCGCTTATAATAAGAAAAGGCGAGCTGTTTGAGAAACTAAAGGGTCGAGCGGACCTACCTGTCCCTCGCTCTTTAGACCCTGCAGGCAAAGAGGGCCGCACGCAATCTGGGAAATACTGTGAATTTCACAAAGACTGCGGCCACTTAACAGACCACTGTAGGGAGTTCTCGACTTTCGTCGAGCAGCTGATCTCTAAGGGTGAACTTGGCAACTTCGTCAAGAAATCCCGAGGACGGGACAACTGCAAATCTGACCCAAAGGGGAAGCGTCCACGCTCTCCTTCGCCAGATAGCGACAACAGCGAGAACCGCCAGCGGAAGACCATCAATATGATATTTGGTGGTGGATCCGTTGGCCAGAATAGGGGGTACTCCCGAATGGTGCTGATGTCACAATCAAAACCTCGAGACAACGGAAAGCGGGTCCGCGAGGAGAAGTCAATATACTTCTTCGAAGAGGACCTGACGATGTCTTGCAACCTCACGAGGATCCACTCGTGATCCAAGCAGACATCGGTCCTAATTCCCGAGTCGAGAGGATGATTGTCGACAGCGGCAGCTCTGCGGATATCCTCTACATGGATACTTTTACCAAGATGTGCCTTAAAAGGGAGGAACTATCTCCCTGTAAGGAAGCCATCTACGGTTTTACTAACATCGCCGCCCCAGTGGCCGGTGTTATTGACCTAAAGGTATCCATCGGTTCCAAGCGAGGAAGGGTTAGCCGAACATGCCGCTTCATAGTAGTGGAGGTAGAATCCACTTTCCATGGCATTTTCGGACGCCCCTTCATCCACGGAATCCAAGCAGTCCCGTCTTCTTATCACCAATGCATTCGATACCCAGTAAACGGGTTCGTTGCAACTGTCAAAGGATCACAAATAGATTCTAGACAAGGGTATAAGAAGGCAACCCAGCTGACTAAACTCGAGAACATGCTCGTCCACGCCCCGCCAAACACTGAGGAGAGGGAAAAATTACAACATGTGGACGAGACAGAGGTCTACCAGCTGGTGGGGGGACATGTGGCACTAGGGAAGGGGTTACCCCCTGACCTAAAAGCCAAGCTTGTGACTGTCCTGGAGGAGCACCAGGACAGGTTCGTTTGGGAGGGTGAGGCACCGACACAGATTGCGCGTCAGATCGTGACGCACAAACTAAATGTCGACTCATCCATTCCAGCTCGACGCCAAAAACGTCGAGTACTCACTTCTGACAGGCGGGAGGCAGCCAATGAGGAAATATCAAAACTCTTGAATGCAGGGCACATTCGGGAAGTTCGATACCCGACTTTGTTGGCCAACCCCGTTCTGGTGAAGAAACCCAATGGCAAATGGCGCATGTGCATTGATTTCATGGATCTCAATAAAGCATGCCCCAAGGACAGTTACCCGTTGCCATCCATCGACGAACTAGTCGATGGAGCATCCGGTAACGAGCTCCTCTCTATGATGGATGCCCACTCAGGATACATTCAAATCCTGATGCATGAGCCTGATGAGGAAAAAACATCCTTCATCACGGACTCAGGGACTTTCTGTTATAGGGTAATGCCATTCGGCTTAAGGAATGTTGGGGCTACATTTCAGCGCTTAATGGACAAGGGTTTCGCAAACCAAATCGGGCGCAACGTTTCCGCTTACGTCGATGACATCCTAGTCAAGTCGTCAAGCATGGAAAAGCACCCCGATGATCTGAAAGAAACCCTCGAGACATTACAGCAATATGGAATGAAGCTCAACCCAGCCAAGTGCGCGTTTGGAATCAAAGAAGGCAAGTTCCTTGGTTTCTATGTAGGTCAGCACGGGATCAAACCTAATCCCGACAAAATCCAAGCTATCCTTGATATGGAAGCCCCACGCACAATCCGAGAAGTACAGAGGTTGAACGGTCGAATCAATGCGCGCAGTCGTTTTATATCGCAAACGGCTGACAAGTGCAAACCGTTCTTCCAATTGCTGAAAACTGCGGCTAAGGGTAGTATCACTTGGACACCAGAATGCGAGGAGGCATTTGCGAAACTAAAAGCGCACATGTCCTCACTCCCAATGCTGACATCACCCAAAAAGGGAGAGGACCTGTATTTATACATAGCGGCCTCAGAAGAGGCCGTGAGTGCAGTCCTCATCGCGCAGAGGGACAAGGATCAGGTCCCTATCTACTACCACTCGAGGCGACTACAAGGTGCTGAACTGCGATATTCTCCCATCGAGAAGATCGTATTCGCAGTAATTCATGCTTGTCATCGTTTTCGAGTCTACTTCTTAGCGCACACGATTGTTGTACTAACATCGTGTCCTCTACATCGTCTACTTCACAAACCCGACATCTCGGGAAGGTTAACCCGGCACTTCTGTCGCTTCGGCCAGAAGTCGTCAAAATCCGAGGGGGAGTATCACAAGCTCTTCCGGCACTTCTGTCGCTTTGGCCAGAAGTCGTCAAAATTCGAGAGGGAGTATCACAAGCTCTCCCGGCACTTCTGTCGCTTCGGCCAGAAGTCGTCAAAATTCGAGGGAGAGTATCACAAGCTCTCCCGGTACTTCTGTCGCTTCGGCCAGAAGTCGTCAAAATTCGATGGGGAGTATCACAAGCTCTCCCGACACTTCTGTCGCTCCGGCCAGAAGTCGTCAAAATTCGAGGGGGAGTATCACAAGCTCTCCCGACACTTCTGTCGCTTCGGCCAGAAGTCGTCGAAAAATTTGAGCATGGTGAAATCTGTCACTTCGGCCAGATTCACCAAGGACAAATTTGAGCAAAGGAAGGGCTTCACGAGAGGTAAATCGCACGGTAAGTTCAATAATAAATATATGCGTTTATGGACTAATCTAGTTGTTTTGCAAAGTGTTTTCCTTTTTTGCAGGTTAGATTCCGTAGTCCGGGTTAGGATCGGATTCTAATAGTGAATTCGTAGCCCCGACCGGAATCAGATTCTAATAGTGACTCAATAGGTTCTGTATCCGAGGCGAGTATCGGATCCTGATAGTGGATCTGTAGCCTTGGTCAGAATCAGACTCTAATAGTGAGTCGGTCTGCTTCGTCGCTCGGCCTTAGTAGACCAGGGGTCATTTTGACGCTTCGGCCTTAATGATCTCGAGGGGGGGAGTATCACAAGCTCATCCCAGCACTTCTGTCGATTCGGCCAGAAGTCGCTAAAATTCGAGGGGGGAGTATCACAAGCTCATCCCGGCACTTCTGTCGCTTTGGCCAGAAGTCGCCAAAATTCGAGGGGGAGTATCACAAGCTCTCCCGGCACTTCTGTCGCTTCGGCCAGAAGTTGTCACACCATGAGCATGATAGATCTGTCGCTTCGGCCAGATCAATCAAGGATTTATTGAGCATAGGAAGGAGCAGCACGAGGAGCAGCCCCCCACGGCAAGGTCAGTAAGTCAATAAATATATCCTTTAGACTGATGCAGTTGTTTTGCAGGAACGATCCTGTCGCTTTGGTCAGGATCCACGCATTCTGTCGCTTCGGCCAGAATCAGACTCTAATAACGAGTCGGTCCATTTTGTCGCTATGGCCTCAATGGACCTAGAATTATTTTGTCGCTTTGGCCTCAATAATTCTCCTATCTTGTCGCTTTGGCCTTGATAGACTTGGAGATCATTTTGTCACTTTGGCCTTAATGATCTCGACTCACTTCGTCGCTTCGGCCTTGGTGGGGTAACCGTCGTTGCGGACGTAAAGTCGCTTTTGATCAGGGTGGACTATAAACATCGGTTCTGATAGTGAACTAGATCCTGTCGCTTTGGCCAGGATCCATGCATTCTGTCGCTTCGGCCAGAATCAGACTCTGATAGTGAGTCGGTCCATTTTGTCACTTTGGCCCTAATGGACGGGAATTATTTTGTCGCTTTGGCCTTAATAATCTCCTTTCATCTTGTCGCTTTGGCCTTGATGATAACACAGAAAAAGTCGCTCCTGATCAGAGTTGGACTATAAACACGTAGTTCTATTGGCCTGGAACTAGATTCTGATAGTGAATCAATCCATCTAATAGTGCATGGATAACGGAGTCATTGTGTCGCTGTGGCCACAATGATTCGATCCCGTTTGTCGCTTTGGCCTTGATGCGGATCACCTTGCTTGGGGGGGGATACTGGCGGTACACGGGTGTTCTGCCATACTCTCTTCAGGGGGAGTACTGGTGAGACATGCCTGATTGCGTCAGTCACTCCCAGCAACGCCCTTCAAACCAGGAATTGGGTTCCGTCGCTATATGTCGGAACTCCGGAAGGCTACCACGGTGCGGAGCACGTGTCTACGTCAAGAGCCCAAGGCAACACTTGGGAGTTGCCGACTGGGACTACCAAGTCGCCGACTCCAAGGGTTTATCGACGATTCGGGCCAGGGAACTCGGGTCTGGTAGACCGAGGATTTGGCCTCCAAGGAATCGACCGACTCCACCTCTGGATCGGAGACTCCCACACCTGAGTGGCCGACTCCCAGCCGTTACGCGGGTAGGCCCACACCATTATGGCACCCTTCAATAGGATACCATAATGGGGTGGGCCCCACTGAATTGAATGGAAACGCCTCCAGGACCCTATAAAAGGGGTCCTAGGGGTGTCCTTCATTCACAACATCTTCACTTGACTCACACTCCACACTAGAGCATCCAGGAGCCCGAATCGCCCATTCCCAAGTGAGTCGCCGATTCCCCTCCTCTTCTGCAGGTGTTTGACGTAGAGCGTGCATCGTGGACTCCACAGCCTCCGGCCCATCTCGCCACCCCGCGAGCCCACTGGTAGCAGATTCCGTGCCTCATCACGAGCCTACTGGTAGCAGATTTCGTGCTTCATCAAGTGGCGCCGTCTGTGGGAATATCGAACCACGATATCCCGTCGTAATCGCGAAATTTTCTTCGCAAAGTTTAGCTCGATTCCCTTAGGGTGAGTCGCTAACTTTGTGTTAAGGAATCTCCGATACACACAGGCAATCGCCGACTCCTCCTAGTGAGTCTCCGATTGCTGGTTATTCTACTAGCTAAGAGTGTTGTCCACGACCAGACTCGAAAGAAAGGCTACCTAAAGCAGTCCCCGATTCCACAATCGTGTGTCGCCGATTCCATCTTGTGAATTGCCGACTCCACCTTGTGAATCGTCGACTCCACTTGGTTTTTTTTCTCGGGCCTCGATTCAGCTCGAAAGTCAAAAAACCTAAAGCAGTCACCGACTCCACCTTCTGAGTCGCCGACTACACTTGGTTTCTTTCGAGTTAGCTCGATCAATACCTGCGCTCCGGTTGGAATTCGCTTTTATCATCTATGACATCTGAAAGACAAAAGCACGATTACCATCTGAGGACCAAAAGTAAATCCTCAGTGGTACCCGATGGGGCACACACTGAGCATCCTCAGTCAAACATACAAGTTGAGAGGTTCGAGGATGCTCAAACTGATCTGCCCCCTCGAACATCCATCACTCCCGCTCTAGAAGCAAGGTTGATTAACATCATGGATAACATGGAAAGAAGAGTTAGCAACCTTGAAAAAGCAAGGAGTCAGAGAACCATCACCCGCAAGAGAGCGTGTGAATCGGCTTCTCACAATTCTCCGACTACGGAGAAAAAGAAAGGTCCAGAACCAGAAAAATCAAGAGCAGGACCCAGTAAGAGTCGCACTGAGAGGACTCTTACAATACGATTCGTAGAGGACCTCCGTTGAAAGCTGGCCGATAGTCTAGTCATCAGCAATCCGATCGAGTTCCTAAGAGTCAAAAGCGCTCCTTTCCAAGAGGACCTTTTCAAGGTGGCCTTTCCACCAACCTGGCGGGTACCCAGAATAGAGTCGTACGATGGTTCAGGTGATCCACAAGATCACATCAACCTCTACCTCAGTATTCTGGAGCCGCAAACCACTGACAACGCACTGCTGTGTCGAGCATTCCCCGACACTCTTAAAGGCCATGCCTATCGGTGGTTTTCTGGTCTGTCAGCTAGATTAGTCTCCACCTTTGCAGACCTCGCATCCAAATTCGTCGCCCAACATGTGGGGATGATTAGGATCAAACACAGCGCCAATGCACTGCTGGCGCTGCGACAGAACAAACTGTCTCTGAGGAATTACACGATTATGTTCACTTCAATGATGACAGAAGTGAGCTACTTAATCCCAAGTCTGGCCATTGCGGCGTACACAAACAGGCTACTACCCTACTTCCCTCTGGCCCTAAATCTTACGCTCCATAAAGTGGTGACCTTACCTGATCTCTTCCAACGAGCTCAATCATTCATTGAGGTGGAAGAGTAGAATGAAAACAAGCTAGTGGAACTTGAGAACACTAGTTTCAAAAAACAAAAGTTCGAGAAGAAGAGTTACAATGACTGCTCGAACAGATACACTAGCGATGCGGCTGACTCCTTCAGAAAGGAATGGAAGCCTAAACGCGATAACAAGGTGTATCAAACATCCACCAAACAGTCGCCAAGGGGTCCACCTCAACCATGGAAGGATCGGACCCCACTAACAATTAGCAAAGGCGAGCTGTTTGAAAAACTGAAGAACAGAGCGGATCTGCCCGCTCCTCGCTCTATGGACCCTGCAACCAAGGATAGTCGTCAAAAAGATGGAAGATTCTGTAAATTCCACAAGGACTACAGCCATCCGACGGACTATTGTAGGGAGTTCTCGCTTTATGTCGAGCAATTAATCTCGAACGGCGAACTTGACAACCTGGTCAAAGGATCCCGAGGTCGAGATGATTGCAAGTCTGACACAAAAGGAAAGCGCCCACGCTCTCCTTCACCAGACAACGACAATAGCGAGTACCACCCACGGAAAACCATCCATATGCTATTTGGTGGTAGACCCACAGGAAGGCTAGCATAACTAAGAGAAATAGAAATAAGCTATCACCCAAAAGTCCTTACATCTGGCACACGGATAACATACAGCAACATCGCGCTTAGTATTGAGCACGTTAGAGCCTCTTGGTCTATATGTTAGTTTAAAATTGCAAATTTTACTGTTGTAATTTACATTCTCAATAAAATTTAGATTTATCATCTACCTATGACTCTAGCTAGCACCCCACACTATGAATCTATTTTGTCGCTATTGCCTTAATAGATTAAAATCGTTTTTAATACATTACGATTCCACCCAATCTTGTCGCTTCAGCCTAGATATGGGTCCAAAAAGTTGCTATATCGCTACGGCCAGAGTCCAACCACACATTATGGTCTAAAGGTAGAGTCCTAGGTAGTTGATAGGTACAAGTAAACCCAACCACAAGAGGTTCTAAGTACCAACCACACATCTATCATATCACTACGGCCTTAATAGATTAGTAATCGTTTTGTCACTATAGCCTTAACGATTTCACCCCATCTCGCCGTTACGACCTTGATGTGGGTCAAAAGTTGCTCCGTCGCTTCGGCCGGAGTTGAACTACATAGTAAGGAACCTAGAGTACAATTCTAGTGTCTTAAGATTTATACCGACATTACGATATTTTTTGTTACCTTTTGTTATCTTCTCCGATATTTTTGTTTTCAACTTATTAGTTTAATCGATATTGCGAGTTTTTATTAGTTGTGAAGTTTAATTTATTTTCGCGAATTTAACCGTAGACTGAGCTACGATTCGTACGACCAAGTCTACGCCCAGAGTGGCTAGCGATAGGGTTAGTCTAATTTACGTCCAGAGCGACTAAATTACAACTCGCGAATCTAGTTTCGGGTCTTAGTTACAATTCAAAAGAGTAAAGTAAATAAACAATTAATAAAGAGAAAGCAAAAACGATTCATTAAGTTCAAAAAGATTACAAAAATGATAACAAGATTACAAAATAAAAGGACTAAAAAGATATCTATTCCTGAGCAGCTTCGTCCTTCATCTTGTCAAGGGCGTCCTTGTTCTTCTCTAGTTCCTCAAGATGCTGCTCTACCCATGCCATTATATCCGTAATGTAGTCAGGGGGTAGAGCGGGAAACACGGAAGGACCAAAGAAGATATGCTCTTGAAGTTGGTCGGATTGGTATCGCACGTCCAACTCCAATCCTTCAGCTTTCCCGGAGAGTGCAGACTTGTCCTTCTTAAGCGCCAAGATCTCTTCTTCTGCACTAGCCAGCTCACTCTTCAGCCCAGTAGTCTCTCCTTGGTATTGGGCAACTTGCTTTCTCAAATCTGCTACAGTAGCCTCAAGTGAGACTACGCGCCCAATCTCACCAGCTAGCTGATCTTTTAAACCGTCAACTTCTTTAGTACGGTCAGCAGTGGTGGCTTTCAACTCCTTGCGAAGTCCCAATATCTTCGCGACATATTCGTCTATCTCTTTCTGCTTGGACTCGATCGTCTTGTCCTTCTTTGGCAGAATGTTGTCGCGTAGGTTCTCCATCCGGGACTTCACGTTCTTCAGCTTGTCCAGGGCCTTCTCGCTCTTCTTGAACTTTGTGTCAAGCTGATTATATCTTTCTTGAATCTTCTCGACATCATGAATGGAGTCGGCATGGTAGCACGCATGTGCCATGTAGCAAGCGGCAGTCATATGTTTAAGTAACTCGCTCCGACACCACCGCCCAGACTGGCCCATCAGGAGTGACATCGCTTCCCTCCTAGTTTCAGGATCAGCATTGAAATCAGGAAGCGACACACCAGAAGTATAGGGCACGTAACCAGTAGGGGGTGGCTGTGCAGAGTGAGAGCTTGATCCTTGCTCGAAGGTCCTACGAGGCTCAGCGCGTTTGCTCTTCTTCCTTAATCGAATGAGCTTGCCCTCTCGGAACCGCTTGCACATGTAGAGAGGAGCAGCGTCGAAGTATAGAAGCGATCGCTTTTTTCCGCCCTCCCGCTCTTTCTCCGTTAGTGGCTCCTGAGCTTCAGCCACATCCTCAAAAGTAAAGTCTTCCCTTTGGCAAAGGACAAAGGGAACACCACGCGGCACGGAGTATTCAGTCAAGGTCCGCGCTATCCGATCAGAGGCTTCGATATCCCTCGTAGTCAACCCAATCGAAGTATTCATATGCACTCGTTGGGGATCATTCCACGCTTCCCGACTCCCGGGAAGAAACTCAGAAGTGATGTAGAAGAATTCTTTCTTCCAGTTTGATGAAGCACTGAATCTGCTACCAGGGCTCGCGGTGGTGCGAGGTGATGCCGGAGGCTCTGAAGTCCACGACGTGCGCTCTACGTCAAATACCTGCAAGGAGAAACTAGGCGATTCTAGTGAGACTCGCCGAGTTTCTTAGTGATGCTCTGGTGTGAGAGAGGAACTTGAATTGTGCCTTTGAGTGTCCCCTTGGGACCCTTTTTATAGGATCTCGGAGGGCGCAATCAAAGGCGGACATCGCGCCTATGGTCATATATGGTAACATTTATGACGTTGGCTGGCGGCGAGTAACGGTCGTAAGTCGGCGATTTAGGTACGGAAGTCGCCTAGTTGGGGCTAACTCACCGAGTTTCCAGGGGCAAGATGTGCAGTCTACCATACTGCCGATCTTGGCCCTAACTCGGCGACTTATCTTTTAACTCGGCGACTTGGTAGTTCAATCGACGACTTACGGGCTAACTCGGCGATCTAGATGATGAACGTGTTCTGTACCGTGGGAGCTCTCCGGGGGTCCGGCCAAAGAGACGGAACCCTAGTCCTTGTTGAAAGGCGTTGCTGGGAGTGACTGCCGTAATCAGGCATGTCTCACTAGTACTCCCTCCAGAAGAGAGCACAAGAAACATGCGTGTATCGCCAGTACCCCCCTCCCAACCAAGGTTCAATATGTGTGATCCGCACCAAGGCCAAAGCGACAAGTTGAGATCGAATCATTCCGCCCACAGTGACGTACTGATTCCGAATCCATTAAGGCCTAAGCGTCAAGAATGGATCAAGTTCCAGGCCACGGTAACTCTGTTTATAGTCCTTCCCTGATCAAGGGCGACTGCATTGTGTTTATCAAGGCCGAAGCGACAAGATTAATTCCGGCTGAAGCGACGGAATCTGATTCAGGCAGAAGCGACAGAATCGGGTTCTAGCCAAAGCGATAGAACCGAGTTCTAGCCAAAGCGATAGAACTAATATTTATAGTCCACCCTGATCAAGAGCGACTTAAAGTCCGCAACGACGGCCCCCTTCAAGGCTTAAGGCCAAAGCGACAGAACGATCTCTAGTCTATAAAGGCAAAAGCGACAAGATAGATTGACTCACTATTAGATTCTTATTCTGGCCGAAGCGACAGAATAACACCTGCAAAAAAAGAAAACATTCTAGCCAAAGCGACAGAATAATACCTGCAAAAAAGAAACATCCTGTAAAACAACTAGATCAGTCTAAAACGCATATTACTATTGACCAATTTAACTTACCGTGCGATTTTACCTCTTGTGATATTCTCCCTTTGCTTGAACCAATCCTTGGTGAATTTGGCCGAAGCGACAGACTCACCGTGCTCATATTTGACGACTTCCGGCCAGAGCGACAGAAGTGTCGGGAGAGCTTGTGATACTCCCCCCTGAAGTTTGACAATTTCCGGCCGGAGCGACAGAAAAGTCGGGAGAGCTTGTGATACTCCCCCCTGAAATTTGACGATCTCCAGCCGAAGCGATAGAAATGTCGGTAGAGCTTGTCATACTCCCCCTCGAAGTTTGACAATTTCCGGCCGGAGCGACAGAAAAGTCGGGAGGGCATGTGGTACTCTCCTTCTGTTGCTGAAGGGAGCTTGTGATTCTCCCCCCCTAAGATACTATGTGATATCCTAAGTCGGTGACTTAATGTATTAACTTGACGACTTAGCATTGGGGTTGTTCTGTGAGAAACTTAGAGGTTTCCTGAAGGGAGCTTGTGATATTCCCCCTTAAAATATGACGATTTCTGGCCGGAGCGACAGAAATGTCGGGAGAGCTTGTGATACTCCCCCTCGAAATTTGACAATTTCCGGCCAGAGCGACCGAAAAGTCGGGAGAGCTTGTGATACTCCCCCTCGAAATTTGACGATCTCCAGCCGAAGCGATAGAAATGTCGGTAGAGCTTGTCATACTCCCCCTCGAAGTTTGACAATTTCCGGCCGGAGCGACAGAAAAGTCGGGAGGGCATGTGGTACTCTCCTTCTGTTGCTGAAGGGAGCTTGTGATTCTCCCCCCCTAAGATACTATGTGATATCCTAAGTCGGTGACTTAATGTATTAACTTGGCGACTTAGCATCGGGGTTGTTCTGTGAGAAACTTAGAGGTTTCCTGAAGAGAGCTTGTGATATTCCCCCTTAAAATATGACGATTTCTGGCTGGAGCGACAGAAATGTCGGGAGAGCTTGTGATACTCCCCCTCGAAATTTGACAATTTCCGGCCGGATCGACAGAAAAGTCGGGAGAGCTTGTGATACTCACCCTCGAAATTTGACAATTTCCGGCCGGAGCGACAGAAAAGTCGGGAGAGCTTGTGATACTCCCCCTTTGAAATATAAAGATTTCTGGCCGGAGCGACAGAAATATCGGGAGAGCTTGTGATGCTCCCCTTTTAAAACCTGCATAAAAATATGTTCTGGCTGAAGTGGTAGGAGTGTCGGAGAGAGTTTGTGATACTCCCCCCGAATTGTGACAACTTTTGGCCGAAGCGACAGAAGTATCGTGGAGAGATTGTGATACTCCCCTTGGAATGAGACGACTTCTAGCCAAAACGACAGAAGTGTTGATGAGAGTTTATGATACTCTCCTCCAAAGATGGGCGAGACGGCTTCCGGTTAGAGTGACAGAAGCGTCGGAGAGAGTTTGTGATACTCCCCCTGAAATCGTGCCGTTGTGACAGATTGTAGAGTTATGCTTTGGATATTTGTGCCCGAGGCGATAGAAGTATTGAGGAGAGCTTGTGATATTCCCCTCGAAAATCATGTCAACCTGACAACTTTTAAAATATTGGTGTAACGGAGGTATTGGAGGGAGCTTGTGATACTCCCCCCGAGAATCATGTCGTCGTGACATATGAAATGACTTTTCGAAATATTTTGCAATCTTTCTATTTTGATTATCAATGAAGTATCTTCTGTCTTTTCTTTACCAATCTTCCATATAAACCACCTTTAAATTGTAACCTAGGCTCGAAACTAGATTCACAAGCCGTAACTTAGCCACTCTGGACGTAAGTTAGACTATGCTAACCCTCGCTTAGCCACTCTGGACGTAAGCTTGGTCGTACGAATCGTAGTTCAGTCGTCAGTTAAATTAGCGGATAATTTATATCTCCAAATTGACGCAGAGTTGCAAAGAATAGTACAAATAAACCAAAAATTAAGATGCACAGTATTATTTGGAATCGTAGGGTTGGATCCACAATTTAGGACTACAATTCTAGATTTGAACCCCGGTGTTTTAGCCAAGCTCCAGCCATAGCAATAGAGTGACTCTCCATCCTCATCAAGGCTATAGCGACAAGATGGGATATGATCATTAAGGCCACAACGACAAAATTAACACCAGGGTACCATTAATTGTAGTCGCAAATATTTAGAATCTCATGGTTTGATTCGTAAATCGGAGTCGTAATTTAGATTCTTAAGTCGCACCTTGGACTTGTAAATCGTAAACTTGACTTGTAATCGTAATTTAGACTCTTTGTCGTAAATTAGATTTTGTAATCATCACTTAGACTCGTGGGTTGTAAGCTAGATCTGAGTAACGGGTGTCATCCGGCCGAAGCGATGAATTGATCCCTATGAAATTATCCCTTGTTGGTTTGCCGTATTAATCCTAGAACCGTAATGTAGGCTCGAAACTGGACTCGCAAATCGTAATTTAGACTCTTTGTCGTAAATTAGATTTTGAAAGAGAACTTAGATTCGTAAATATTTGGAATCTTAGGGTTTGATTCGCAAATATTCGTGAGAGTCGTAATTTAGATTCTTAAGTCGCATCTTGACTCGTAAATCGTAAACTAGACTTGTAACGTAATTTAGACTCTTTGTCGTAAATTAGATCTCGTAACTATCACCTTGACTCGTGGGTCGAACAAATGATAGATAAGGTCGAAGGGACGGATGTTACCCAGCCGAAGCGATGGGTGATTGATCCGTCTGAAGTGATGAATGATTATTCTAAATGTGGCATACATATCGCATAATACCTTCACGGGTTAAAGGAGACATCTACTTAGAATAAAATCGTTGTTAGATTGCGACAACCAATAGAACAATAGAAGCGACAACCAAAAGAATAGATGAGTTCCTTTGATGTTTGGTTGCCACTGACGGATGCATAACCTATTTAGTAACTCTAGCCAATCCTATCTTTCTTCTGACAGATGGTAGTTACCCACAATTAGCGTGACACACTTGATTGTGATTGTGAACTGTGGCTTTGGTTTCCATCACTGTCATAGGATTGAGAGCGTAAGCTATGGCTTTGGTGGCCATAACTGTTACCAGACTGAGAGTGTGAGTTATGACTTTGGTGGCCATAACTGCTACTGGATTTAGGGTGTGAGCTATGACTCTGGTGGCCATAACTGCTACCCGGAGACTCCTCGCTGTATCGAAGAAGAGTGGTTGAGGTTTCGGATTGGAAACTTTTATCCTCGTACGTATCTTCTTTAGCATAGCGAGGTTTCTTCTGGATGGACGGCTCGAGTTTGTCCAGCTTGTCATTGTTCTCCTCTTCTATCTCAATATACGATTGAGCTTGCTGGAAGAGGTCGGGCATGGTCTCCACTTTATGGAGCTTCAGATTCCGGGCCAAAGAGGAGAAGGGTACCAACCCTCTCACGTATCCTGCTATGGCCATACTTGGGATTAGGTCGTTCACTTCTGCCATCATCGAAGTGAACTTAATCGTGTAATCCCTCAGAGAAAGCTTGTTCTGTCGTAGTGTCAGTAGTGCGTTGGCACTGTGTTTTCTTCTGATCATCCCCACATGTTGGGCGATAAACTTGGAAGAGAGGTCCGTGAAGCTGGAGACTGAGCCAGCCGGCAGACCGGAAAACCATCGATATACGTTGCCTTTCAGAGTGCCAGGGAAGGCCCGACACAACAACCCATTATCGGTAGTTTGATGCTCCAAGATATTCAGGTAGAGGTTAACATGATCCTCTGGATCTGTCGTTCCATCGTACGAGTCTATCTTCGGATACCGCAAAGATTGCGGAAAAGGTTTTCTCAGGAGGTCCCTATGAAAGGGTGCCCTTCCTATTCTGAGAAAATCATGTGGGTCCCTTAGATCATGCTTGGCTTTACAAAGCACTTCCTTGATTACCCTATTCATGAGTGTGGCATCGTAATCCGCACGAGTCGTGGAACTCGAAGGTACACCCGAGTGATGTACTGCGGGCCTGTGGTGAGAACCGAGATGCTTGTGTCTCTTTGTTTCACCGTGGTTGTCTCCCATAGGAGAGTGGTGAGACATGCCTGATTACGTCAGTCACTCCCAGCAACGCCCTTCAAACAAGGAATAGGGTTCCGTCGCTATATGCCGGACCCCCGGAAAGGCTTCCACGGTGCGGAGCACGTGTCTACGTCAAGAGCCCAAGGCAACACTTGGGAGTCGCCGACTGGGACTACCAAGTCGCCGACTCCAAGGGTGTATCGCCGATTCCAGCCAGGGATCTCGGGTCTGGTAGACCGAGGACTTGGCCTCCAAGGAATCGGCGACTCCACCCCTGGATCGGCAACTCCCACACCTGAGTCGCCGACTCCCAGCCGTTACGCGGGCGGGCCCACACCATTATGGCACCCTTCAATAGGATACCATAATGGGGTAGGCCCCACTCCATTGAATGGAAACGCCTCTAGGACCCTATAAAAGGGGTCCTAGGGGTGTCCTTCAAACACAACATATCCTCTTGACTCACACTCCACACTAGAGCAACCAAGGAGCCCGAATCGCCTACTCTCAAGTGAGTCGCCGATTCCCCTCCTCTTCTGCAGGTGTTTGACGTAGAGCGCGCGTCGTGGACTCCACAACCTCCGGCCCATCTCGCCACCCCGCGAGCCCACTGGTAGCAGATTCCGTTCTTCATCAGCTGGCGCCGTCTGTGGGACTATCGAACCACGATATCCCGTCGTAATCGCGAAATTTTCTTCGCAAAACTTAGCTCGATTCCCTTAGGGTGAGTCGCTAACTTTGTGTCAAGGAATCTCCGATTCACACAGGCAATCGCCGACTCCACCTAGTGAGTCTCCGATTGCGGGTTATTTTGCTAGCTAAGAGTGCTGTCCACGGCCAGACTCGAAAGAAGAGCTATCTAAAACAGTCACCGATTCCACTAGTGTCAGTCGCCGATTCCACCTTTGTGAATCGCCGACTCCACTTGGTTCTTTCTCTCGGGTTAGTTTTAGCAAGCACTTGCGCTCTAGTTGGAACACGCTTTTGTCTATAATGACTTCCGAAAGGCAAAAGCACGACTATCATCTGAGGGCCAAAGGCAAGTCCTCAATGGTAGCTGACAGGGCCCAGACTGACCCTCCTCAAGAAAACAGGCTAGAAACGCTTGAGGAGCCCCAAGCCAGTCTGCGCCCTCAAACAACCATCCCTCCCGCTTTAGAAGAGAGGTTGATCAAATTCATGGATGACATGGAACAAAGGGTCAACAACCTCGAGAAAGCGAGGAGTCAGAGGACCATTGCCCGCGAAGGAGCGGGTGAATCGGCCTCTCATAATTCTCCATCTGGGGAGAAAAAGAAGGATGGTCCACAACCTTCAAAATCAAAGGTTAGACCTAGTAAGAGTCACACTGAAAAGACTCTTACAACTCGGTTTGTGGAAGACCTTCGTCGGAAGTTGGCAAGCAACCCAGCTGCCAGCGGACCGATGGAATTTTTGAGGATCAAAAGTGCTCCTTTTCGAGAGGACCTTTTGATGGCATAGTACACGACGTCAAGAGGTCCCTAATGAGTTACGACATCCGTCTGATGGCAAAGCTTGGAAGCATTTTGATAGTGTTCATTCTAGATTTGCATCTGATGGTCGAAATATGAGGCTTGGTCTTTCTACAGATGGATTCAATCCTTTCGGTCATTCTTCATCACAATACTCTTTATGGCCAGTGATCGTCACACCGTACAACCTTCCTCCGTGGATGTGTAACAAACAACAATTTATGTTCTTAACTATGTTGATTCCCGGTCCTAAAGGTCCAAAAAAAGAAATTGACGTTTATTTGGAACCATTGATTGATGAGCTTAAACTACTATGGATTGAAGGTATCGAGACGTACGATGCCTTTAGTAAGTCAAATTTTACAATGAGAGCATCACTTTAATGGACTATTTCTGATTTTTCAGCCAATGCAATGTTGTCTGGTTGGAGTACACATGGGAAGTTATCATGTCCATATTGTATGGAAAAGACTAAATCATTTTATTTGACAAATAGCGGAAAACCTTGTTTTTTCGATTGTCACCGTCGATTTCTTCCTGAACATCATTCATTTCGACGACAAAGAAATAAATTTCTAAAGAGAGTTGAGAAAGACGCACCAATTGAACGTATTGATGGAAAAGAAATAGAATTATGTTTACCTTTAAAAGATGATGTGTTTTTTGGAGGAAGTAATGATAAAAGAAAATTGATAAATTTTGGAAAGACACACAATTGGACGAAAAGAAGTATTTTTTCCAATTGCCGTATTGGAGTTCATTACTTTTTCGTCACAATGTTGATGTAATGCATGTTGAGAAAAATGTTTTTGATAATATTTTCAATACAGTAATGAATGTGAAGATGAAAAGCAAAGATAATCTCAAAAGCCGCAGAGACCTTATAGAATTAGATATTCGATATGACTTACACCCTCAAGAGATTGGAGATAAAATATTTCTTCCGAAAGCATCGTATGTATTGGAAAAACTTCAAATAAAAAGTGTGTGAATGGGTTTCTCTACTTCGTTTTCCCGATGGTTATGTGTCAAACATCTCTAAATGTGTCAAAATCAATGAAAATACTATCACGGGAATGAAAAGTCATGATTGTCACGTATTCATGCAGAGATTATTGCCTATCGCTTTTGATAATTTCTTACCAAAAGAATTTACTAATGTATTTCCCGAAGTTAGTCGTTTCTTCAGCAACATATGTTCTCCAACACTTAAAGAAAATGAAATGAACAAACTTGGGGAATCAATTGTAGAGACGATATATAGATTGGAAAAGATATTTCCACCTTCTTTTTTTGATTCAATGGAACATTTGTTGATCCATCTTCCATATGAGGTTGAAGTTGGGGGACCAGTGCAATATAGGTGGATGTACCCTTATGAACGGTAATTCTCTTTTGCGAACAATCAATATTGCAAATTATATATTTATATGATATAAATATAATTTCTATTTACAAATTTATGTTTTTCTTGAAAAAGAAAGTCCGTAATAAGGCATGCGTTAAAGGGTCTATTGCAGAGGCTTATATTGCTGAAGAACTAGGGACATTTTTCTCGATGTACTTCGATAGTACGTTCATATCAAAATTCAATAGAAAATCAAGGAATTTTGATGGTGGAGGAAATCGAATCTGGTGGTCGTTTATCAATATTTACTCAACCAGGTCGTGCTTTAGGAGGAAGTGTTCGTAGATATATATCTGATAGAGAATATAATGCTATACTGATTTATGTGCTTCTCAATTGCAATGAAGTAATACCATTTCTAAGAGAATTCGAGGAAGAAATGATTCACGAAAATGTAAACATTTCTGATGAGGAATTACAGAGAAAAACTGATTCTCTTTTTCATAAATGGTTCATAGATCGCATGAAGCATGGTCAACAAGATCAACGGTTGCGTATTCTTTCGAAAGGTCCTCATAAAGAAGTTACATGTTATAAAAAATATATTACCAATGGATTTAGATTTCATATGCAAAGTGAAGACAAAAGAAAAACGTCGTAAAACTGTGGTGTCATGTTTCGTGGGACTTCTTATGGAGATAATTATTATGGAGTTCTTCAGAAAATTATCGAACTTGAATTTCTGGGTGATGATACTCGATTTTCAATGTTTAACTGTATTTGGTATGATATTCACAAAGGAATCAAAATAGACAAGTTTAAAACGGTGTCAATTGACACACATTTTAAACAAAAAACATATGAGCCGTTTATTTTTTCTTGGCAATCTGAGCAAGTTTGTTATATACCTAATGTATCTGGAAAATCAACCGATTGGTATACGGTGCTTAGAACAAAAGCTCGAGATGTCATTGACGTTTCAGAAAAAGATTTAGATACATATCAAGACGATTTTAATGAATTTGATGTGAATGCAATCAACGATGACAGGATTGATGATGTATCTTTGAGTGTAAATCATGTTCTTGAATAAACAAATGTTGACAACGATATTGATTTAGATAATGTAGATATCGAATCCGATAATGAATTTATAAATGACGGTAAAGGATTTTAGTATGATTGTAAGTTAGTTCAAAATATAACGATTTTTTATGTGATGATCTTTTTTTGTTATAGTTAATAGAATTATGTCATGATTTTTTCCAGAAATGTCACGTGGACAAGGACGTAAGCGTGGTCAAATACGTCGACAACGACAATCTGTCGACAATGAGGTGGAATCAGCTCGTCGGTGTACTAGAAAATTTACAAAAGGAATTCCACAACCTTCAACACCATTTCCTGGAGTTGTTTTTCAATCTGGGTATGTAATTCATTTCAAAATCAAATAATCAAATAATCAAATAACTTTCTTTTCATTATATTAATTGAACTTAAAATTTAACTTACATAACATTTTCAAATGATATACAAAAGCAAATTGGTTGTTTGGTTAAAGGATTTATTTCAGGAGCAGAAATCACATGGGCTCAATGGAGCGATGAGGATAAAGACATAATTTGGGACAAATTTTTGGAATGTTATGTGATTGTATGTCTTCTATATATGTGTTCAATTTATTTGATTATTTGAGAAATAACTGAATAATTTTTTCTGTGTAGAAATTCTTTAAATTTGATGACTAAGACCGTGCTCGGAATGCATTCAATCAGTACCTGACTATTAATTATCCAAAATGGTTTAGCAAAGCAAGACTGGATGCAAAGAGAAATGCTGGTGTCTCAGAACTTGACGAGACTTGCAAAGATTTCCCTCTAACATACATTACAAAAGAAAAATGGGGACTAATGATGGACAAGTTTTTGGCACTAGAGTTCGTAGAAAAATCAAAAAAGAATTCAGCAAATCGAACTAAAGACGATGATTATTTGGTGTACAAGGGTGGATCAGCTTCTTTTGAAGTCAACTCTCATGCATTAGTAAGTTTATATTTTAAATTCATTTCAATTTAAATATTTTATGAATTATTTTAACTAGATTTTTTCGTATAGAGTCTCAAATTAGGTCGAAAACCGTAATTTCAAGAGGCATTCTTGTCAACTCATACGCCGTTAAATGATAGAGGAAAAACTATAATGGTGAGTGATCATTTATTAATTATTCATAATATTATTTTTTTTTTAATTGTTTCATATTTGATTTTCGTAAAGGTCGAATATGAAAATTTGAATGAAGAACTTCAAAGACAAGAAGACAGTGATTCTGATTCTGATGACGATAGCGAAGACGAAAATTTATCGTCTCAAGGTTCAACTACATTTCATATAAAGCCTCTGTTTAAAAACGATCATATTGGACCTTGGCTGAAAGCATCAAAGGGAAAGAAAAATGGGCGCATTCTGGGATTTAGAGTTGGCAATGACTCTATGTTATCAAATAAGAGGAGAAAGAAAATGAGCAATGAAAAAACTGAGAAGCACAACACTGAAGAATTTGAATTGACAGTTTTCAAAACCGTTGAAAAACGAATGGAAGCGTTCGAAATAGAAAACGAAAAACGATTTAAAATGATGGAACAACGGTTAATTGACAATATACATGTGAGTTTAATTAATGTTTTTAAATTAGTCTTTAAATTTATTAATTTTTGAATATCTTCATTTATTTTCAGGCTAATGCTACAAGCAACGACTCGAATCGTCCATCATCGAGTAATGTTCCTGTTTCTTCTCTGTTGAACCAACTTATTCCATTATCGAGAAATTATTGGGAAAAAGATACTACTTTGAATTCGAGACCTCGACCAAAAGGTAAGACTTTAGATATTTCCTCTATTGTAATTGAAACACTTAACTCTATTGTAATTGTATTTGTAATCTCTATTATAACTCTATTATCTCTAATAAACACTTAATCTAATTTGTGATTCATTTGTGATTCAATATGTAAAATTTGTATGATTCAATGTACGTGATTGGTGTGATCGATTGAATGTATGTGATTGGTGTGAATTGAATTGTATTTGCAGGTATTGAATTGTATTTGCATGTATTTACAGGTGTGATTGAATAGTAAGGCTCTAAATGAGCACCCATATAAATAAAATATTTTTTATTGTATTCTATTTTAGCGACGATTAAGCGACGATTAAGCGACGATTGAGCGACGATAAGTTGAAACAGGGAAAATTAAAATTTAACAAAAGCGACGATTTAGCGACGATAAGTTGAGACAAGGAATATTAAAATTTATTGAGAGCGACGATATGACGATGATCTTTTTCAAATATTAGCGACGATTCAGCGATGATTATTTTTTTTAGCGCCAAAAAATAGCACGCGTGTGGGATTACATCAGCGACGATGTGTCATCGTCGCTAATAATTAGCATCAATATCCAACATCGTCGTTAATTTTTTAGCGAGGCGACCTACAGCGAAGCTTTAACGTCGATCAATAATCGTCGCTGAAACCAATTTAACGACGATTTTTGACTTTCAGCGACGATTTCTGATCGTCGTTGAAATGCAGGAATCTTGTAGTGGTGATTCTTGCTCTTCGTAAAGAACGTGATGCACTGAAAGCATCTGAGTCACTCCTTGTTCCAGCTCAGGAGGAGGTTGAGGATTTGAAGGCTCACCTTAACGCAGAGATTGGGAATGCTATGGCGTCCGAATCTACCATTCAGAGGCTCGAGACGAGTCTCTCCCAATCTAATTCTAAGCTGAAGGATCTGAATGACCAATTCTCCCAATCCACGGAAGAGTTGAAGAAAACAAAGGAAGATCTGGATGCTTCTTCGGAAAAAGTGAAGGACTTGGAGTTCGAGGTTGATGGTCAAGCTGACCAACTCCAAGACTTAAACATTTTTTGTCCTCATGTGTTCCCTAGTTTGCCTGCCAACAATGTTTCTGATATCATGGTGTGGCTTGAAGAACATCTTGAGGTGCAGCTGGAGCATAAAGTGGTCCTTGACAAGGTAAAGAGCGATGTTGAGAAGCAAGGAAGGACCAACACTAGATATTTTGCAGTCTATTTTGTAATCCCTTTTTGATTATCAATGAATTATTTTGTGCTTTTTCTTAGTTAATTTTTCATATTAGTTATTTTTTGAATTGTAACCTAGGCTCGAAACTAGATTCGTAAACCGTAACTTAGACTCTGCTAAATTAGGCTCTGCTAAATCTCGCTTAGCCACCCTGGACATAAGCTTGGTCGTATGAATCGTAGTCCAGTCGTCAGTCAAATTTGCAAATAACTCATATCTCCAAATTAACTTTAAAATTGCAGAAATAATTTGAAACGTAAGTCAAAAAAGACGTGCAAAAGGGGTGTTGTAGATAATTGGAATCTTTGTACTAGACTTGCAATTCATCTATAAAGTCCTTAATTTGCGTGGTGAGTCGCAAACTATGGTTATGGTCCCAATTTAGAGCTACTGTCGTAAATTGAACTTGTAAATATTTAGAATCTTATGGTTAGATTCATAAATATTTGTTGACTACCTAACTCTAGATTTGAACCCTTAAGGTATAGTAAGACTCCGGCTGTAGCGACGGAGTGACTGTTGATCCTCATCGAGGCCATAGCGATAAAATGGGATAGGATCATTAAGGCCGTAGCGACGAAACGATTTTTGATCTATTAAGGTCATAACGACAAAATAGATTTTGGGGTTAGGGTATCCCTGGGAGTTATAAACAGGTAGTGGGAAAAGTGTCGAAAATATCTTACAATCCCTAACGACCGCGTCGTGTTGGACTAAGAGACTTTATATAGATTGACTTTCGAAAGGGATTTTTACAAAATAAAACTAACTATTCTATTTTGTACATTAACAATTATCATACAAACTAGGAAACCTAAGAAATAAATGTTATGTGATGAATACTAAGCGTAGTATTGCTACATTTTGTCCGGGTGCCAGGTATTCGGGAACATTGTCCCATCTTGTCGTCGCAAGCGACAGATGCCTGAGCATATCTCTTCTTCGACGATGTAGGGTCCCTCGAAGTTGGATGACAGTTTATTTCTTGGTATGTTCCTTTCTGTTATGCTAGCCTTCTGCGTGACGAGAGTCCCTGGTAGGAATACTTTTTTCATACATGGCGGTTGTGGTATCTTGATACGCTGGCCTTTTACGATTCATTCCGTAGGTTCGCCTCGTCACGGGTTTCGTCTCTTAATGCTAGCTCTGTTACTAGATTTTGGTCATTGGTTAGTTCATCGTAGTTCAAGATCCTGTATGTTGGTATACTTATCTCGATCGGTACGACAACTTCTACTCCATAAGTCATAGCGAAGAGTGTATTGCCCGTGGGGATTTTACTTGTTGTGCGATATGCCCATAGGATTTCGCACAACTTATCTGCACAGGCCCCTTTTGCTGACTCTTTTTTTTTTCGATCCTTGTACGATGGCCTTGTTGGTTACTTCCATTTGCCTGTTTGCTTGAGGTCAGTAAACGGATGTGAAGTGAAGTTTGGTGCCCAGGTTCTCGCACATTCTTGAAAATATTCTTGGGGGACAACCTTATCACTTGGCAATCATAGAAACAATCATCCGTCGCAAGATCTTTAGCTAAAGCAGAGTATCGAAGCCTAGCAAACGCGGCGGCAGACTTGAATTGGACACAGTCGGTAATTAAAGAATTAGGGGTACAAATTAAACTCCCATTCTTGATAAGGTGCGATAATATAGGAGCAAACTATCTTGCGAAGAATCCAATCTTTCACGCAAAATCAAAACACATTGCAATTAGCTATCACTTTGTCAGAGAGCAGGTAGAGGCTAGCTCACTCATGATCAAACACATAGGCACCAAGGACCAGTTAGCAGATATGCTAACAAAACCACTTAGCATTTCTATCTTTGATTTTCTTAAATCCAAACTTATCAACTTACTCCCGCTAAGTTTGCGGGGGGGGGGGTGTTAAGTAAGTTAGGCAATTAGTCGTTTATGATCATGTGTAAACACTATAAAAGGAAACTAAATCTATCGATAAATCAATACATTCAAATATCTTTCTTGAGCTTCTCTCAATATCCTGGTCCATGTACAGTTGTAGTTGTATCTACACTTTAGGACCTTATCAATCTTGTGTTTGTTATCTATTATTTCAACCCATAGGGTGGAGTCTATTCTTCGATTATTGTCTATATATATAAGGCCCCTGACTTTCTGCTCTTATATCTTGATTTAGAGAAGTTCATGTTTGTAAATTTATTCAAAAAATTATTTATATAGTTGATATACAATTATAAACACATCAATTAGTTATTTTACTACTCCAAATACCTATTTCATTGAGGAAAATACAAGGTTATGAGAGTATTTCATGTATGTATGATGGTTTAAATACTTATGATGGTTTAAATATTTGGCAAATTGCTTCAATTGCAGAAACATTCCACCTTTCAGCATGTCGTATAATCTGCTTTGAAAAATGGACAATTCCAACAATAATTATGATGACTGCTAAAATATAAAACCAATCATAAATCATGAATATTTTTGTTAAAAACATTTTTAAAAACCCATATATATTGTTTAAAAGAAGAAGAAAATACATAGTTAATTTTTTATAATATAAACAAAATGTGATTTCGATCTAACCGTGAAATATTTATAATCCTAGAAATAAAATTTACTTGATAGTTTTAGATTGAAGAAAAAAATGAAACATAAAAGAAGAGGAAAGTTTTAAGAAAAATGACATCATAAACTTACTTGATAGTTGTCATTTAGATAATATTCCGTCAATCCTTCAATGGAGATCAATGGTTTCCAAGGAAGATTAAGGTATGTTCTGAAGATTGTAAGAAGAAGAAAATAATCAATATCTAAATCTCAGAGATAAGAAATATAACCATTTTTATATATTACTACCTTAATCTCCATTTTGCTAATATAAAGTCAGCATCATCACTCACAGGAAGAACACCCTACATATTACACAGATAAATAAAATGTGAAATAAGTAGGAATGCCGAAAATGGTAAGACATTACAAAACTTGTATGTATCTGTGTATACCTTCTTGATTGATTTTAGTTCAAGGGATGGTGAGTCGAAAAAAGGTACAAGAAGCCTCAAGTTTCTCGAATATTGCTTTTTACCTAAAAGCAACATGGATGAAAGTTTAAGCTTTAAAGATATATAGTGATATACAATCAATTAATGAGATGAAAATTGAAGATCACTAATGATGCCATGATAAGTAAATCACTAAATCCCAAAAATTGTGGTTTTTTTTTTTTTTTGAGGAATTAAATATTTCATTCTGAAAAAAGTGATGGTGGGCAGTGCCCAATTACAATGTAAGAAAATGTAGAACATGCACAAATGAAAACATAAAATGAGAACATAAAAAACATGTAAAAACATTGTCTTTCTTATATAGATTTGTCCCCGGCTATATAGCTATCGAATGGTGCCTCAAGAGGTTAGATTTCCATAACAGTATGGTTTCCATTTCAATCTGATGAAAATTGATTTTTCTGTGGGGTGTAGCACCATATGCAGTACTTGCATCCCTCAGTAAGTATGATAAAAAAGTTCGAGAGGGGTAGTTTCATTCCTAGATTGAGTACTATTCAAATGAAAATGAAAAATACAGAAAATATATCAAAATTAATGAAACCACACATATCTGAGATTTTCCAGTCCTCAAGATATGCATTACTCATACATAGATATCTATAATCTTTACAGTCAATTTAATCCAGATGAATATGAACTTGCTTGTGTTACACTACAATTGTGGCGTAGCTGGTTGGAGGGGAGAGATTAAGGAAAACACAATAAACTAAGCAAATTTGTTCTATATTTTTCATTTCATTCTGGTGATACAGTATCCCGAACACGGTCACAACCTACCAGCAACTAGAAGTCCGGATAGCCTAAGATGAGTTAAGGTATCTATTTTAGGGTTGGGGAGATCCCAGGTCGAATCCTAGGAAGATCGACTTTCCTGAGGATCGACTTCCCTGGGATCGACTTCTGAATAAAGTCGATCACCAGGAAAGTCGACCCCCAGAAAGTCGATCTCTAGAAAGTCGATCCCGGGACCCAATCTGATCAGTTTGGCAGTTAGACGGTTACTGCCCAAATGACCATATTACCCCCATAAGAACCCCTATAAATAGAGGGCACCCCCCACTCATTGGAGGCAAGTCATTTTGGAGTAGAAGAATTCCTAGCGAAGCAGAGCTCTGCGCACTTGAGTTCCGGTCCGGTTTCCCGCGGAGTTCCCCGCTTGGCGCTTGCTTGCGCGTCTTGGAGTACTGGTCGGGTTTCACCCCCATCAGTTGGCGCCGTCTGTGGGACTCGAACCCACGACCACATGGTTGTCGGGCCAGACAGGTGCGCAAGGAGTATGCTTCGGCTAGGACAAATCGGACAATAGTTGGCAAAAGCGCGTGACAACCTCCGTGGAAGCATAGATACAACCTCGCAGGCGTAGAGAGGGGGGAATACTGGTGAGAAAGGATCTTGCATCCTGGGACATCACCAAAAATTCACATCCCAGCACGCAAAGAGGGGGGGAATACTGATAGTACAAGGTCCGACACACAGACCATAGTACTAAAAGACGTATCCCAAAGTATCTAATACGCAGAGGAGGGGGGAGTACTGGTGATACAGTATCCCGAACACGGTCACAACCTACCGGCAACTAGAAGTCCGGATAGCCTAAGATGAGTTAAGGTATATATTCTAGGGTTGGGGAGGTCCCAGGTCGAATCCTAGGAAGATCGACTTTCCTGAGGATCGACTTCCCTGGGATCGACTTCTGAATAAAGTCGATCACCAGGAAAGTCGACCCCCAGAAAGTCGATCCCGGGACCCAATCTGATCAGTTTGGCAATTAGGCGGTTACTGCCCAAATGACCATATTGCCCCCATAAGAACCCCTATAAATAGAGGGCACCCCCCACTCATTGGAGGCAAGTCATTTTGGAGTAGAAGAATTCCTAGCGAAGCAGAGCTCTGCGCACTTGAGTTCCGGTCCGGTTTCCCGCAGAGTTCCCCGCTTGGCGCTTGCTTGCGCGTCTTGGAGTACTGGTCGGGTTTCACCCCCATCACATTCAAATACCTATTTATAGAGTTTTACCTGTTGGAGTTGATTACAGATTGGAAGAGTTAATTAAAATTGAAATTAATTGCAAGGAGTTAGTTGCAATTATTTCAGTGAACAATTAAATTAAATTATAAGGGAGGCATAAGTTAGATGGAGAGTATTATTCATGGGCTAAATAATAAGTTATTGGGCCTAATGGATTAATTAGTTATCTAGGGGCCAGGGCACACCTCCCAAGATAACTAATTATATAAAGCTTCTTTCTTTTCCTTTGTAATGTGTGCTAAAAAGAATTGTGTGACGTCTCCTATTTTTTCTTGTAATTTTCATCACCAAGGGTAGGAGGAACCCAATCACCCCCGAGGAGTAGGCGTAGCTGAACCTCGTTAACAAAACATTCTCTTGTTTTGTGTTCTATTTTCTGTTCTTCCATTTTATTGAGTGTTTGTTTCTGATCTGAATACACGTTTCAGATCAGTATTTTGTGTGGGATCAGTGAGGAGGAAAAGAGTGAGAGAGAACCACCATTTCGAGAGAGAGCCACCATTTCGAGTGAGGAAGAGAGAATCTGATCTTCCTGATCAGATCTGTTCGTAGATATAAAGAGAACAACATTGCCACCCCATGTAATTAGTGGATTACATATGTAATATAAAACTAATATTGGGTAACTAATTAACGGTTACCAGGGTAACTAATTAACGGTTACTTCCTTAATTAAACAACTAACGGTAATTAAAATAAGACTAGTCAGAGAGGTTAATTACAATCAGGGAAGGGTGAATTCTGCAATTAGTTTTGTTGGTTGACCGGACAGTCAACGACAAAATCCTCGAGTGCATTGGCAGCTTCCGACGAATCTTGTTGGGGAGTTCTACTCGTGTATCAACTCCCTCCTCCTGAGATTTGAGATCGTCCTCGAGTTCGATCAGGTCCTCCGGCAGTTATTTTCACTTCCGTCACCTGGAACAAATTTTTTGAAGAAGGAAGCGTGGAAGACATCGTGAATTCTTACTCCGATGGGTAACTCCAGTTTGAATGCGACATTCCCAATTTTTCTAGGATAATATATAGTACAAAATAACGTCGTTCCATTTTTTTATTTACGTTTCGCTGCTGATTTCTGTCTGTATTTTGCACAGCTTGACTAAGACCTTGTCTTCAACGACGAACGAACATTGTTGTTGGTTTTTTTTTTTCCAGGCATTTCTTCGCGTCCGATAGTACTTAATTAATTTCTCTCATAGTTGTGAACGCTTCTTCGTCGTCCAAAGGGCTGTCTGAATTTCGGATTAGCAGTGGGGGTATTCTTCCATAAGTTAATTCGATGGGTGTGATACTAGTTGAAGAGTGTCAAATGGTGTTATACCACACTCGGCTAGGTCGATATAGCGAGTCCATTCCTTGGGACGCTCCATCACATAGCAATATAGGAATTGTTGGAGGTATCTATTGACGACTTTGGTCTGACCATCTGTCTGTGGATGGTACGAGGAGCTCTTAAGAAGCTTGGTACCTAGATCCTTGAAGATGGAAGTCCAGAATGAGCTCATGAAGATGGGATCACGGTCCGACAACAGTCTTGGGGATTCCATGGTAACGAACGATTTCTGAGAAGAAGGCCTTTGCTACAGTTTGCACGGTGAACGGCGACTTCAATGGAATAAAATGAGCACTTTTGCTAACTCGATCAACCACAACGAGCAAGGCTGATTTCCCGGCGAACAGTGGAAGATGGGTCACGAAATCCATGGTCAACTCTTCCCATACGGTGAGCGGCGTTGGAAACGGTTGAAGGTATCCATATGGTTTGGTGTTTGAAGGTTTAGTGGCTTGGCAGATTGAGCACTGGTGGATCCAATCTTTGACGTTTTGCGATATTTCCTTCCAATAGAATAAACTCAGGACATACGAGAGATTATTCCTTTGTAACCTGAGTGACCTCCGACCGTGCATGTGTGAACCTTCGAGAAAATTAATTTTCTTAAATGCTGATTTTCAAATACCAAAATTGCGTTCTTATACAGGATTAAATCCCTTCGATCGTCAGGCTGCCATTTCTATCGTCTCCAGTAATGAGTGGGGTCGATAACCTCTGGTAGTTTGCGTCGGATTGACTTGCTGATTTGATTCGGGTCACTACGTCGGACAGCGGCACGAACATCAGGTTCAATTTCGGTTGCTCTAGAGGATCCTCAGGATCGTCCTCTTGTCTAGATAGTGCATCTGCAACATTGTTACGCGTTCGGATCTACAAACGATCTTGTAGTCGAAGCCCAAAAGATGACGGAGGTAGCGTTGTTGCTCTGGTGTCTGAACTCGTTACGACAAGAGGTGTTTCAAACTATGGTGATCCGTTACAATGGTGAAATGACGGCCCAATAGGTAGTGACGCCACTTCTTGACTACCTCGACTTCAACCGATATTTCCTTTGTATACGCAGCCATGGCAGAGGCTTGGTGGGAACGGATTGCTAAAATATGCTATTCGGTGGCTCCTCTGAGTTAATACAACACCCATAGTGAATCCGAAGGCGTTCGTCTCCACGGAGAAAGGTTCTTCGAAGTTTGGTAATTGCAGGTGCCGAGCCGGAGTAGATATCAACAATGCTTTGAGTTTTTGAAATGACTTTGTTGCAGTCTCTGACTAGATGAATTTATCTTTGCAGAGGAGGTTCGAAAGTGGAGTTGTGATAGTGGTGTAGCCTTTGACAAAGCGGTGATAATATCCAGTAAGTCCTAAGAATCTACGGAGTTCGCAGCTAGTTGATTATTGCTTCGATTTTGTTCGGGTCCACTGCAAGTCCGGTTGAAGAGATTAAATTCCTAAGGTAAGAGACGGACACTGTTGCGAAGGAACATTTGCCCTGTTTGCTGTGAGGTTATTCTCGACCAGAGTCATTATTGCTAGGTGGAGATGTTGTAGATGTGACGGCCAATCTCGACTGTAAATCAAGATGTCGTCAAAAAACACCAAAATGAATTTCAAAATTTGATCTTTAAACACAATGTTCGTGGTGCTTTGGAAGGTTGAAGGCACGTTAGACAGGCCGAAGGGCATACAAGAAATTTGTAGTGCATGTCGTGTGTTCTGAAGGCAGACTTAGGCACTGCTTCTGGAGTAGGGCGGATCTAGTGGAAACTGGCTTTGAGATCAATCTTGGAAAAAACTTGGATCCATGGAACTCATCAAATATTTCGTCGGCGGTGGGTTTGGGATAAGAGTCTTTAACAGTGATGTTGTTCAGCACTCGATAATCGACGCAGAACCTCCAATTTCCATTTTTCTTCCATACGAGTTTCATCGACGACGAGTAAGGATATCAGTTGAGCTGCACTATTCCATCTCTGAGACACTCTTCCACCAAGTTCGTTATTTCCGTTTTTTAAGAATGGGGACAGCAGTAAGGGCGGACTTTAATCGGACCCGCACCCGGGTGAATTGTTATTTGATGATCTGTGTCGCCATGGGGGAAGCCCCTTTGGGAAGTGTGAACGAATCCGCGAATAGATCCAATATCACTTGGACATGCAGGGTGCACCTCGGCTTGGTCTGATGTGTCGATACATCTAAAATCGGATTTATTTTAAAAAAATTGAATTCCTCGGTTTTTCTACGTCGGAGGTTAATTGGTGACATCGACACTGGGGTTGGTAATCCGGTCAGGGTTTGTGTATTTTCTTTGTTGCCAAATGTGAGAGAGCGTCTTTCATAATCGAAGGTCACTATCTTTAGTTGTTGGAGCCACTTGACACCCAGGATTATGTCTGCTCCATTGAACGGTAATACGTGCAGGTTGACTGGGAACTCCGTTGGTTCTAGCTTCAAAGATGTGTTGCAGCAAATTCTGATACATTCCATGGAATGTTTGTTTCCTACGAGGAATCTTAGTCGTATGGAAGTCTACCGGAAGTCTGAGTCTTCTTATCCATTTGTTATGGATAAAATTTAGGCCCGCACAGGAGTCCACCAAAACTTGTAGTCTTGCTCCTTTGATAAATCCTTCTATTTAGATAGTCCGAGGTGCTCGTTCTCCGACAATAGTATGTAGAGTTACTCCGGGGTCTTCTGATTCGACCAACGTCTATGTTAGTTCAGTGATTGGAGAGTCGTCGTTTATTTTGCGTTCCTCCATTTCATCCGCCTAGAAGAACAAGATCTATTGGTTGCCTTTACATATATGACCGCGATGATAGCGCTCATCACAGTTGAAGCACAGGCCAACTTCACGTCTGCGAGTTTGCTCTTCTAAAGTTAGTTTCTTTGCTCCGGGAGGAAGTCTTTTTATTTGTGAATATGATTCAGCTAGCCGGGTTGACGATTCTGAGTCTTAAGTGCGGTTTGAGGGTGTTGATTTCGGTGTCGGTCGACTGGAGTTCCCCAACTTTTTTTCAACCATCAATGTCATGTTCTTGACCACCATCACCGAGTCGGGTATGAACAACTACAACTCGTTCATGATATTTTCTCGATGTCCCGACGTGAAGATCTCGATTTTAAGTTCAGTACTGAATCCTTGTACTCGGTTCGATAAATCTTAGAAGTCGTCGATGTAATTTTGTACTATTGAGGTTTGTTTGATGCGTGCGAAAGCAGCCATATGTTCCCCTTCCGACTTCCTTTTAAATCAACTTGGTTAGAATCAACGAACATAGCTCGGTCCAAGAGTTGATTGGCGTTTCCGCTCTCTGATATCGTATCCACTTGGAAGCTTTGCCTTCCATGTTGAAAACACCAACGCCCACCTTTTGATGCTCTAGGGTATCATGAAACAAAAAAATTTCCTTACACCTATGGATTCAGTCGTGAGGGTCGGACCTGTCGAATTTAGGAAAATCAAACCGCCACTTCAACGCGATCGGCATGGAGGTTACAGTTATCCGTAACTAATTATGTTCCTCACGTTAGTACAAATACCCAACGCAAGGAACGGATCAAGCAGATTTTTTTTCATATTTAATTGGTACGTCCTCTTCTCTCATTTCTTCTACGATTTCTTCTCTCTCGATGTGTTTCTGATTCCCCTCACTGGTGGATTCCAGGTACGCTTTTTTTGGTGGATTCCGTTTTTGATTCTCTTCCCAATCCGCTAACTGTTTGAATAAATGCCAAGTGTAGTGTAACAACGTGTATTTCCTTGTATTGCTATCTTATAAACTTCAACTCTTAAAGATATCATATTACGGTTGATTGTTATTCTTATTCCGATTAATTTCCATTATCAACGCTATCAGCATGTCTGGGAGAATATTAAGGAACTGAGGACGTGTCGTCGGGTGCAGAGGTGGAGGCAGAAGATATATTTGGTGGTAAAGTATTGTTGAACCATGGCTCGAGAATTGACCGGTCACTAGTGGAATAGTTGATGGATTCCGATATGAGGGAATCATCGGTGTTGGTGGGAAGAAGCACTAGGGATCAATTATGGCTGATTTTGGAGATAATGAGTACAGTGCAAGCTTTTTCATGCGACGCCTAGGCGTCGCATATGCGACCATGCGCTCCAGCGCATGTAGGCGTTTGCCTTCATGCGTTGGAGCGGGTTAGGCGGATCCGACCCATTTACCCTAACCCTAAAATAATAAAAGTTTATCTATCTATTGGGAAAATCCATCCTGCAATAACCCTCGCCCTCTGCCCCCTTCTTTGTCAGAGCAGCAACCCTCTGTGGGAAAACGCGAGCAGTAGCCCTCGCCCTCCGCCCCCTTCTCGTTCTTCTTTCCCGTTCTTCTTTCCCGTTCTTCTTTCTCGTTTTTCTTTCTCGTTCTTCTATAATATGATATTTTATTAATAGTTACTATAATGTAATATTTTATTAATAGGTACTATAATGTAATATTTTACTAATAGGTACTATAATGGAATATTTTATTAATAGGTACTATAATGTAATATTCTATTAATAGTTTTATTAAACTAGATGTATATATTTTTTAATATATGATTATTAATAGTATTTTGTTTAGGTATCCATATTTTCAGCGGTCATGGCCATCGTATGACCGCATGATCGTCTGAAAAAGCTTGGTACAGTGCGTTGAACGACATATTCATTCTCATACCAACTAGTAGGTATGGTGGGTCTGGTGGACGTAGGTGGTTGCCTTCCTGCTCAAACCTTGCTAAGAGGGTTGAGAGACGATCTTCCTGGTTGGCAACTGCTGAATCCGATGGAACGTCTGGGTGACATTCTAGTCCATCTGCAGTTGTTGTTATGGTGGACCACAAGTCTCCAGGAGTCACCAGCAACGTCGTAATTTGATTAAGGTTGTTGGCCATGAGAGGTAGAGTACGAAGATGAAAGCACCAAATGTTACACCACAATCGTGATGTAAGCAAGTAATATAAAACTGATATTGGGTAACTAATTAACGATTACCAAGGTAGTTACTTCCTTAATTATACAACTGCTGGTAATTAAAATAAGAATAGTAAGAGAGACTAATTACGATTAGGGAAGGGTGAATTCTGCAATTAATTCCGTAGGTTACGACGGAATCCTTGAGTGCGTTGGGCAGCTTCCGATGACGCTTATTGATTTAATATTAGTTCATTGATTTAATATAGTTTAATGTTTAGCATCTAATATGTAAACAAGCAGAAAAATATTGTAAAAACAGATAGGACGGATGAAAAGTAAAGCTAAAATGGGGGGAACCCTAAAAATCCTAAATTACCTCGGAATTTGATGGTTGGATCTTCAAACAAACAAGCGTCTGCATAAATTTCTGGTGTAAAATTTCCTGTAAATTTCCAAAAACATCAAAAACAACCACACTAATTATCAAAATCAATCATAACCATCAAAATAATCGCTTCACCAGTAAGAAAATACGCATTCGCGTAATCCGTCTGAAGAAGTCCAAAAACATCATCCAATCCCAATCCTCCCTCTGCATCCGTACCACCTCTGCTGAAATCAGATCTAGAATCTGTCAATTTGTTGGTCGGAGAGAGGAGACTGAGGATTTCTGTTGCAGCAGTGACGGCGAGTCGGAGAAATAGTGGTGTTGTGGTCGTTAATGTAGTATCGGTGCCGGTTGTTTTTTTAGATGAGCATCGGATGGTTTTTGCGACAGCGGCGGTGACCGGAAGAGATGATGAGGTGGGAGACAGTTTCAGATGTGGTTGTCTTGAAGACACCTGCCACCACGAGCTACACAGTAGATCCATAATTTTAATATTGAAAATAGTTTGAGGTTATATATGCAAATGGTTAAATTAAGTAATAATTTTCCACAGAAAACTTCAATCTTTTGTGCGGAGAATAAAAGGGGCGGCGGCAACAAACACATCCATTCGATCTGGTAAATCCTTGCGTTTTTTAATAATTTTTGCTCTCGTTTCCTCTTCTAGGTAAGAAATAGTACCCAAAATCTCTGCTCAATCGTGGCCTTTTTTTATCCACTTGAATGACTTGAGAAATACCCAATTTGTATCTACAAAATTAAAATAAAATAGCAATTTGATCCATCCGAGTGATTCTTTTGATAATATCAGGATGTTGTTTTCATAACTTGATTCAGTCGTTTGAAATATTATTGTTTTCTGTGTTTCGTGATTATACCATCAAGATGTTATTTTTGTTATGAATTATGATGATTTCATATGGTTTGTACATTGAGTCATCGTAGCCATTAGATGCTAATATCGATATTACAAAAATATATATCAGGATGTTGCGAAATTTGATTCTTCTGCCGTCTGTTCCTTCTATTTCCGGACCTGTGAATTCCGTATGTCTTTCTTTAATTGTCAATTTTTGATTTTATTCATTATAAATTCTCTTTCTACATATGTATGTATATTATTTATCATAGATCTTTTATTTATTGATTTTCAGTTGGATCTTCCATTGTTGTCTTCACCTCTAAAACCAAAACTTTCATCAAACAGTTCAATCCAAACCGTTCAATCACGCGCGACAAGAAGCAATCCACAACTGAGCGATGTTCTTCCAAAGATTGAAGAAGAAGGAGGAGGGGAAGGAGAATCTAAGTCATGGAATGAATGTGAAGAATTGATCTCTTCGTTAAACTTCAGCTTAGAAGAATCAAACACGATCTTACGCAAAGCGTTTGGTTTCAAGCATTCTCCATATTGGGGCGAAGAACGGATCCGAGAAATCCCAACTAAAGAGACGGTAAATTTTTCATTGAATTATTTACGAGGTTTGGGTCTTTCTGATGATGATCTTCACAAATTACTTGTAAAATTCCCTGAGGTCATTGGATGTGATTTGGACACCGAGTTGAAGAGTAATGTCGCTTCTTTAGAGAAGGAATGGGGGATTAAAGGGAAAGTCCTTCGACGTCTTCTTCTACGAAACCCTAAGGTTTTAGGTTTTAATGTGGATTGCAAAGGAGATTGTTTTGCCAAATGTACTCGTTGTTGGGTTCGATTTTAATTATGATACAAGGCTTCAAATACTAGTAGCATGAGTTTTTGGCTTTTTAGAAGAAGATGGTAAAAGATACATTAAAACCTCATGTTTGAATATGGTTGTTGGTATGTGGTTCGTTTTGATTTCTTGATTCTAAAACATCTTTTGTATATATTTCATAAATACGATAACATACTATTAACCAAGGTTCTTTGTGTGATCATAGTCCTAAGGTTAAACGGGAGTACTAGGTTCTTTTTGTGTTTTTCATATTTTAGGATAAGTTTATCAAAATTTATCGTTAGTTAATGGATAAAAGAATGTTTTATTGAATAACTCTACTACACGTTAAAGAATAAGCTAATCATATGAAATAATTATAAAACCTAATAATAGGAAAAAGGACCTATATTGATTATAAAAATACCAAACTATATATGAATAGGAAAATTATCAAGTGTGTCATTTCTCTATGTGCCATTTTTGTGCCGTTTGTTGTACGCCGTCGGATGAAAAGTTCCCCAAAAATGAATGATTCTGATGAAGTTATACTGAACAAGTAAAAGATGTACAATGGTCTGCAGAATCTCGAGGTATTACTGTCAGTCGTACAAATGTGAACAGTAATTTTTAGTTTTCCATTATGTGTAAACTAGCAACTTTATCCTACCTACACCTATGTATTAATATTTTTATTCTTTTATTCCTACCTAATTAATGTTCTTAACCACTCTTGTTTTACATAATACTGTACATGATTGATGTACACTGTTTTATTTGTTGAAAAGTTGCTATACACCTTACTGAAATTTTGCATAATGGTGCGACATGCCTGATTACGTCAGTCCCTCCTAGCAACGCCCTTCAACAAGGATTAGGGTTTCGTCGTTTTATGCCGGACCCCCGGAGAGCTCCACGGTTACGGGCAAGTGTCTACGTCAAGTACTCAAGTCAACACTGGGAATCGATGACTGGGACTACCAAGTCGCCGACTCCAGAGGTGAGCCACCGATTCCAGGCCTGGCTGACCAGTTCTGGAAGACTGCCAACCTGGCTCATAGGGAATCGATGGCTCCACCCTGAGTCGCCGACTCCTAGCCGTTACTTGACATGGCCCGCGTCATTATGGCACCTTCAATAGGGCACCATAATGGCGTGGGCCCTAGAAACAATGAATGAGAAACGCCCCAAGGACCCTATAAAAGGGGCCCTTGGGGGGTCCTCATTCATCATCTCATATCCTCCACAATCACTTGACACACACTCCAACCAGAGCACATCTAGGAGCCTGAATCGCCGACTCCCTTACTGAGTCACTGATTCCCCTCCTCTCTGCAGGTACATTGACGTAAAGCGCGTGTCGTAGACTCCAAAGCCTCCGGCTCATCTCGCAACCCCACGAGCCCCCTGGTAGCAGATTACGTGCTTCATCACATAATTATCATTTTATTTTTCTTCTCCCATTTTCTTCCCACAAACATCTCCTCGTCATCAAATCATCATTAAGTTTTTAAAGTTTATTTTCAAAGGTATTTTAGTTCTTCATTTTTTTGTTTAAATTTTCAGCTTTTTTTTCTAGAACTCTTCCCAATGTTAATCGACATGACTATGTATATCATTTCTTCCTATCTGTCTACTACTGACACAAACATCTCTGTACGTCATCTTCTTCCTCTACAAATAATGTTTAATTTTTTTCATTAACCCTCATCCCACTTCTTTCCACCCTCTACGAAAATGGAAACTCCCCATCTTATTATTATCTCCGACGATGATAGTGATATCCCTACTACTGGAATAGAGACATCGGATATCCCTAATACTGCAAATGAGACATCGGATATCCCTTCTACTGGAAATGAGACATCGACTGACCAAGATGATTCCTCAAGTTTTGTATTCCTTCCCGGGTTGTTCTCTTTATCTGATGTTCTTGGTCCCTGATTCATCGCTCAACCAGCATACTACGATGACATAAAGCTCGAGTACAGCGTTACGTCCCCATATCATGGTCATCCCATTTATTCCTCATCATTTTTATCCATATATGTATGATGTAGGTATGAATCCTTTACATAATCCTAATGTCATTCCTATTGTTAGCCATGGGCAGTTTTTTGAAGAAGGTGACCTCTAGTATTATTAGAGATGCAAACCTTTCGTTAGTTATGTTTTTTAATTACTGTATCGTATCTTGTAATATGTAATCGTTGTATCGTTAGTTTGATGTACTTGTTTTTCTTTCTCTACTGTACTCTTATACGACAAATCAGTTGTATCTCTAGTATGATGTACTCGTTTTTATTTCTGTACTGTACTCTTATACGACAAATCAATTGTACTGTTTATCTTTATATCTTTTCATTTGAAATGTTGTTCTTGTATTTCTTCTCACTGTACCCTTGTATAAAATATAGCACTTCTACTTAAAATTATCTACCTTATTATTTAATTGTCAACAATGTAAAAAAAATTCCTATACCTTAACCCTATTCGTAATTAAATTTTTTTCCTTACAACATCCACAAATGTTCTTATCTTTATTTTATAGTTGTCAAATACTATAATTCAGAAACCTAATTAATTATGCATTTAATCAATTCCATCAAATTCCTAAATAGAAAATCTCCTAATACATAACCCCCAATAAATCATATCAGTGGCAATACAAACTCCTAAATACATGGAAAAAATTATTCCCATCCAAACTGATGAAGCACTGAATCTGCTACCAGGGCTCGCGGTGGTGCGAGGTGATGCCGGAGGCTCTGGAGTCCACGACGCGCGCTCTACGTCAAATACCTGCAAGTGGAAACTAGGCGATTCTAGTGAGAATCGGCGAGTTTCGTAGTGATGCTCTGGTGTGAGAGAGGAAGTTGAATCGTGCCTTTGAGTGTCCCCTTGGGACCCTTTTTATAAGGTCTCGGATGGCGCAATCAAAGGCGTACATCGCGCCTATGGTCATATATGGTAACATTTATGACGTTGGCTGGTGGTGAGTAACGGTCGTAAGTCGACGATTCAGGTATGGAAGTCGCCTAGTTAGGGCTAACTCGCCGAGTTTCTAGAGGCAAGATGTGCAGTCTACCATACTGCCGATCTTGGCCTTAACTCGGCGACTTATCCTTTATGTCGGCGACTTGGTAGTCCAATCGGGCGACTTACGGGCTAACTCGGCGATCTGGACGATGAACGTGTTCCGCACCGTGGGAGCTCTCCGTGGGTCCTGCCAAAGCGACGGAGCCCTAGTCCTTGTTGAAAGGCGTTGCTGGGAGTGACTGCCGTAATCAGGCATGTCTCACCAGTACTCCTCCCTGAAGAGAGCACAAGAAACATGCGTGTATCGCCAGTACCCCCCCAACCAAGGTTCAATGTGTGTGATCCAGCACCAAGGCCAAAGCGACAAGATGAGATCGAATCATTCCGCCCACAGTGACGTAGTGATTCAGAATCCATTAAGGCCAAAGCGTCAAGAATGGATCGAGTTCCAGGCCACGGTAACTCTGTTTATAGTCTTTCACTGATCAAGGGCGACTGCACTGTGTTTATCGAGGCCGAAGCGAAAAGATAAATTCCGGCCAAAGCGACGGAATCTGATTCAGGCCGGAGCGACAGAATCGGATTCTAGCAAGAGCGATAGAACCGAGTTCTAGCCGAAGCGATAGAACTAATGTTTATAGTCCACTCTGATCAAGAGCGACTTAAAGTCCGCAACGACGGCCCCCACTACAAGAAAGAAGGCTTTTTCTGACCAACTCTAGCGACCAACTTCGAGGTTGGTCGCCTATAGTTGACTTTTTGAGACCACTTTTGAAGTTGGTCGTCAATTTTAAGATGAATACTATAGGCGACAAACTTCGCGACCAACTTCGAAGTTGGTCGTCAATTTTAAGATGAAAGCGACCAACAGTTTGGTCGCCTGACTCTTTTTTAATAAAAAAAATTAGAATACGACCAACATGTTGGTCGCAACCATGAATTCAAAAAATTTAAAAAATATCTTCCAATTTTGCGACCAAACTGGTTGGTGGCCTAAATTAAAAAAATGTATAAATAAATAAATAAAACAATGCGACCAACTAAATTGGTCGCTTGATTAAAATATTTTAAATTTGAAAAATAAAAAATATGACGACCAACCAGTTAGTCGTTTAAATATTTCGTAAGTTTATAAAAAAAATCAATTCGCGACCAACCTGTTGGTCGCTTACATATTTCGTTAATTTTTTTAAAAAATCAATTTTACTACCAACATAAATTTGAAAAAATAAAAAAGACGACCACCTAGTTAATCGCATGAATTTAAAAAAAAAAGACGACCAACCAGTTAGTTCCTTAAATATTTCAAAATAAATAATATCTTCCAATTTGGCGACCAAATTAAAAAATATATATAAATAAAACAATGCGACCAACAAATATGTTAAATATTCCGTATGTTTTTAAAAAAATTGCAAATCGCCTGAATAAAAAAATTAAATTTTGAAAATTGAAAAATATGACGATAAAATATTTCGTAAGTTTAAAAAAAAATCAATTCGCGTTTACATGTTTCGTTGATTTAAAAAAATATCAATTTTATTACTAACATAAATTTAAAAAAAATTAAAAAGCGACCACCCAGTTTATTGCATGAATTAAAAAAAAGGTGACCAACTAGTTAGTCCCTTAAATATTTCAAAAAAAATTAAAAATATATTTCAATTTGGCGACCAAATTTAAAAAAATATATAAATAAAATAATGCGAAAACAAATATGGCGACCAACCAGTTGGTCGCTTAAATATTTCGTAAGTTTTAAAAAAAATTACAATTCGCATGAATAAAAAAATTATAATTTAAAAAATATAAATATTTCGTAAGTATGTATAAAATATATATAGTTAAATGTGATTAAAATATATATAAAAATTAAAATATATATAAAAATCAAACACAATGCGACCAACCAGATTGGTCGCCTCGTTAAAAAATAAAAAAATAAATTAAATTAAAAGAAATTAAAAAACAAAGCGACCAACTAAGTTTGTCGCCTGAATTTAAAATGAAATAAAAAGGCGATCAACTGGTCGGTCGCTTAAATATTTCGTAATTTAAAAAAAAATATAATTCGACAACCAACTATAAAAATAAAATCACTAGAAAAAAAAAAAAGAAAGTTTGGATGAGCTAAGTTAATGGAAATTCCGTTAACTATGTTATTTTTAACGGAAATTCCGTTAACTTTGGTTGTCACCAAATTTTCGTTATAAATACTCAAATCCGTTACATTTGGTTTTTCCAACTTTATTCCGTTAACTCTTTTTTTAAATGACGGAAAATATTAAGCATAAATAACGGATTTTCCATCATTTTTTTTAAGACGAGAGAATTTCTGTCATTTTTATGTGTTATATTTTCCGAAAATTTAATGGAATTTTTTTCACTTTTACATTTTAATATAAAATGTTTAAAAAATTAATAAGGTTATATCAAATATTTGTACAAATTTATATTTAATATTAAGTTTGAATAAATATTTTCAAATATTAAAATAAAAAATAAACTCCAATTAAATAAGTCGATTAACTATTTGTTTGAATAAAATAATTTGACTCCAATTAACTATTTTTTTAAAGACGATTTAATTTAAAAATAAATTTTCAAACAAAAACCCAAATTTAACACTTTAGACCAATCAACCAAACCATCATTTCAAAATTATCTAAATACACACTAAATCTATAAATCAAATTTAACTCTAATAAACTAAATCAATTAGTCTCGTCCTCTCCACTTTCCGTTCTAGGGTTTATTTATCCACTTCATTTTCCCTTCCATAGCCCTCCGATCAGTCTTCACAACAACATCTCGCTCACTCGTCCTCTCCAACACAACCAGATCTTTTCCCCTATTCCGGATCCGTCCTCTTCTCGTGCTGTCCGAGAAACTTCTTCTGCCGATGGGAGGAGACTTCGCGTTAACTATGAATGGTGTTACGAGGAGTTTCTCCACGAATCGAACGACTTCGTCTCTCAACGATCCCTCTCCGAACTGGAGTAACAGGCCACCGAAAGAGATGATCTTTCTCAATGGATGCGATTTTGAGCATTGGCTTGTTGTCGTTGATGCTCCGGATCCTAATCTCACCAGGGATGAGATTATTCAGAGCTATATTGCAACATTGGGGAAGGTTCTTCCAAGGTATGGGCTTTGTTTTTGTTTTACCTCCACCTGGGTTTTTTGTTAGTGTTAGAAGACAATTTTTTTAATATGAAATCCACATTCAAGAAACCAAAATAAAATTTTTTGGTTAATAGTTAAAAATAATTACATAATATTTGATTGGAAAGTAGCGATATAATATTTATATTTTATGATAAAAATATTACATGAAAAAACACCCCATAAAATTACATATGCTGTCGTAGCTGGATTAGCTGCATGGAAAAGCATGTTTGGAAATACCTCATCTGATTGTTTTCCGTAAAATGAAGATTCTTCCATCCTGACAGCTTGTGATTTACTCATCCATAATGTTAGCATTAATTTTTTTCGCATTGATGTTTTACCAGACAAAAGGTCCCAACCCATAGCAGCTACAAGCGGTTGAAGAAGAGGAAACAGAGAAAGAACCTATAAATAGTAAACACTACATGATTAATGGAAAAAGAAAAAAATCAGCATTGAACTTACATAAAAACATGATCTGCATTTAAGGCTTTAAGCATGCCATTATAATCATCAATGAAAATGAAATATGGCCATAGTATTTCCCAAACACAAAACAGAATACAGTGCATACATCACAAGCTTCTTGAAGTTGTTCTCTCTTGACTGCAGAAAGCGCACAATTCATAACACATTCCAGGATATGTGCTCCAGATAGACGAGCATATTGATACATGTCTCCCATGCAAGAGTGGGCTATCATGGTTTGAAATTTTTGGTTATCTAAGCCAGTTGTACAGCCTAATTTGAGAGCCAGTTGAAGACGAAAAGGAATTGGAACATTATCCAAAACTACATGCTGGTTTTTCTCGATCTCATCAGTTAGAAGTTCGTCTTGAATGGCCTGAAGATATAAAATAAAATTAGAACTTAAAGCTTGAAAAGTGTTGATTAAACTAGAAAAACCACAATGTAAATCTTTTTATGTACAGATATGTACAGATCCAGGACATGCACAAAAAAATAGAAATGAATAAAAGATTAAAAAAAAAATGAACAGAAGAATCTTTTAATTTTAGCCATAACAATTAACTTGTGCATTATGAATCTCCAGAAAGCCAAATCTCACACCCCCTGAACCATATCAAATTATCAATTGAAATGAAACTTTAAAAATATATAGAGAAGGGGTTGCTGTTAAAAAAAATCCCCAACCTAATTCCAAACAGAATAGATAAAGTAGATCTCACGTTCAAATCTTACTAACAACATTTGGGAGTGTTCTTACCTCTGAGGCTCTAAGTATTATTTCTTTCCACGAGTATCTTGAGTTTCTTTCAACAAAAAACACTTGTGGAGAGAAATTGGAACCTGACTACTGACAAGATGCATGGAAAATATTATGGTCTAGAACTCATCAACTAATCCCAATTCCTAAAACTCAGTGAGAACTGACCTGGTATATAGCTATATGGATAAGAAAAACATCATGAAGGGCATGTTAAATTGCAAAAAAATGATATTTGATCACCTCGATGATATGCAAAAATTGGGTGCAATTTGCTGAAAGAGATTCCGTGTACATCAATAGCATTTTATTTTGAAATGAATTCTGTGCTTCTTCATATCCACCTTTTTGTATCCAAATTTCCTTGATGAGATATTTTAAAACCATCCTGCAGTGTGTTAAACTAATTAGATGCTTAGGTATTATTTATTTCAGCTTTTGGAACTATCAGAATTTACCAGAGACGTCAGCCTATCTTTTAGACCTGAGATCTATAAGAAGAGTTGTGGTCCACGATTGAAGGTGGCCACTATGCAGGAATGGGAGACAATCCTACTGAGACAGCACACTTAGTATCACTAAATATTATAGCTACACAGGAGAGTATCGATGATCTCACCTCATCTTCCTTATTTTTATTTCTCTTTTATTTCCCTTCATTTATAATGAACTTTACCTCTTGCAAAAAAACTATCAGAATTTCCCAAATCAATAACTATAACTTCCTAGAAATCTACAGTTTCTCTTTAAAACTGGCTAAAATTAGTCTTCTAGAAATCGTCTCTTTAAAAAACTTGACAATATTATCCCAGGACAAGAATGTATCACTAGTAGTTGTTTAACGGTTAATTAACCATATCACTAACCGTGTTAGGCAGTTAAATGTCTTACGAGGAGTATTCAAAGGGTCATATCCCATTGTTGATAAATTGAGGTTGTACACTAACAAACTCCATTACTAAGTTCTTACTCACTACATTAAGAACATTCTACTATCTTCTATTTTACAATTATTGATGACAAAGCTGTAAGTCTAGTATTCTACACCATATCTACCAATCGTATCTAAATGTCCATGATTCTACAAATTGACTTTACAATGTAGTTTCTTCATGATTTCTAGATATGTGGATAAATAGTACATCATGATTCACGTAAAGCATGCAAAACCCGGTATCTTTGCTAAGTACAAAGAAAACTTAGAAAACAAAGACATAAGAATGGTATAATTATTAAAGAAAAGGAAAAATACCGATACTCTGGCTCATCTACACCAAAATCAAGATGGATATATCGAATATTTGAAATAGCACTCTCTAGATCGCCAGACTCAATATACTTATTCAAAGCAGATAGATGTGTCATCTGAACAGTTCTCTGCACCTTAACCAAATCCTCAAATTCTCCTCTAGATGAATCAGAACTCTCAGGAACATCACCACTCGCAATGATCGTTAACTCTGTAGCCTCAGGGAAAATATTAACTTGTCTGTGAATGTTCCAACAAAGAACATCAAATACATCTGCCTGGTCAAGAATCACTCCATGCAAATCACTCAACGCCATCTCCAATGCTAAATCCTCTTCATTCCCAACTTTTTCTCCACAATGGCCAACACTGTCCAATCCTCTCAATCCAAATTCTAAAATCAATCTTATCCGATGGAATACCTCGGAATCTTTCTCCTCAACGGCATCACATAACGTCTGCGCCAGAAGAAGAAACTCGATCTTCAATCGCAACATACCATGATCGAATCCACCGATCGAGGACGATAGGTTCTCAAAATCAAGAAAATCGAGAACAGCCATCCACGCGAGGTGGGACGGAGAACGGCAAGTGCTAGACCAAAGAACGCCATCGAATCTCCCAGCTTTGAGAACGATAGTCCTCAAAATCGAGAGTGCGAGATCCGGATTCCGGTTACGGAGACTGAGCAGTACAGCACGAAGTGGTTCGTATTGGGCGAGGAAGAGGTGATTCGCAGCCACCCGGGAGAGAAGTTCCACCTCTTTGTTCTTCGAGTGGCCGGAGTTGACGTCCTCCATTTTCGAAGATTGATGAGAATTATTAGGGCTTCTAATCGAACGACCAACAGAAGAAGACCGGAACTGTCATTGTTTCTCCCGCCTTTTCCCCTCTCTTCCGTTCAGATGGTCGTAAATCCGCGGAAAATAAAGTTAACAAGCGCGCGCACTCGCCACTTTGTAGTGGGCTGGCCTATAATACGTGCCCCAGCCCATTATCATCCCCTCTCTTTTTAATAAATAACGAAATCCAGACATATTTCACTTTTTTTGTATCAAATCGCAACCGTTGATACTGGTTTGCCTCGATCGCCTCTGCCAATTTGATTTCCCGATGGACGGTGTGGAGAAATTCCAGCAATCAACGGTGGATTGAACCGTCCGCACAATGTCCGTCCTGATAATGCGTCCGTCCTGAAAATCGATCATATTAATAACCCTAAATATAGCAGAGCATTTCAACATTAGTTATGTGTTATCCGACGTTGTACGATGGTCATTAGTGAAAGGAAAATCTTTTGACAATTAATAAAAATAGTTAATCATTTCTTTTTTTTTGAGAAATTAAAACTTTCATTACTGAAAAAAGATTAGGCATAGCCCAATTACAGAATATACAAAAATACAAGTACAGTAAATGTAAAAACATTGTTTATCTCTTATACAGCTATGACCCTGGTCAAGGACTGAAGTCTAAAAAGGTTGGACTTTCATGAGCGTATAACTTGTATTCCAATCCACATTCAAGAATCCAATATTTGGTTGGATTTAAATCAAATATACCTAAAATTTTAATAGTTAAATTAACCAATACATTTTTAGACTTGAGCCATTTGAAAAACTTAAATCTTTTTGTCTATTAATTAAACCAATCAGAAAAAAATCAAATCAAAATAAATTTTTTATCCTAGTGTAAGGTGAATTCTATTAATATTTAATTTAATTATCAAAAAATAATTAAATAATATCATAATTACTTTTTACACAAAGAAAATTATTTAATATCATAATTAAATAATATCATAACCTAACCCTAATTCACTAATACACAAAGAAATTAGTTCAATATATTGGTCAAAATATTAGATTTCATTAATAATGAATGAAATTAGGGTTAGGTTATGATTAGGTTTAGTGTTTGAATTGCCTGAATATTTAAAATTCAGATTGGGTCAGAATTAACCTGAATCATGTCAATACCTAATTACACTATTATGCATATATATTTAAATCAATAAAATATAATTTTTATAATATGTTCTATTTTTATGTCTATATATATAATTAAATATATAAATTTTATGATATAATCCGTCTACTACAAAAAAAAGTAGACAGTTTAAGCGAAATAAAGTAAATGTAATTTCCAGTAAAAACACTTATAATCTAAGTTAACAGAATTTTCGTTAAATTTAATAAATTCCGTTAGAAAATTTAATGGATTTTAAAATATTTGTATGAGAATATCGGTTACAAATAAATAATAAAAAAATATTTTTCATTTTTCAATATCCCTCTTACAAAATAGTAACCAATTTTATAATATGTTTTATTTGTATGTCAGGTTGTCAACTATATATATAATTAAATGTATAAATTTTATAATATAATCCATAATTACTAATTAGGTTTTTTATATTTAACCAACATAAAAAAACTAAATATTAATGAAATTAATTTTAAAATTTTATTATAATGAAATAAAATTATAATATAAAACATAAAAATTTAAATAAAAATCTTAAAATCTTAATATAATTAATGTAAAAATTAAAAAATAATAATGAATTATATAAAATGATGATTTTGCGATTTCAGAACCGACGAGGTTGAATATATATTTCAGAACCAATTTGGCGATTCGTGACATTCTGACGACCCTACTCATCCTATATTATTTATAATTCAAAATAATTATAATTTTTTGATTAAGGTGTAAATTTATATTAAAAAATACATGAGATAAATACCTTAAAATATTATATATTATTTAAAGATCGATAATGTATTTTTAAAGATAATATATATAATTATTTTAGAGATAATATATTTTTTATAGAAAATATATTTGTTAAATAATAATTATTATATTTATAAAATAATTAAATTTTATAAAAATTAATTTTATTTAAAAATTAAATTTAAAAAATATATGATATAAATACCTTAAAATATTATATATTATCTAAAGATCGATAATATATTTTTAAAGATAATATATATTATTATTTTAGAGATAATATACTTTTTATAGAAAATATATTTGTTAAATAATTCTTATTATATTTTTAAAATAATTAAATTTTATAAAAATTAATTTTATTTAAAAATTATATTCCAATATTTCCACTTTTCCCACTTCTTTTCTACTTTTCCCACTTCTTTTCTACTTTTCCCACTTCTTTTACTTCTGATTTTTATTTAAAAAAAAAAAAAAAAAAAAACTTCTCCAACT
>LFYR01000584.1:285006-356116 GCA_001185155.1 Zostera marina | reverse complement strand
ATGTTGGCGGCAAATTTTTGAGACCAACCAAGTTGGTCGCCTAAAAGTTGGCGCCAAATTTTTGCGACCAACCAAGTTGGTCACCCTTATATTGGCACCAAATTTTTGGGACCAACCAAGTTGGTCGCCCTTAGGTTAGCACCAAATTTTTGGGACCAACCAAGTTGGTCGCCCTTAGGTTAGCGCCAAATTTTTGGGACCAACCAAAGTTGGTCGCCTTTAGGTTGGCGCCAAATTTTTGGGACCAACCAAGTTGGTCGCCCTTAGGTTGGCGCCAAATTTTTGGGGCCCATATATTAACACCAAAAATTTGGTCAGATTTAGATTTATTGAGCGACCAACCAAGTTGGTCACTTTCAAGCGACTAACTTAAAAAGTTGGTCGCTTATAGTCACTAGCGACGGGGTTTCTTGCGACTAACGTTGCGACCAACTTTTTGGTCGCTTTTTTCTATAAGCGACCAACTTATGCCTTTTTGCGACCAACTTGGTTGGTCGAAAAAAAGCCTTTTTCTTGTAGTGAAACCAGCGCAGTTCTGGCGGCAAATTCCGGCGGCCTGGCCGCCGGTATAATGGTTTCTGGCGGCCAAGCCGACGATATTCCATCGCCGGAAGTGATGTCGCCGGAATTGTGAAATACCAGCGGCTTGGTCGCCGGCAAAAAATTTTGGATTCCGATTTTAACAGAAATTGTTCCGGCGGCTTAGTCATCGGAATTTTTTTTTGAAAATTATATCCCGGCGACCAGGCCGCCGGCTGTTATTTTTGGAAAATAATTTTCCGGCGGCCTAGCCACTGGCAGTTATTTTTGGAAAAAAAATTTCCGACGGCCTGGCCGCAGGTCAATATTTCCCGGCAGGAAAAAAAAATTCCCGGGAAAAAATTTCTGGCGGCCTAGCCGCTGGTTCACTTTTGAAAAATAAAAAAAAATTGATATGAAATTGAAAATAAAAATGAAATTGATATTGAAATTGATATTGAAATTGAAATTGAATTTGAAGTTTAATATTTAATGTGTCTCCCTCTTCAGTCATTGCAAGGCTTCGTCTTTTATAGCTTCTGCGTCGTCAGTTAGGAACGACTAACTACCCATGGTTGTTACGTCGGTTAAGCTGTTGACGTGTCCTTCATCAGGCGCCTCCACTGCGGCGGCAGTCGTCCTTGACTGTCCGTAAACGGGGCCTTCATCTGGTGGGTAGTAGCTCGAAACTATTTGCCGATGACGCCTTTCAACTATGTGCCGATGACGCCTTTCAACTATGTGCCGATGACGCCTTTCAACTATGTGCCGATGACGCCTTTCAACTATGTGCCGATGACGCCTTTCAACTATGTGCCGATGACGCCTTTCAACTATGTGCCGATGACGCCTTTCAACTATGTGCCGATGACGCCTTTCAACCATGCACATCTGAGTATGTGCATATGGGCAAGATAGGCGATGTGCAATACCATATTCTTGTAGGAATGGTTTGAACGCTCAAAATTCACCTCCGTTGTCAGTCTGGAGAGCTTTCAGTGTTTTTCCTGTTTGTTTTTCAACAAATACCTTAAACAGTTTAAACACTTTCAGAGCGTCAGATTTACACACTAAAGGGAATAACCAATTATAACGGAAATAACCATCCACAAAATTCAAGAAGTAATAATGTCCTTCAATTGAGGCTTCTGGTGTTGGGCCCCATAGGTCAGCATATACTATGTCTAGTATCTGTTTAGCAGAGTTTTCTGGACGAGAGGGGGAGGGGAGACAGTGGTGTTTTGCCATTACACACGAGTCACAAAACTGATCTTCTTTATTTAAATGTGATGCATTCGGTTGAATTTTTTTGATAATTGACTTAGTTAACTTCTCTGGGATGTGACCAAAGCGATAGTGCCAGAGAGTTAACGATATGTTGCCTACTGCATTCCTTTCTGATTTCCCCAGGTTTAGTTCATACATCCCTCCGGAGACTCCCCCTCGCGCCAGGACCTCCTTAGTCTGCAAGTCAATCATAACCACAAATGATTTATCAAACCAACAACCAATATTATTGTCAATACATAAGCGATAGACGAGAGTAAGTTCCTGGAAATCGACGGTACAATTGAAATATTTTTAACACAAATTTCCTTCCCTTGTTTTAAGAATTTAGAATTGCCTGTTAAGACTACGGGAATAGTTGTACTTCTCGCAACGACTATAGCTGGGTGGTTCTTGGCAGTTTTAGAATGATATAATACATTTGTCGTACATGATACATGACTTGTGGTTGCAGTATCAGGGTTCCAAAGAGCATTGATCTGTGTCGGAGATGCTTGCCCTGGTGTCCATACCGCATTCACAGCTTTTTTCTTTTGATTTTGCAGTTGTCGGGTCATGTGTTCCGGTGGTGTTGGATAATCATCCTCATTATGACGATTGTGGCATGCTAGTGCTACATGCCCTTTTTTAGTACAAATTTGGCAGACCGACCTTTTTCCTCGATACTTTCCTTTTTCTCCTCGATGTTTTACCATATTAACCTCTGCCATTTTTGAAATCAAGGATCTATTGTTCGAGTTTCTGATTTCTTGATTTGTTAGTAACATTCTCATTGTTGGCACCGTCATGTTCTCAAGTTGAGAGAAGATTACGACGACGACAATGGCCTCATAGTCCGAGTTTAAACCAGCCAGCACGTACAAGATTGTTTCTGAGTCGGTTACTGATATTCCTGCCGTACGCATGGATTCGACGAGCCCTATTACCTTTGAAATGAAGGCCTCCATTGCCAAATCCCTTTTCTTAAGGGTTTGTAATTGGTGTCGTAGTTGCAGGACCTGCGTTCCGAAAGTTGATGCATGAATATGGCGTAGCTGTTCCCATGCCTTCGCTGACGTTGTTGTACTTGCCACTTGCGATAGGACATCCACCTGTAGTGTTGAGAAGAGACAGTCAAGGATCAACTGATCCTGTTGCATTTTTAATTCGTCGTCATTGATGTTGATGTCGCCGGTGACATAAGCTAGTAACCCATATCCACAGAGGAAGGTGAGGACTTAGGCTTGCCAAACGAAAAAATTTCCACCAGAAAGTCGTTCGGCACATTGGTGCTTGAGCTTGATGACCTTTGCGTGGGCCGTTGCCGAGCTGTGTGTGACTTCGCCGCGGAAAGCCATGAACTCTGGAGCAAGACACGCAGTGATCGTCTTGATCAGAATTGGACCGGACCGTAGATGAAGTGGCTCAGTTTTTCTCTTTTAACGGATTGGACCAAAACAAATCCGAAATATCGCAATTTAATCTCCTCTTTTAATCAAAGATGTGGACTAGGCCCAAAAAACGTGTGCAACCCACTTAGATTTAAATCAAACACGTGCAGCCCAAATCAAAAGCGTTTTAGGATTTCAGCGGAAGTCTGAAATCCGAAGTCTGAAATCGGATGATGCGGAAGTCTGAAAATCGCGGAAGATTCTAGTTGTGGCAGATTGTGATTTAAAGAAGATTTCAGAAGTCAGAAGTCGCGATTTGCGGAAAATCGCGGAAGTTTCCGATTTGCGATTTCGATTTGCGGAAGTAAGGTCGCGGAAGAAGCGTTTAACAGATCGGAGACTCGGCAGACCGGTGACGATTGAAGGAAACGGTGATAGCTCAGGTGGACCGGAGACTCATGTGTGCCTTGGTAGTCGGAAGATCAGAAACTCTGAACGCGGCATATCAAAATCGCGGGTAGTCAGACACACCGATCTGAGACGAAATCGCGAACTCGTGTTCACACATCTGCACGTGGTCGATCAGAAGAATCTGAAACGACTGCAGCAAGTCAGAGACGAAATCGCGAAATCGACTATGTGCGGAATCGACGAAAATCGGAGACGATCGCGGATGTGCGGAGACGATCTTGAGACGCGCAGGTCGTTGTGAAGACTTCACAAATTAACCAACTGGAGCGTCTTTAGATTGGAGTGTAGATGAAGAGAAAATTACAGATCGCTGGAATCAGACGCGTCTCGTTGTGATAAATGTGCTGCAGCAGGGATCGACGATTACAAATCAGATTGTGTCGGGTGCGTTGCGGACTTGATGATTACAGAATCGCGATCGTGCAGAGATCGCAAGTATTTAGATCGAGGCGATGGATTCGCAGAAAACACGGATGGAACCACAGGTGAAGAAGAACTCGGACTACGCGATGCGGAAGGAGCAGACTTCTCGGAATATTGTTGGAGAAATTGCAGTTGTAGAAGACCTCTCGAATGACGCGTCGTGGAAAGAATCGTAATCGGCGAAGACATTGACGTCGTCGATGGTTATGCTCCATCGGAGACAGAGTTTTAGGGAGCAAAATTTGGATCACAAGATCCCCCTGCTCTTGATACCATATCACAAACTAAGGTAGATAGATTTGTGTTGTTAAACTTGATGAATATTCCTAATTACATCCTGTCCTTATATAGGACTTATTGTAACAGATTCTTAACTAGTTTAGCTAACTAACTAATTACATCATATAACTGATTTCTCTTTAATAGGGTAAACTCAAGTATTTTCTTGGCATTGAGGTTTCTCAATCCAAACAGAGCATTTTCATATCTCAGAGGAAGTATGCATTAGACATACTACATGAGTTTGGTTAATTAGGATCATCCCCATTTTCAATTCCCATCAAGCATAATGCACACTCTGATGAAAAAATGCACCTCTAAAAGACATGTCAAATTTCAGGAGATTGATACTCTGATATTGCTTATGTTGTTAGTTTTTTAAGCCAATTTTTGGCCAATTCTCGGGTGTCCCGCTTTCAAGCAGGTATCAAAATCTTGAAATACATTAAAAATACCCCTGGAAAAGGGATCTTATACAGGAGGGATGTACCAATATCAATCAGTGCATACATGTGATCGATGCAGATTAGGAAGATTGCCCAATCATCAGGAGATCTATCACTGGCTTTTGTGTTCTCATTGGAGGATCCTCAGTATCTTGGAAATCCAAGAAGCAATCCACCATTTCCAGATCTTCTGCAGAAAGTGAGTACAGGTCCATGGCCTCAACTGTATGTGAGATCCTATGGATCACTTATTTTCTAAAAGATCTACAGGTAACTTTAAGTGTCAAACCTACTCTCAAATGTGATAACAAAACAACTATAAATATTGCCTCTAATCCTGTGTTCCATGAGAGAACAAAACATATAGAAATTGACTGTCATTTGGTGAGGAATCATTTCTTAGCAGGATTATTTGATATCTCACATGTCTCATCCAATATGCAGCTTGCAGATATTTTAACGAAACCTGCTAATCTTGAATCCTTCAGAAGGTTACTATCCAATATGGGAATGCATGATATACACTCTCCAGATTGAAAGGGGGTGTTAAACCATCTTAATTATCTCCAATTAGTTTATATTTATCTCTTAGACTATCTTAAAGTATCTAATGATAATCCAGGTCCATCACTTGTTGATTGACTCATATCATCATTGTATAAATAACTCTTTTTTACATTAATGAATTTAACTTATTTTGTACAATTTCCATTCGTGTTTCGACCGCTCCCTCACGTCGCTTGGGTTTCTGCCAAAACCCTAGATCGTTTCATCCATCACGTCTGTGCTCCGCGATCCTTCGCTCTATTCCCACGCTGGTTTTAATCTAAACTATTATCATAAATTCTTATACTTTTAAAGTTTACAGATAAATTAAATTACACTATTTTTACGATATCCTTGATGTCAATTCTCTCATGTTCGGTTCTTGTGGATTTTGTATCTAAACTTGTAGTGGTTTTTCTTCCCTTTGCCTTACCTTTGCCTTGTACTTAGAACTCAAATAAATGAAGGATTTTCGAATAAAAACCAGATTGGACAAATAATAATTTTTTTATTTACATAAGAAAATTAATTCAATTGATTATATCTACTAATGTCTCTGAAAATCCCATTCGAGTAATTTTAATTAAATTTTTACTAACCATATGGATAGATATTTTTACAAGTAAAAATATACCGATCAGTCTCGTTTTTCTTCTGGGTCGGGTCTGGTCGGGTCCTTTGTTTAAGACCGAAACCGAGAAGCATCATGTTTTACAAATTCAGTGGGATTTGAACGACATGCAAAGCACAATAAGATCGTGCGGCTGCGATAATGAGCTATTGGTTATCACGACGGTGTTTACAGTTATAAGTAAGCCAATCATAAGGATCAAAAGTCAAAAATACACCCGAATTTCATTAATTGATGGGCCCCACGAATTTCTATACGTCCAGCCGGAACCTCGTTGACCAAGCTAACCGGGATGCGCGTCGTAGATCGTCGAAGAGGTTGGGCATCATCGTCGTATCGACCATCTTGTTGGCATGTCTCATTGCGGCCATCACCGTGATTATCGTTCGTGGAAATAGGAGATCAGTTGGAAACATCGATGAATCGGAAAGTCCTAGTATTTCCGCCTCCATCAAAACAATGTGTGATAACTCAGTCTACCCGGAATCTTGCTACGACACTCTCTCCGACGCAACCAATTCAACAACGAATCCGATGGATCTTTACCGGATTGCAATAGGAATCGCCATGAATGAGGTGCTCAGAGCAAACGACGAACTGGAAGTTATGAAGAACACAGTCGATCCGAAGTACCACGATGCTATAGTTGTCTGTGAGGAACTACTCAACATGTCATACGACAGTCTCAACGCATCGATCTCCAGTGATCTAACATCGTCGACGGTGATCATCGATGATCTGAAGACATGGATGAGTGCATCCCTAACTTACCAAGACACCTGTTTGGAGAGCTTCAGTGATGATTCGATGCGGACTCAAATATCCGGTGTGCTCGCCAACTCCACCGAGTTCGCCAGCAACGGTCTATCTATTCTCACCCAGTTCGCCACGTTTCTTGGAGTCTCTAAGATGCGGAGAAGGTCGATGCTGGAGTACATCGAAAAAGAATCCACTTTAAGCCAATTCCCAACATGGTTATCTTCGAAAGACCGGAAGCTTTTAGAAGAACCAAATCTCCGTGGATCAGCTAAAATCACCGTGGCCAAAGACGGCTCCGGAACGCACACATCCATAAATGCGGCACTCAAGGATGTTCCTCTGAAAAGCACCGCAAGGACGGTTATCTACGTGAAGGAAGGTATTTACAACGAATACGTCGAAATAGAAAAGAAAATGAAGAACATTATGATGATCGGCGATGGAAAATCACTCACGGTTATCACCGGCAGCAAGAACTTTGTCGATGGAACTCCAACGTTCAAATCTGCGACATTGAGTGAGTGATATTTCAGAATACTATATATAATAACGTAGATATTTGTTGTTACTGATTCACTCGATCAAGTGTGCAGTTGCATCCGGAGAAGGATTCATCGCAATCGACTTGTCAATCGTCAACACCGCCGGTTACAAAAAGCATCAAGCGGTAGCCATGCGATCCAACGCCGATAAATCTGTTTTCTATCGATGCAAATTCGATGCATACCAAGACACATTGTACACCCATTCTATGCGTCAATTTTACCGTGATTGCGACGTCCTCGGAACCGTCGACTTCATCTTCGGCAATGCGGCGGTTGTATTTCAGAACTGTCGATTGATGCCTCGACTCCCCGGTCCCGGACAGAAGGTGTTGATAACAGCTCAAGGGAAAACCGACAAGAATCAGAACACCGGAACGTCCATCCAAAACTGCTACGTTGTTGCGTATGGACAGATCGGTGACACCCCTGTGTACCTTGGAAGGCCTTGGAAAGCTTACGCAACGACCGTGTTTATGAAGACGGCACTGCCGTCTTTTCTTCACAAAGAAGGGTGGTTGGCGTGGGAAGGTTCGTCGGGACCGAAAACCATATTCTATGGAGAGTACCAAAACACGGGCACGGGATCATCGGTATGGGGGCGTGTGAAGTGGGAAGGTGTCCATTCATCACTCTCTACGTCACAGGCAAGTGCCTATACCGTTAATTCACTCCTTGCCGGCGGTTTGTGGATTAAACCAGCTGGTGCACCATACAGCACTGGCCTGTGAATCATGATTTAGTCGGAAGGACTGTGTTATATATTACACAGAATACAATTGTTTTCATGCAAATATTCTATACTAATGCATGGATAAAACCATAAATCATGGATAATGATCAATGAGTGTATATTTCAGTAATTCTTTTTATTTACAAAAAAATTTAGGGTTATCTTTATTTACATTGTCAAAGATAAAAATGTATTTATGAATTCAAAATCAATTTTGTAGGTATAATTACACCCGGCCAGAGATTAACTTAAAAGAGATTCGGTTTCTTTTTGTTTTAATTATTTTTAAAGGTCATCAGATCCATACCGTTGATTTCAAGATCTAAAATGAGAAGAAAAAATGAGCTTAAGTTGATTTTAAGAATTTCGATTACCATCATTTTTTATTATTTTATCACTCTCGGTGATACAAGCTGATCTAGTATACAAATTACATTATCAAAATTCAAAAGAAACCCTCCATTAACCTCGGGACTACTAGTGATACATCATTATCATGCAATACTCGAAAATTCAGATATACAAACTTAATGAGATCGAATGAAACGACTCGTATAGACTTTAGGAGGCTCCAGGTTGACCTGAGAAAGTCGATCGTAGAAAGTCGACCTGAAGCCAGATTTGAGTTTGTTAGGTAGTTAAACGGTTACTGTTTTAATGATCAGATTACTCTCATAACATCAAATTTTATAAATAGAGAATCATTTCTGGACATGTATGTTTTCATGGAGATAATTCTGAGAGATCACCGAGTGAACCGATAGAATATTTGAAAAATTCGAATGTGTTTTCTAGTGAAGTTTCTGAAACGGTACCAAAAAAAAAAAAAATTTATAAAAACATACACACTTTTATTGATATAAAAATGTATGTGGATACATTTATAATATTTTTAGGTTAGACAAGATATTTTATAATATATCTTAGCTGAGGCTTAAACTGCCCTGCCCCTAAGTAAATAATACTAATAAGTCTATACATTACTCATGTGTACTATTATGCATTGACCTATGGATGTAACCGAACAGTCTTCTTTATTACACTAGACTAAAGTGATTGGGTCACGTTATGTAAACTCTAACAATATTTGCGGCACACTTCAATTTCATTATCTAATTTCATTAAGATCATTTTTTTACCGTTGGATCGAGTTTGCGTGCAAATTTCAAGAAAACCGATCTCCATCGGCTCGTTAAACACTAAAACAAACCCAATCAACGTAACTCCATTTTTGTCGTTAGTTAAAGACTCCACACGCTTCAAAGACTAACATATTATGCGGACTCTATATATGGTCTTACTCCGTAATCCCTCCCTCCCATGATTCATGATTGCTTAATGCTTTTTTATTCTCCCGGGAGTTTCAGAATTGAGACGGCATGGCGTTGGAGGTAACAGGAGAATTGGTTGTGTCGGTGGTTCTCTTCGTCTTTGTTATCGTCGCTTTTATCATATTTATCTACATCTTCACCAAATACAATTTAGTTGAGAATGGTCAGAACCAACCGTCTAACATCGACATCGTCGATCGAGAGGATATGGAGTACTGCTCCGATGGACTTGACCTAATGATTCTCAGGAACCTCCCCGTTCACGTTCACAAAGCTGTAGTGAATTCCAAGGAATTTTCGCACTGTTCTGTTTGTCTTACGGAGGTTGTCGACGGCGAGAAGATACGGTTGCTCCCGAGGTGCAACCATGTATTCCATATGAATTGTATAGACATGTGGTTTCGTTCTCACTCAACATGTCCGTTGTGCCGGGAGATCGTTGGGACGGTTTCAGAAAATATGCTGTTGTCGGAATCTCGTATCTTGCCGGTAAATGTCTTGTTCTGGGGCAGACGCGAACACATCAACAACAGCGATGGAAGAGAATTAGAAGAAATCACCACCGGTACATCACCTTCTCCTTACGACACTCCTTCAACATCTAATGGAAATGAGACAACGAGAGAGGAGGTAAAGTCTTCGATGCAATCACTACCTAAAAGGATTGTGTCGTTTTGGTGCAGAGAGAACAATGTCGATGTTGACATTAATAGCGAAGATTTAAAATACTACGATTCTTGTACGTTTTAATTAAAATCTCATTAATGAATACTTTATTCATTAGAGACTAGTGACTACTAGAGTGAATTGACTACTAGTATTTTTTGCAATCACCCAAAATAAAACTTATCTAATTAATTATTACCTCTATTATATATAGATTATTCGAAACCAGATCCGGAAGGAGTGAAGGACCAGGTCTAATATATTCTACTAGGGATAAGAACTAAGCGAATTTGAGACGGATCGACCTCGCTCCAGTCAGCCTAAAGCTACAGAAACTAGTTAAAAAATCAGAGCATGCCAAATAACAATTTATTAAAATAAATTTGACGGTTTCAGTTTTCCTGGATTTTATTGAGAAAGCTTGTCATGACCACCTGAATACCTGATAAAGTGATAAGGCTTAGATTTTTTCCAAAGCCTGGCTGATATCTTCCTTGAGGTCTTCAAAGTCCTCAATGCCAAGACTGAACCGAATCAAATTGTCTCTGATACCATACTTGATTCTCTCAGGTGCAGGAAGATCCCTGGCAATTAGATAAGCATATAGTGTAAAAACTAGGTTAAAATCAATACAAATAAAATCCAACATGATGCTAAAATAAATCTATTCATGCATACCAGTAAGACATGATTGCTGGCTGGTCAATAATGCTCTCACACCCTCCAAAGGACGGAGCATTGTAAGGAATGTTTAACGAGTCAACAAACTTTGAGGTGATTTTCAAGTCTCCCTCTACCTGCACTCTCTAGTGTGAGAAAATCTCTCATCTCACAAGATAAAACTATTCATCACACACATCTCTCACCTCAAAACTGACCACACCACCAAAACCAGACATTTGTTTTTTGGCAATGTCATGCTCTGGGTGACTAGGCAGACCAGGATAGTATACACGAGAAATCTGCAGAATGTAAAATTTTACTTATCGCCAGGATTATTTTAACACGCATTAAAAAAAATAGTTAAATGCTTCCCCTCTCACCTTAGGATGATCCTCTAAAAATTGAGCCATCCTCATAGCTGTTGTATTTTGCTGCTGTACACGAAGTTTGAGTGTTTTCATGCCTCGAAGAATCATATATGATGCGTTCTGCAATCAAAATGCTAACACACTCAACATTTGTTGTGACATGTAATACTTTTTTGTCTTTAATATAGGTAAAAAATAATAATTTATGGTACAAATAATATAGAATTCAAAACTTACGGGATTAATCACACCACCAATCACATGATGAAGCTTGCGAATTTTGTTAATAACTTCCATTGAACCACTTATGCAACCTCCAAGAACCTGTAAAGTAATAGCTTTTAAACCACAATAACTTAAAAACCATAAAAAACATGTCGGAAACAAGGATACTCAATCTCACATCATTGTGACCATTGAGAAATTTTGTGGCAGAGTGAAGAACAAGATCAGCACCAAAAGTTAAGGCTTTCTGATTGATAGGTGAGGCAAAAGTACTATCTACGCAAACAAGTGTTCCTTTGTTGTGACAGAGCTTTGAAACCAACTCAATGTCGACACATCGGAATAACGGATTGGTTGGGGATTCTGTGAAGAAAAGAGACACCTGTAAAAAGAAATATAAATTAAATTAAATTACAAGTAGAAATGGAAGAAAGGGAATACAGAATAAGAACAAAACCAAGATCTTAAACAAAACAAATGACTCACAGTATGCTCATCAAGTGCCTTCTTTAATCCATCAATATCAGCAGGATCAATAACAGTAGCCTGCAAGATGGGGCGTGAAGGAATAAGCTTGTATTGTAAAATACAGAAATCAATTATTACTTAAGTGGATCTTCTCTATAAAAAAGTAATTTATAAAGAAAGGATAAGAGAAATAAATTAAAAATGTTAAATTGATTGGCAATTCGCATCATCGCGATTCAAAATAAATACATCAAAACTCTAATACAATATCACTGTAAAATATCAGTCCTGGAAAAAAAGGCCAATGTAATCTGTAAACATTTATAAAAATAAATATTATAGTATTTTTTATCTTCGAGGAATTACCAAGACTCCAATAAAGAGTAAAAGATAAACATTAAATTTACATATTTTGAATGCAATATTTATTAAGTGAAAAAAAATACCGAAATATTCATCATGGGAAGCTGATTTTCGATATACATTCTTGTCTTTCTGTAGCAATCAGTGGTGGTGATGATATGTCCACCAGCAGGGACTAACGATTGCATCATAACAACAGAAGCATGCATACCTGATGCCACAAATAAAGTCGATTCCGCTTTCTCCAGTGCACTGTTAATAGAAAAGAAGTAAGAAGAGCTGATTGCAAGTTAAAAGATTTTAAAATAAAGTTATTCAGACACTAACTATGAAATATTCACATGAGAATTTAATTTCTGATTAAAGTGGGACAAATATCTTAACGTGACAGATGCACGAATTGGAAACATTAATCCATTAGATTTGCACTGACAAAGATGACAGGTAAAAATAAAACACGACTTTCAAGTTTCAAGCAGGGAAATAATCAAGCACCTCATCTTCTCCTCCAAAACTTTGGAAGTTGGATTTCCATAGCGACCATACTCGAAACTGTCATGTCTTCCCTCCTGCCCAATGATTCCCAATAGGCATTAATGAGTATGAATACAGCCCTGTAATCGATCGGAATATACGATTCATGTATTCATTACCTTGAAGTCGATTAACTCAGCCGTATTTTTAAACCAATAGGCAGATGTATTGACAATGGGAGTTGTAATTCCATCAGTAACTATACCTCGTCCTGATCTTTCTCCTGGAGATTCAACAAAAGTAAAAAAAAAAAAGCAGATATATTTAGGTTTTAACAAATTAAAAATGAAAAGTAAAAAAAAAAACTGTCACAGGTACCAGCATGAACCGTAAGGCTTCCGTCAAATCGAAAAATAGGAAAAGGCGGCCTAGAATCCTCGATCAACCCCAGGGACTGTAAGACGCCACTCTCGTCAGTAGTGCTCTCCCCGCTAGCAACGCCATCTCCGTCTTTTAAGACAGAGGGAATCGCTTCCACTTCAGGAACCGCAGACAACGCGGAGTCACCGTAAGCAGAAGCGGAGAAGGAAGATTCCCTGTTCCCATCAGACCAGGAAGCCGCAACTACCTGCGCAACGCCTATGTTACTGCAGTTTCTCCTCGCCTTGTTGCTGAGCTGTCTGACGAAGTTTGACGGAAAACGTAAGATCTTCGAACCGGGAGATATCACCTGGCAGTTAGGATTTGGCCCGATCTCCTTGGAAGAGAAAAAGTTGGACCTCTCCCTTCCGGTGGTGAAGGAGAAGACTCGATCCACGGCGACTGCGCGTGGGACGAATGGTAGTGATGACGATGGTGTTTGTTGGAAAGTGGAGGTGATGAACGCCATATCGAAGAATCTACTTTCTACTCTAGGGATGTGAATGTGATGCAATGTGCAGAGACGACTAGACGGGTAATGCCCATTTGCCCTATATATATACATATTAGGTGTGCCGTCATAACTTATAATTCACCATTTCACGGATTAAATTTAGAATTTGTGAATTAAATTAAAATCGTCACAGGCTCACAAATTACAACGTGACAAAATTCAAGAAATCTTGAAGAGATATGAAATCTATTTAATAACTGATGTTATATTTTTAAACCAGATGTTATATTAAAATCCTAAATCCTCAACAACATTAATAAAAAATTGCAATTGGATGATTAATCGATTATATACACTAGAAGATTATTTTAAATTATCATGATAATTATTGAGGTTTTTAAAAATTTATTATTTATTATATTTACATTTTAGAAAAATACTTTCAGTTTTAAAAAGAATAGTTACGTTAGAAAAATGTCAATATAATGAAAATCACAATTTTTATTTTCATATTCAATTATATTTCAAAACATTGTAATAAAATAACAAACAAAATCAACAATTATATTCGATGTTGAGTTGTTGACGTTGTAATTATTGTCGTATTTGTATAAAAATGAAACCATGAACCAATCATTTAATTGAACGGTTATAAAATAAGGTGAGCATTGAGCAAGATCGAATTTAACAATTTTAAATGTGTTTTGTTTTAAAAAAAATTAAATTAAATATATCCAAAACTTTATGGGTATTTTTGAAAAAAATCGTAAATTTAAATCTATATTCTAATTATTAAAACTTTGAAACATAAAATTACAAATAATCCAATTCCCAAAAAAACCCAATCGCCCAATCCCTAATAACCTAAATCCTATTTCCTTCTCAAACATCCAACTGCTAGCAGCTGCCACCATCTCCAATTCCAAGTAGCCACCGTCCACCGACCATTTCCTCTCCAAGATCTTGTTCTTACACATCTCAGTGGCCATCTCCAAGGTTCTGTTTTTGGTATGTTCTTTTATATATACATACGTTGTTTGAAAATTGAAATGCAAGTGAGAACTGAGAGGTGGATTTTTTTTTGATGAAAAATTAAAGTGTTAATTCTTCATGATTAGTTTTTCTTTTCGGTTTTTACCATGTACTGCCGGGTTTTTTTTAGTTTGAATTCTGGATAGATTTTCATTTTAAATCTGTTAGTTTAGATTTTTAAAAATTAAGAATTTTTCATTCCAGTTTAAATTTCATCAATTTTGGAAGTTCGATTAAAAAGGCATCAACTCATTACAAGTTCAGGAACATTAAATAATTCGTTTTCAAAAAACTCTCCACTGGAACCTTTGAAGTAATAGTAGTAGTAGACTAGTAGTAGAAAGTAGACGAAGAAGAAGAACAGTAACAACAAATTGGGTTATTGGGAGACATCTGTCGGCTCTGGCATCTGTCTCGTTGGAAAGTTGGGAGTGACACATGAAAACGAAAACAAAAATTCAATAAAGATTGAGATATATAATTGATATCATCTTACTTATCTGATACCTAAGTTCAATGAATACCCGATAAAAGTTCAAGTGCATGCCTGGGTAAAGATTGGTTTTGTAAAATCAACTGATCAGGTAACTTCCTAATATCCAGCCAATTCTCTTTGGTCAGGTTCAAGTATGTATAAGGTTTTACCTGATCCTACCTGACCCATGACCACCCCTGATTATGTATTTGTTCATGATCATAGTTTTATAGGTTTTAAATTTTAATAAAAATTCATTGATATTTCAAACCAATCAAGTCATCAACCTTTGTTAAGATATTACTGTAACTTGTAATCTGTATTTTTTAAAATCAGCAATTCACGTTGAAGTTATATTATATTTGACATTTTGACTATTTTTTAATCCTTTTAGGTGTGAAAAAAATCATAGATCTATCATATTAACCCATACGGCACCTACGATAACATGTCGTTCACTAGAGGAGATCTTCTGACTAAAACAATGAAGCTTGTCAAGGGACAGGCAAAGAAGGAACCCCTCTGGCTCAAGGCAATGAAAGAGTAATCCCTAATTTTCTCTCCCTTAAAACCCAATTCTTTCTTTTGTTCTTTTGATTGAAAATCTTCCACAAACGTATTCTTAACTTTCCTTTTTTCTGGTCTAATTAATTGCAGTTCTGCTACTTTATTGTTGTTTCTATTTAATTTAGGTCACCTCCAGTGACGTTCCCATTATCACCCCATGGGAAGATCCAGAAAATTGTTTTACCAGAGGATCATTACATCAAAAGTTTCTATACTAAGTACCCTGATTCCTTGTACCATGATGCTGTCAGGTAATTATACTTGGTTGCAAAAAAATTCTGTCAAAAAAAATATTATTTTAAAATCTGATTTCCTGATAATTTGATGAGAATTTGGATTTTTTTTTTATCAATCAAGAACCAAGCATTGGATTTTTTTCTTTTCAATTGGCACAAATCGCCCTTCGACTCTTGTAATCTTGTAAAGAATACTTCACCTCAGTCTTTGAAAGTATTTGAATATGAGTTTAGGATTTTGTAGTTCGGGTTCTCATTGTTAAAAGCATTGAATAAGAAACTCAAACACCGATTCAAAGACCTAAATTATGTGTATGTTTAAGTGTTTAACATCTCTTTTGATCTTTTGTTTCATTAGACACAAATTATTGTTCCTTCAGTCGAACCAGTCCTCTTTTCAATAGAAATTACTACCAGAAAATGGTTACAACTTATGCTTCAGAGTTTCAGGTTTTAATTTAAATATGTTGTAGCAAAAACATTAGATTTGATTTTAAAAAAAAGGAGATGGGTATATTTAGTTTAGTTTATTCAAATCGTAAATGAATTCTAATTCGGTGTCCATGGGAATTAAAACTCATATAAAGTAGGTCTTTATATTCTGAATTAGGTCACATTAATCATTCTCATGGAAACAAATTTATCTTTTTGATGTCAGAATTATGATTCCAAACCTAACCTATTGTATGAACAGTATCCCGGATCCAAGATTTGTCTAAAGAGCATTGTTTTACTTGCAGAAAATAAGCAAGTCGCAAGCGTATACAAGCTTCTTTTAAATTAACCTTGTTTTTAACTATCTTTAACAGGGTTAATGATTTCAACCCACCCCCTTCTCGGATTTTTGCTCATCGTGTGCTAGAAATGAAACAACAGGGCGTCAATGAAGATAATGCCGTGGCAGTTGCTGATGTATTTAAAACTGATCTGCTATAAATTTCTACAAAATAAGCTATCATGTTTTAATAACAATTTGATTTTGGTTTTCAATGTAGATGGAGTATCAAAGAGACAGAAAAGCAAAGAAGAATGCTTACAAAGAGCTTAAGATGATTTCAAGAATACTAGGAAAGAAACCACCTCCTAATCCTTTTCCAAGTGCTGTGAAGGAAATACAAGCCGAGGAGGCACGATTTCTCCGCGACCGTTTCACCAATCCAAAGATCCTCGGTATTATTAACAAGATAAAGGAAGAAAAGGAGTTGTGGCTGAAAAATGTTAGAGGGGACGATCTGTAGGTTTTTTCTTCTCCTGATCACAATTACTCATCTTTAAATTGGTGAGATGCTGATGAAAAATGTTTGGTTGTTTCACACTGCTTTTTTAACCTTGAAAAGAGTCAAGGCAGAAACTTTTTTTTCTTTAATCTTGCAATAAATTTTGATATTCATCTATTACTATTACATTTGTTTTTTGAAATGTTAAATAACTGATATTTAACCTAACCATGGTCAGTTCTAACCTTGTTGCATTATCAGACAGTCTGTACACGTCAGAGAGACAGAGACATTAATCAGTAATTGGCAGAATGAAAATATTTCAGACACACCCCATACAAACACTTATTACATGAAATGAAGGTAAAAAATTTTTGATACATCTCCGACCAGTTGGTGGGAACTTTCTTAATTGCGATGTGATAGTTGTGTTCGGAAAATTGCGACAATATTGAAGTCCAGAGACTCCTCCTATCATCCTTACATGATATCAGAGCAAACATGACGACTCAAAAACGAAGTCGATCCTTATCTCAACATTGTCCTTTCCGCTGCTGATTTGCTCAACCTCCTCACCGGAGGATTTCATTCCCCTGTTTCGAACCCTGCTGCTGTTTTGCTCCCTCCTTCCCAACCACCTTCAACATCAGGATACATTTTGGAAATCCCTGACTGATGCCAACTTCTTCAAATAACGCTTTCACTTCAACACCATTCTTCGTAAAAGATCAGATTCACCCACGATTTCACGAAGAAAGGCCAAGAACCAGTAGGAGCGATACCAGCGGGAAGAAATTGGGGAAGAACGATTTGAAACAGAAAGAAACTAACTTTTAAACGAATTGAAAGAATGTATTTGATTGAATTAAAATTGTAGTTTTTACAATATCTATTTATAAGATTTTCTATTTTATTACAGCCCAAAACTAATTAATATTTGCAACTTGATCCTTCACCATCAAATATCTTTATTTCATTTCTGGGCCGGATCTGAGTTTTGGGCTTGGTCCATTAACCTGAAATAAACGTCATTAGTAATATCAACACTTAGTTTAATTAAACTATGACTAATACATAGTTTAATTAAGGAGTAATACTTAGTTTAATGTTTTAATACTAATACTTCGAATCCACAAACTGTCCCACGTTTTTGCCGACGACCCTCCACCGGAAAAGAACTCAGGCACCATCAAGAACTCGCCGACCAGTTGGTCATGTCATGGATCCTTGCAACCATCACACACTCAATTGAATCAATGATTCAACACTGCTCGACTGCAAAGAAAGCTTGAACTTCCCTCGAACAGTATCTGTCTCCCCGGTGTACCATCAACGTGAAGGCTGGATTGGGTGAAACACAAAACACTGCCATAATTTCGTAAATTAAAACTAAACGAAGGGGTATTTCCGACAGAAAAAAATCATGGGTAAATGCAGTTAACGAATGATTAGTTCTACAATTGATTCTTTACTAGTTTACTTGTATCCATTTAAAATGAAAGACTGAGATCGGGACACACAAAACTATAATTAAGAAAAATATTCAGTTCTATAAAAATATATAACGACAGTGACACGCATCATCAGGCGTTCCAAACAAAGGAATCGCCTCTGAGAGCACTGTCCAAGGAGTATCCACCGCCGGAGTGGCCGGACATGTCGAAGAAGGCGGTGGTGTCGACGTAGTAGTTGTTTGGAGCTGTGAAGAATTGAGTGTTCAAACACCCGTCCATTACATTAGAGAAACAGGATACGTGGTGCGTTGCGTGACTTACCATCGCCGTTTCCACTCCGACGAAGTTTGTGTCCATTGACGGTGGAAATGGACGATCCATTTCGTTTGCGTTGATTCTTCTGTCCAAAACCAGACTCTTCTGAAACACTCTGCATATCACCCATTCATTCTGCGCGGCAATAAAAAATATAAACGATCGAATTCAAGGTAGAAGAGAAAGTAGATAGAATTAGAAGCAAACCTTGTCTGTTTTGGAGATGATATGGAGGTACGAATGAGGATGAGACCTGTATTCATGCATTACCCAGTTGGTTTTTCCACCTTTGGGAGCTCTTCCAGTGTAGAAAACAAGCGTCTTCTTCATTCCAACAAGAATATTCGACCTGTAAATCTCCTTGTCTTTGCCTGTAGCCTTCCAGTATCCAGCTTCCGTGGCTCTATTTGTCCGCAACCCAGTTGGGTATTTCCTGTCTCTTACGCAGAAGAAGTACCACTCTTTCTCCCCCATCTTAGCTCTCCCTTCAGAACACGCACACCAGATGAGCAGATTTAATTTCGAAACACGATATTATAACTAACTAAATAACTCAGAGACTGACATGGTAAATCCCAAGGTTCGAACTTGTTGAGATCAACATCTCCAATGGCTCTGCACACGAAATTCCCGTCGATGATTTTCTTGGAGAGGTAATACGTGACTAGCTCTTCGTCAGTAGGGTGGAACCGGAATCCAGGTGGTAACTCAACCACGTCTTCTTCCACCTCTTGTTGGGTCATCGGAATCGGACACTCCATTATTATCTATCACTTAATACTCTGAATTCTGATCAACAACATGAACATACACAAGATGTATTATAATAATTCACATCATAAGAAACAAATCGGTAAGGGATTGGATAATTGGCCGGATTCCTAATAATCTTTAGTGCCCAACCAACATCTGGTAGATTATGAGTTATGACGAAGACAAAACAAATGTTCTTTAATTCTAGCATATCCAAGCTGGTTTTCAAGTTTTTTACTTGAAACAACAATGGTTATATTTTTCCATTACGGGTTTTCATCCATCATTACACACTTTGCTTTGAAATTCAAATCAAATGAGAACTGATCAGATTAAATCCAGAGAGTGGTTGGGTGGGTATTTAGTTCTAAAATAGGAAGAAATGAACTCATTAACTTTCTTTATTAGGTTAACAATGAGTATCAAGCAGATATTAAATATTAAATTTCATGTCTTTTTCCTCCTAAATATTCAATTTCACACTTGGAAACCATGGAGGTTGGCACAGCAAATCAAATGATAATTAGATCATCAAATCCAAATCATTAATCATTTTAATATACATGAATTCACACATCAACGTAAATGCAGAATATTATCCTAAAAAGCCTATAAAAACTGATATATGAATAATATGATTGAGTGATTAGATAGTTAGTTAGTTAGTTTAGCAACACAAGTCACATGAAACCATTCCAGAACCAGGAAGAAAGAACATGTCAAGATTCCTTCCTGGTTCCCAGCACAACTAAATAGATTAGTTCACCAACACCAAGTTATATACATATATGCAGGACATAATATGAATCTGACCAACCTCAAATGGAGCTATCCACAGAAGACACCCAATTTGTGGTCAGGGTAACTGTAGCCAGCATAGGAGGAGGGCTCCTATTCTGGATTTTGATTCACAGATGGTTGGAGAGGAAGAGAAATGGGCCAAGAACTTGGCCAATCATTGGAGCATCCATAGAACAGCTATGGAATTACCACCGTATGCATGATTGGCTGGCTCACTATCTCTCAAAGTCTAGAACCATGGATGTTCCTCTGCCATTCATTACTTACACTTATACAGCAGACCCTACCAACGTCGAATACATCCTTAAGACCAACTTCAACAATTATCCCAAGGTACAAATAAAATCATTGCTGTAAAAAAAGATGAATATATATACTTTATTTATGTATGAATATATTTTTAAAGGGAGAGGGATGCTATGAACGTATGGAGGCCTTGCTCGGAGATGGGATATTTAACAGTGACGGGGAGATGTGGAGGAAGCAGAGAAAAGTATCAAGTTTCGAATTTGCTTCCAAAAACTTGCGAGATTTCAGCACAGTTGTGTTCAGGGAGTATGGGGTCAAGCTTTCCTCCATAGTAACACAAGCAGCAACACAGAACAAACAGGTGGATATGCAGGATTTACTCATGAGGTTGACATTGGACTCTATATGCAAGGTTGGCTTCGGTGTCGAGATTGGAACTTTGGCACCAGAGTTACCAGAGAACACATTTGCAAAGGCATTTGACACAGCTAACAGCATTGTCACATTTCGATTCTTTGATGCTGTGTGGAAGATAAAGAGGTTTTTTCAACTTGGTTCTGAAGCTGTGTTGACCAAGAGTATAGAGATCATCGACAATTTCACATATGAAATGATTAGAAAACGAAAAGCTGAATTCAACAACAGTCGAGAGAGCAAAAACAACAAGGTATATGCCATAAAAGCATCAGAACTCAGAAGAAGTAAAAATTATATGCTTAATTCGATCCCATGTTATATCATCAGCAAAATTATTTTTGTTTTTGTTTGTGTTTTGCAACAGATAAAACATGACATATTGTCACGTTTTATCGAGCTCGGTGAGGATCCAGGAAGCAAACTAAGTGAGAAGAACCTCAGAGATATTGTCATTAACTTCCTTATAGCAGGACGCGACACAACGGCCACTACTCTCTCATGGTTCATCTACATGCTGACAAGACACCCTGATGTTGGGGAGAAGGTGTACATGGAACTTAAGAACTTTGAGGAACAAAGAGCAAGTGAAGAGCAAATTATACTGAACCAATTCACTACAGATGATATCACAGCCTTCGAAACAAGGGTTTCGCAATTCGCAGAAATCATAACATATGACTCTTTGGGGAAACTCACTTACCTTCATGCGGCAATCACAGAAACCCTGAGACTTTACCCAGCAGTTCCACAGGTATATTATATAAAGTCACAAGATTAATTATATCTAAGATTCTGGAGAAAATCAAATGAACAAATAAAAAATTTCAGGACCCAAAAGGTGTGATGGAGGATGATGTTTTACCAGATGGAACTTTAGTGAAAGGTGGTGGGATGATGACATATGTTCCATACTCCATGGGTAGAATGGAATACAATTGGGGTTCAGATGCAGCAAATTTCAACCCTAACAGATGGTTCAAGGATGGGATATTTCAAATAGCATCTCCTTACAAGTTCACAGCTTTTCAAGTATATGTTTTAAATTTTCAAACTATCTACCTATTTATTATCCTATATTCCTAGGATGGTATCCAATGCAATTTTTCTTATGCACAGGCCGGGCCACGAATATGTTTGGGCAAAGACTCTGCTTATCTTCAGATGAAAATGACATTGGCGATACTATGTAGGTTCTACACCTTCAAACTAGCATTACCTGAAAGCCATGTCAAGTACAGAATGATGACTGTTCTATCTATGAAAAATGGGTTGAATGTCACAATTTCTAGACGTACTTCTTGAATCAATTTACTTACTCATGATTTTTTGTTTGCCATCTTTTAAAAGTTTATGAACTATAACTGTTTTATCTTTTTATTACATGATACGTTATGTGCAAGATTTTCCTCGGTCGATTAGGTAAACAAACTGGTTATAGTTGTATCGTTGTACAATGAACTTATGAAATGAAATATGAAATTTAAAAATGTCTACATTAGAAATGTTAGAAATGATAAGAGTGATGATAAGAAATCAAATATTAAAAGCATGGTTGTACCATATTTTGTACTATTGGGTTGGCAAGAGGAGCCTCTAAGTACTCTTCTTATATTTATTGGTTTTCTTCCACTCGCTGATATTGTAATCTATTACTTTCTGAACTCTAGTGCCGAAACCTGGATATGGTTCATACCTGAATAATTTCAAAAGAACCTGATCCAACAAAAGACAAATTAGCAAGGCTTATGTGTTGAAGACTATAATTTAACAAATTTACTCTACCTCAAGAAGAACAAAGAATGGAGCCATCAAAAATGCTTGAACAAGGTTGTCTAGCAGAGCAGGGGCTCGTTTCTTCAGAGGATGATGCAGAAATGAGAAAAGATCAGCATAGTATCGAGACTCAAATGCATGCTTTTAATTTTCATAAGAAAAAAATCAAAACACTACAGAAATAACAGAACGTATAAATAGAGAATAGTTAACTTCACACACATCTCTATGACCATAATTTCGCAACCATTGGTTATACAAGATTACATACATGCTACACCACAGTTAAACACTTACACGGTTACAACTGATCCTAACCCTTGGTCCCTTACTGATAAATACTATTTTTCAAAACAAGAACATTAAAAATTAAAATACATTTATTTACCTCAAATACTCCATGGCCTACGAACTGTGCACACCAACATACTACCTGACAAACCGATATTACCTGAAAATCATCATGTTGGAAAACTGTGATCGATGTTCAATATTGGTTTTATAAACCATTAGAAATTTAGAACAACAGTTTAAATTATGACTTATAATAAGAAAAAGAACCTTCCAGGCAAGAGAGAACTCAAGAGCATCTCCTAAAATACTGCTACCAACCCAACACGCCACAAGTAAAATGGAAGCCAAAGTCCCAGAGACGACATCTAAGCAGATGTAGAAAAAGGCATAGATGATCACAGATACAAAGCCGAAGTTGAGGAGGAGGATGTTGCCAAGAGAGAAAGGAAGCGCAGTAGCGAGCAACGGTGGTATTGGAATAAAGGGGGGAGTAAAGTATAATAGAAGGAGAGTCGTGAAGAGGATTGGCCAAACGAAGATGGTGTGGATGATGATGTTGGTTTTGTTGTTGTGGTAAGCACCGTACTGTGCGAAGTTCTTTTCTAGATCAAAAATACCTTTCCCCATCGATCAAAGCAGCGACGATGATTACAGAATTTGAATAGAGATCGGAACTGGGGAAGGAGAATCGCTGACGAAAGGATATAAAATCACACCGCTAGAAAACACCGACCACGTATTGAAAGAGGTCCCAGCGCTGATTGAGAAGGATGACACCTGAGAAGGATGACAAATAAGTTTTTTTTTTTTTTTTTTTTTTTTTTTTTTTTTTTTTTTTTTGAATAGTTTACTTTTGGTATTAATTTAAATATGTTTAAAATAGACTTCTAGATTACAGCATAATTTAAAATTTTCCTAATTACCTTTTCGCCCGGCTCCATTCATCCCTCGTGGATGAGCATCAACAAGGCGTCCCATTGGTGCAACGCTTGTCGTTCCTCCATCGTCATACCTCCTCGCTTGAATTTTTGCTCGTCAAAGCCAATTTCCGCCATTCCGATAATCTGTCTTCCGATCTGCAGTTCTGAGTCGCGCCTTGCGCTTGTTCTTCTCAGATTTCGCTGTTTCCAGATGTGAAACAGCGCAATACCATAAATACACCAGTGCAGTCCCCATACCGGCGACCCCTTTGTGAGCTTGTTTAACTCAGCTGCTGCCTCATTGAAATTGTTAGTTGTATCTAAGTTTGCAATCGCACCGGCTGCCTCCATAGCTTCCGCGAGTACCCGCTTGGTGTAAGTGCAGGTTGCGAATACATGGTCGATGGTTTCCTGTTCGTTATTACATAATTCGCATACCGGTGATATATTCATACCTCTTCCAATTAGCCTATCCTTGGTAGGTAGATTTTTAGACCTCACCCTCCAAAGATTCAGAGCCACTTTCCCTATCTTGTTGGCCCAGATGCCTCTTGCTAGCTCGTCTTGCGGTAGTGACGGATTTAGTGTCGCCCTTATGTTTTTTGCCGAGATTGTGGTGCCTTTCCCTGTCCACGATTTGATATAATTTGGACCAAGGGCTGCACATTTCAGTATGCTTCCCTTCTGTAGCAAGGTGGCTTTCCAACATGCGGAATCGCCTTGTCTTTTTGTAATTTGGTTCAGGGAGCGCTCTTTGACATACCTCGCACACATCCACTTGCTCCATATGCTATTTCTTTCCCACATCCTGTAGGCTCTGCTGATGATCGCGGCCTGTTGGGTGGCCCTATAATCTCGCATTCCGATACCGCCCTGTTCCTTTGGCTTTGTCATGCTTTCCCACGACACCTCTTTTTGAGATCCCCAAATGAACTGGTATGTTATCGATTGGATTGAGGAGAGGGCAGCTTGGGGGATTATATTACTTTGGGCGATGTAGCCAAACTTCCCTTGAAAGACCCAATCCACCAGTTGGATCCTTCCCATATACGATAGTTTTTTCGAGCTCCATCTAGTTAGCAAGCTTCTCAATTCTGCCAACAGCCCGTCGCAATCTCTATATTTGATCATTTTCCCGGTTAGGGGCACCCCGAGATACTTGATTGGTAATTTCTTTAGTTGAAATCCCAAAATTCCAGCCATTTGCGTTCTATCCTCAACTCTTTTCGAGAGGATTATAGAGCTCTTTGCTGCATTTATTTTTAGCCCCGAGAATTCTTCAAACTCCTTTAGTATATGCTTCAACGCTGTTAGTGTCTTTGTGGATGCTCTACAGAAAAATATTACATCATCCGCAAAAGCAAGGTGGCTCTCAACTAGCGCACCCCCAATCGTATATAGCTCAATCTGTCTATTCCGGACTGCATTTTCCACTAGCTTAGAGAGATAGTCCAGCACCAATACAAACAATAGAGGGGAGAGTGGGTCTCCCTGCCGGAGGCCTTTGCTCATTTTTATTACTTCTGTGGGGGACCCCTCGATTAGGGCCGATGCCGAGGCTGAAGTCACACAAGCCATTACGAGCTTAGTGAATGTTTCATCAATACCCTTCATTTCCATTACCATTTCGATGGCATCCCATCGAAGCGTGTCGAACGCCTTCGCAAAGTCGATGGTGATACATGCTCTTCTTGAAGTACTTCTACAGTTATATCCTTGCGTGAATTCTTGAGCTAGGCCAATAGCATCACTAATCCTTCTTCCCTTAATGAAGGTTGTTTGGTTTGCGCTGATGATCGTTGGGAGGATTGTTGTTAGCCTTGATGCTAATAATTTGGAGAATATTTTATACATTACCCCTAGGCATGATATCGGCCGATAGTCCTCAAGCCGCATTGGTGTTTGGATCTTTGGGATGAGGGTTATTGAAGCCAGGTTTAACGATTTTAGCATCCGCTTAGTATTGAAGAAGTGGAGGATTGCAGCTGTCATATCTACTTTCATGATATTCCAATGATGTTTCACAATTTCCACGGTCAATCCATCTAGCCCCGGGGCCTTGCCTGCTTGAAGGTTTTTTAGTGTTGTATGAATTTCTTCTCCCGATGGGTAGGCTCTGAGCTTGGCATTTTCTACAATTGTCGGTCTGTGCTCAGAGCTCACATTGAGGTTAGGTATTGGTGGAGTTCTATTTGAGGCCGAGAAGAGATTGGTGAAGTACAGTACTGCTTCTTCTTTCATTTTTCCCATCGAATTTACTGGAGACCCGTTACTGTCCAAGATGCCTATTATTGAGTTTTGTGCTTGTCGTTTTTTGATCGCTTGAGCAAAGAATTTCGACCCCTGGTCCCCTTTGGTGATCCAATTAACATGTGCTCGCTGCTGGAAATTAAGGAGTTCCGTGTGCTGCATTTCAATCAATCTGCCTTTTAGTTTCTTAAATTCTTCTTGTATTGCAGTGTTGTAAGGATCTTGCTGAAGGTTGGTCGCGATCCCCTGCAGTTCTGCCGCTATTTTTGATGGGGTTTCTTCCGCATTTCTCTTCTGATTCGCCCATTTCTTGCCCGCCATTCGCACTGCCTTAATTCTCTCCTGGAGTTTGTAGATGGGGGTTCCGTAGACCGGTGCTGTCCAGGCGGTCTTAAATTCATTGTTAAATTCCTCCTCGCGCAACCAAGCGTTGTAGAATTTAAAGGGTGTTGTTCCTCGCTCCGGCCGTGATAGTTGGATTAGCTGGCCTGCATGATCGCTCGAGGTTCCTAGCAGGAGCTTTGGCCGGATCTGTGGCCATCTAGCCACCTATCTCGCATTGCCCAATGATCTGTCTAGGCGTGTTCTTGTATGCTGTCCGCCTACTCCGTTTGCCCAGGTAAATTTCCCACCAATCGCTTCTAATTCGGTGAAGCCTGTAATAGCAGCCTCGAATTCTTCAGCTCCCAATCTGTCAAAAATACCGCGTCCCTCCCTCTCATCGGGATGTCTTATTTCATTAAAGTCTCTCGTTAGCAGCCAGTCCTTCGAGTTTGATTGCAATCTGATTGCATTAATTCCTGCCCAAAGCAACCTTCTTTTTACTGCTGTGTTTTCCCCATAAGCTATGGTCAGATCGAAAGTGTAACCTCCTGTATTTAGGAGCCTAGCATGGATGAATTGGGCGTGTGAACTTAGGATGGTCACCGACCATTTTGCTACATTCCACCCAAGCCAGATTGAGTCTCTCCCATTATTGCCTGAATTACGCATGATTTCCCACTCCGGTCCCAACCTTTCCACTGCTTCCCCGAAGCCCTCTAGTTTCGTTTTGGTCTCTAGAGCACCGAAGACCTCAATTTTCTTTTCGTTGCAAATTCGCTTAAGTTCATTCTGTCGCTCTTTTGAGCAGAGCCCCCTCGCATTCCAGACTAGCAGAGTCATCGGGGCGATGCTCCACTCTGGTGCACTGTCTCAGAGGCTTTTGGTGGCGTGGGGTGCTGCTCCCTGCCTTCGCGGTCCCCTCTGTAGTATTTGGAATCGATTGAAGAGTTGAATTGGGACGCACGCTATCCGTTCTTCCGTTGCGCGTAGACGGGATTGGATTTCATCTGCCTCAGTCGCGGATTTTTCATTCCGGCGCAATTTCCTTTGGGACGCACTCAGATATGTCATCGAGGCGGAGGATCGCCTTGGCAAGCTGTTGAGATTAGGTAAGTTGTAGTGTATGTGTTTCCTACTCCTGCGATCCTCATCCGTTAGATTGTGACCTTCTATCTGAATCAGCGCTTTATTGTTCTCCTCTACTCTGGAGCTAGCCGGCTCCAGCTCCTTCTCCGGCGTAATTATTGGGCTTCTCTGTTTCTCACGTGCTGGCGTAGCTTGGTTGCTAAGAGTTATCGGGTTTGCGGGTTGCTGGAGCTCCACTAAGGCTTGTTGTCGTATATTTTCAATCTGCAAGGGATTGCCTTTTGGCACGGTGGACAGGGGGGTTGCTGGTTTAGGGATGTTGAGTAGAGGTGAAGTGGGGTTTACTGCAGTCTGGCTTTCATTGTCTGGGGAATCTTTGTACCTCTCCTCAGCATGGCCTGGGCACTTAGGCCTGTATTCTAGTCTGACCCTTCGATATGATCTCGTACGGTGATTTTTGTGTTTTGAATTTTGAATTCGAATTCGGGGAATTTGTTTTTGGATTTTCCGGACATCGACGGAGTTTGGGGCATCGTCGGAATTTGGGGCATTTTGATTTACCGGGGCCTGTGCTTCCGCTATGATTTTGTTCCACATACCGGCGCGTTCGTTCGTTTCCCTTCTACACTTTTGCGCCCAATGTCCGTATCCTCTACAATGCAAGCAATAGGGGACCCTCTGCTCATATTCTATGCTCATATTCTATGCTCACCGTGGCGTCCCTGTTTGGCATTCCCTCGTTCCCTTCCATTCTTATTCTCACTTTTGCAGGGTAGGTGAATTTTGTTCCTATTATCACACAGACTTCAAGAGGTGGTGGGTGGTCCGGATGATACTGTTTGACCACTCTCGCATTCAATGGGGTTCCCAATGAGCTCGTGATCCTTCCTATTGCCTCATCCCCCCACATTTCTTCAGGGATGTTATGGATTAGTGCCATCTGCGGAACTGTGTCTAGGGGGTCCTCCGTGCTATCGTCCCCTGATTTCCAGTGCCTTATTAGAATGAGGTCGGCTCCCAGATGTTCCCACTTTTTGGTTCTTAGCCTATCAAAGTCTTCCTTCTCGTAGAATCCAATTTTGTAGGATTGCCAGTTGACCTTGGTGATCCTATATGCCTCCCTCGGTCTCCAATTGTTTTTAATGTGCTCTGCTATGGCCGCCTCTACCTTAATTGCACCAACCACTCTCATTAATATAGACGTTCCATCCAGGCATTTCCTCCCCTGATTGCTGTTGCAGGCATATAGATTAAGCTTGGGGACAATGGCCTGAAATGCTCGATTTTCCTTAGCTTTCCCCATCTATCCCATGGGGGTGGCCCGGCTTTCTTCCTTTGTTCATTCATCCTTTCCTACCTCTGCTCCTACTCATTAACAACAACGGATGTTCAAAAAAAGTTATTGCTTTGAAAAAAAGATTTAGTAGTTTCAAAAGTCAACCCCATTTTATTTGGTATTTTATTTAAATAAGTTGATATTGGATTTCTTATGATTTCCGCAATTTACCCAAAAAAACATAGACAGACAGTGATCAAATTTGTCCAAAATAAAACATTTTGGTACCGATTGTTTTCAAATGATGATGAAATTTACCTGAACCTGGATGTTATCACAAAAGTTTAGTTTAACCATCTATGCAATCTGGAGCAGACTGCTTTGGTGGAAGAGGGGAGTTCCGATTGTGTTAAAAAATAAAAAAGCTTACAATGAAGAAAAATAGAATAAAAACTGCGAAAATAATATCAACAGAAAGCCTTCAGTAGAAGCAAAGCTGTTTACATTGACGTCTTTGGAGCACAACAAAAAGTCAGGCTTCGACAAAAGACATTATTCAAATCTCCGTTCTTGAGATTAATCATTAGGCCAAAATATTTCAAAGAAAAATAAAAACATTATTAAAAAAATCTAAGTAAATTAACACTGCAAAATAAATAACCAATCTAAGTAAAACTCAAAAGAAACCATCAATAACAAGAACTCAAGTAGGAATCACTAAAGGCAAACTATAGTTCTTTTAGTAACCAATATATATCACTCATCTGAAATATATATCAACCTATGTGAAATATATAGCCAAATTTTAAATAACAGCAAGATAAAAAAAAATCAAACAATAATATATAAACAACAGAATCATAGAAAATTCAACAAAACAATTCGTTATTTTTGACAAAAGGTAATTATGAATCTGTGACAATTAAATCGGAAATGAATTCAAATAAGCTTTTAAAAAAATTGTATTGAACAGAAATCATGAGGGTATACCCACATATAGTGTTTTGGAAGCTAAACCAAAAATTTATTCCATGGATGAAGTAAAACAAAGCTACAAAAGTTAACAAAAAAAATCCATGGACAATGAAACAACTTAACAAAGTATTGAAGTAAGGTATTTAAAATTTCATGACAAGCTCAGAACCTGAGATTTCCTATTTTGTGTTCTAATATGTTTCAGCATTTCCAATAATCACACGTAGTTGATAATCGTCAGAAGATTTTTATTTATTTTGTACTCTTTTTCAACATTTCTATAATAATACATAGCTATCATTCCATATCTATTTTCAAATGAAGAAATAAAACAGTGAAAAAAATATTTGAAAAAAATAAATAATGCATTACTATCCCTACTACTCCCTAGTAGTATAAACACCATCTCTTTCAAATACCTTGGCTTTCAAAATGCTGTCACTTAAATAAGAACATTTCTTGAAAGTTGAAACATCAAGGTCTCTACTATTATGAAGAAAACAATTGTATATGCATTCAATTATACTTGAAGTAAAAAAAAAACTAATATTTAGCATTAAAAATAAAAATCATAGAGAGGGAAAAAATCAAGTATTTTGTTCTAAAAGAAGAACGATTATGCATTAAGCAAAAAGCAGAGCTACGTGTGAGCGAGCTATGAGGTTTTAAGAAGAATTGATAGAAATAGAATTATAAAATTGCAATCGCCAATTAAGATCAGAGCAATCGAAGGTTCGAATGCCGATTTTACCGAATCGAAGATAGTAAACAGTGAAGAAATAAAAAAATAGATAAACGAATGCCAAATGTCGAAAATCGCAACGAAATAGCGGCGGATGTGGGTTCATCTGAACCCTAACTAAAATCGTCGACATTATTGAATCAGGATAAGAAAAGGAAGAAAAGAAGTGGACTAAAGGTCGGTGGTTAAAGTAAAGTCATCCATCTAGACTAGATCGGGTATTCGGGTCAACCCGTACTTCTGGTTTTTTAGTAAATATATATAACTGATGACAATTAATAAGTTAACAATCTTATTCACATACAAGTTATTTTTTTTAGAATTTTTTTTTTTTTTGAATCAATTAAATTTCATTAAAAAAATAAGATTATTGTCTAGTTTACAAAAAATAAAATATAGAGATATAACCAGAAGTAAAAAAAAAAAACTAATTGACTCTCTCCCATTAGCTATGTAGTCTAATTATATAGTAACTAGATATGTTGCATCAAGAGATTGATCTCTCATACTTTCATCATAGATGTCTACAAAGGGTGACAACAACTTTTCTTGTAATACAGTGAATTAAAGAAAAGACTGATATGGATATTACTTTCAAGATATGAGTTTTATGACCGTTTTTGGTGTAAGAAGATTTAATGGAATGGTAGGAAAAAACTACCCAAAAAAGAAAACCAATAATATACACTAGGATAGTATCGTCAATAATCAATATCATGAGATCGGTTTCCTTAAATGCAGAAATCGATCATGAATCGATCTAAGATCTACGAATCTGACCAACCCTAAATCTGTAGCTACCTAATATACACCCTCACTACTGTTTCGATTCTGTGCTATATATCCCACTTAATTACAATGATCAGTAACAGTAACACCCTCTATTTTCTCGTCGTCTTGTATAGTGGATTGGATCGATCGATTGATTCTCTGGCTGAATTATATAAATATTCTCTCATCGATCGATCGATTCATCAGTCTGGAATAGTAAGAATAGGCAGCAGGTAGACCGGTTGATCGATGATGCTCGATCTATAGTCACTGCATGATCAAATTTGGATTATATCATCACCATCTATAGGTATTGTTGGTATTGGCAATGGCAACCCACCTAAACACTGAATCTTACGAAACCCTAAATTACAGTCCTTGCGTTTGTTTGTCCATTGGATATCAGATTATCAGACGATCCATATATATATTTATGGAAGTTTGTGATGACTGATGACAGACCTTCTCAATTATCTGACATTGCTGACCTCTTAGCTAAGTCTATCAGAAGCTATAATCACTACAGAGATTTCAGGACTTGCCTTGTTTAAAAGCTTATGCTGCCTGCATGCTTGCCTGCCTGAATCCTGATATCTGTGTTCTTCTGCTGTCCTGGGAAATGACTGAAGATAAATTGACTGATACAAACTAATGCGACGATTGAGTTAATTAAGATTTAATTTTATTAACCAATGACTTCGACTGTAAAATAATGAACAAGCAGTGCTGCTTAAATTTGTCTTATTGTATCTTCTTACAGATATATGAGATGGATCTTAGGTAGTTAGGTTGTTGTCTGTAGATGCAGAAAAGAAAATTAAATGGAGGGCCATGGTGGAGCTTGAATGGTGTGTTTGATGGGTCCTGTGCATGATGGTTCCAGTCTTTAATGCTCAATCTACAGTTCAAATAAGTTATATCTTGTTAAAACTCGAATCCCCATCTGATGAGTGTTGTGTTGAGATTAATTGAGAATTCAGGCAGGCTGTTCCAAGTGATCGATAAGGGGGGACACATCCAACAGAATCACATGCATACATGTTATATAATAACGATCGATCTGAAAACTGAAAACTGAAAATAAAAATTCATGGTTGATCAATTGATTTTATTTTCCAAATTCATTGAATGAGATTTGAAAATAAAACCATGCCTTATTTGGATTCTTGCAGTTGCAAGTACAGATTGATAATTAACAACTGTTGGCCATGTGATCTAATCAGGAAGACCAAGAACAATTTATATTTGGTATTTTACACACAGTGGAATCACTGAGTTAGTGAGTGGGTTTGTTGATTGTTATTGTTGGCGTTGAATATTATTTTTAGGGTTTGTCCAGTTACCATTACTATCTACATTCAGGGTGTTGTTGGTTCTTTCTATTTATCTTGGACCGGACTCCAGAGTATAGGAGAGAAGAAAAAAGAAGAAGAGCTAGAGAGGTACATTCCTGTTGCACTGTAAAAACCTCATTGATTGATACGTCTGTCACTGGTTTTTGCAGAGGGTAAAATCACTGCTATCTATAAAAAAACACTGTTCCTTTCTTCTTCATCCCTCACATGGAGTCATGGATTTTTCAGGAAAATGAATCCCCATTCCAGTAATTTTCTATATTGGGATGCATGGATTGGAGTCCCAGTTCGTAGTTTGTACACTGTGTTTGCTAGCTTAGCTTATCTTAGATTAGCATAGCATTCACCAGTCATCACACTTTAAGCTAGCTAGCTAGCTCTACATAGCTAGATTGTTCAGGTGGGTTGTCTGAAACCCAAGCTATAGGTGGGTCTAACTAAGATTTCACAACCCTAATGATTTGATTCGATTCGATTGGAGAATGGAGATGAACATTATTGTGATTTTACCCATTGAAGGCAACTACTGTTGCCGTCATCTAACCCAGTTTTTCTGGTTTGAAAAGAAAGATGATTGAGAGAGGACTCACTTTACTTACCTGTATTATATACATATCAGAAGATCGACAACACAATGAACTGGAACCACATGAGTCATGGCAATGGGTGTCTGTCAATGGTAAGAGGGACAAAGGGAGACGAGGAGAGAACCTCCAAGGCTTGTCACACGTGTGATGATATGACATGTCACGTGTAATGTTACAGAGTCATAGAGGTGATGTGAAGAACACAAACAAAACCTGCTCGACTTAAAAGGTCATGTTCAGTGTTCACTATTCTCCTTCCTGTGAATTTAAAGGTGCAGTCGTGTGGGTTTCTGTAGACAAAACTTCAAATTATAAAGTTAGAAGATATATAGAACGCCAACCACATTACCACAGCATCAGCAAGAGAGAAAAAGAAGAAGAAAAAGAAGGTGGTTTTGTTTTTTTTTCCTCCTCCCTTTTCTTCCTCTTTCACCGGCGGACGTCATTCCTCCATTAATATATGTGAAAATCGAAAGCATGGCAACAAGATGCTACTCCTCCTCGTCCTTGAAGAGAGGGATGGTCGAAGAAATGGGGTCTCTTTGCATCAATCCTATTTCGACCAATAGTAGATGCTGCTACAGAAGCAAGAGTTTTGTTGGGAAACAAGAAGTGGAAGAAGAGAAGGAGGATCTTGTCCGCAACAACAGTAATACGGCCAGAACAGTCAGTTGGTCCTTTCCCTTGATGGGTAGCAACATAAGTGTTGGTCAGGATGACTATCCTCCTCGCCACCAACAGAAACAGCATGAGGAAGCGGCGGCAATCTTCCGGAGATCCTCGGAGAATACAGACAGCGACAGCGTAGTAGGAGTAGGAGTGGTAGGGGAATCGACTGATAAGAAAAGCTTCGACGAGTGCGGTCAGTCAAAGCTATGTGCTAGAGGACACTGGAGACCTGCAGAAGACACCAAACTCAGAGAACTGGTAGCTCTTTACGGCCCTCAGAACTGGAATCTCATAGCCGAGAAGTTAGATGGTAGATCTGGTAACTATATATGTAAATGAATGAAAACTGTTTATATTTTAATTATTTCTTTATCCATTTGTTGTTGAATTAATGAAGGTAAGAGTTGCAGACTGAGATGGTTCAACCAGTTGGATCCAAGAATCAACAGAAGAGCTTTCACCGAGGAAGAAGAGGAGAAGCTTATGGCTGCCCACAGAATGTATGGTAACAAATGGGCTTTGATTGCAAGACTCTTCCCTGGAAGAACCGACAATGCTGTTAAGAACCACTGGCACGTAATCATGGCTAGGAAATATAGAGAGCAGTCTTGTGCAAGGAGGAGGAAGTTCAATCCGAAATCCCCATTAATATTGTCTTCCGCTCCTCCTCCTCATCCTCCTCCTGTTCCTGCTGCTACTCCTGCCAATCTTTCGCGTCCCCAGCCTTTCGATTTCCTTTCCGGTGAGTTTTAACAGCTGCCCGTTATTCATTTACGTCATCCGGTGAGTTTGTAAACGGTGGTTTAATTTTGCTGCAGGTAGTGAAGAAAGAAGTAGGAGCTTTTACATGCATGGATTGTATAGTGCTGCTGCTACTTATCCTTCATTGATGGTGATGAGCGGTACAATGCAGCAGCACCACCAAAGTGTAAGCTTGGTTGGGCCATCGATGGAAGAGGATAACAGTAACCCATTCAACTCGCCGACGATATCGCCTTCTTTCATCGATTTTCTGGGTGTAGGAACAAGGTAACGATTTAAATTTTAAAAAAAAATGTTTGATTGACGAAAGACATTGCTTCAAACAGAGATTGAAGCAAGGAATGGAGGATTAATATATAAAAACCGACAAACCCATTTTCTTCTTCAGAATATTCTAGCTGAATCATGATGGTTATGGATTTGAATCTAAATCATGAAGATTTCATTATTGATGATGGGAATGAATAAGGGAATCTTATCTGATCTTATGCGTGTGAGTGCAAACTTGGAACATATACGTATGAAATTAAAGTGGTATACGCATATATGTCTTATATTTAATTAGTATTTAGTACGAGTTTGAATAAATCCTTCCCGCCCGGACCCATGCTCATCCCTAATTTCAAACCCCTCACACCCCATCTGGGTTCAGGAAGGATCCAATTTTCATCTTTAGGCAGACTCGCCTCGTCCACCCTTGTACTCATTCCTAATTTCAGGTGATATGTTAGAGTCATATAATATATTTATACTCGAATTGGTTTTAGGATTTAGGCGAATTGTCGACAATTAAGTTCCGTGATATATGTAAGTAAATAAAAATTAAAATACATACATGTATTAAAACTCGAACCATGAATCTTTAGCGGTCTATCTATTTTAATAGTGACATTTATCAACTGAAGTAATCAGGTTATGTGTAGCTTACTCATTTTTTAATAAGAAACGGCATATATGATGAATCAAAACGAAGAGAAACTTTGTTATTATTACATAAGCGGTTAACAGATAGATAAGAAATTTCTTGTTGCTGAAGTAAAGGATATGTAGAATAATATATCTGTTATAAATTTGTTATTAATGATAAAGAATAAAGTAGTATAAATTCAGTACATGTAATCGAAAATTTACAATGAGTTTTGATTCAATTCATTTCACAAACAGATAGAGCTAAATCTCATATGGTATCAGACGCTAAGTGATCGTCGAAAAGCTTCCTTCTCCGATGATGACGAGTTCGACAGTCTCTTCCGCTGCAAATCCGGCGAGACCGGTTAAAGTTGTGACGAAACTCCTCAGATGTGTGATCCTCGACAGGAATAACTACTTTTCTTGGGAGGCTCAGTTCTCAGCTATGTTAAGAGGCTTCGATCTGATCGGGTATGTTAGGGGCGACGTCGCTCTGTCATCACCGGAAACAATCCAACAAGATCAACTGATCCTGAGTTGGATTTTAACGGGAGTCTCTACAGCCATAGTCCCGCAAGTGGCATCTCATCGCACCTCGGCCGGTGTGTGGTTAGGGCTTCAGCGGCTCTACGCTTCTGAAATGCAGGAAGGTAGATGCACCTACGGCTTCAACTGCAATCGACTCGCAAAGGAGTGTTGTCCATGGAGGATTACATCGCCAGAATCGCAGTGATCAGGGACGCGTTGACAGCCACCGGCGAAACATTGAAGGAGCCGGAAGTCGTGTTAAGCGCTCTCCAAGGCTTGAACGACGAGTATGAACCTTTTGTGACTTCTGTCACAACCCGCTACCATCCAGGTTTAACGTTTTCATAATTGGGAGAGATGCTAATGGATCAAGAATTAAAGATGAGTTCAAGGCAGGCGATCTCCAAAACATTTGAGGTCGGCGAATTGAATGTGGCAACAAAAACAAACGCAACCTCCAGATTCGACGTGCGCTGCCAGATCTGCCTCCGCAAGGGGCATGCCGCGATCGACTTCTATAACCGAATAAATTTGACAAAATTTCCCCCAAATCATAGTCGCACACTGTCAGCGAGTGGGTCGAATGGGTCGTTTGGGGGAAAATGTGGGTCTGTGAACACGGTTGCACACAATGCATCAGAGGTGATGACCATGTGGTACCCTGATTTCAGGGGCTACATCACACATTACCAACTCAGGTGAAAATTTCCAGCATTCACAAATATATACTAGTAGAGATTCTATTTGTACAGCAGATGGTACACCAATGTCGATTACCAGGTCGGGACAAAGTACTATTGAAGCAAACGGGTCAACTTGCATTCTTCGTGATCTGTTGCTTGTTCCTACAACAACACGAAATTTAATCTCGGTAAATAAATTTTGCCTTGATAATAATGTATCCATTTCATTTGATGCGCAGAAGGTTCAGGTGCACAATCTGGATACTAAAGAAATCGTGCTGGAAGGAGGAGTTCGTGGTTGTTTGTATGAGTTGTCGATGAGCACTAAATGGAACAGGGGATCCATAAATAATTGCGAGAAAATAGATCACTTCAAATGGCACTGCCGACTTGGCCATTTAAATTCAAAATATATGTTGAGTCTTGAGAAGAAAGGAATAATAAAAACAAATTCTAAACCATTGATCATCGGTAAATCGTGTCAATTTGGGAAATCCCATGCTCAACCAAATTCCACTCACAAAACAATATATAAGCCAATGGACTTGATATTTTCAGATATTTGGGGACCAGCCCGGTAACATCATTCCAAGGGTACAATTACTATATTAACTTTGTAGATGTCGGGAGCAATTTTAACTGGGTGTTTCCAATGACAAGAAAATCCGATATTCATAGGATTTTTGAAAGATTTAGAACCTGGGCAGAACGACAATGCGAAAGAAAAATTCTAGCAGTTCAAACAGATAACGCGAAAGAATTCCTAAAACTGGGAAAACGGTTAGCAGAATTGGGAATTTCACATCGTCTCTTTGCACCCTATTCTCATCAACAGATGGGTCTAGTAGAGCGTAGGCACCGACATTTGATTGACACAACTGTTACCCTACTACGACACTCAAATCTTCCAAATAATTTCTGGGATTTCGGAGTAGTCACCGCAAGTTATCTATACAATTGGAACCCAACACCCATTTTGAACAATAAATCACCAATGGAGGCCTTATTCCAAAAATCACCGGAGTATGATCGTCTTAAATTTTTTGGGTGTTCTTGCTATCCGTGTCTCCGGCCATATCGCAAGAACAAACTGGACGCAAAATCAGCACAATGCATCTTTGTAGGGTATTCAATGGCACAAAACTGTTATCTGTGCTTAGAACCAGCTACTCAGAAAGTTTTTGCTTCCAAAGATGTAGTTTTTAACGCGGAGGACTTTTCCCTAAATATAAAATACTATGGGGACCTGGGAGAAAATTATACTGGAATTATGGATCATATACAAAATGCAAATTAATTAACAGACTTGGGCCAAAATAGTAAACCCGCTATTAAAGATCCAACAGTGGTTCAAGAATTGGGGGTTATCCGACCCAATAATGACGAAGCCAGTGACCCAATTGAAGAACCGAGTCCAGCAAACGAGGACCCGAGTGAAGACCCGATTATAGACCCGGCTGTAGTAGTTAGTGACCCGATTATAGACCCGACTCTAGTAGTTAGTGACCCGATTCCAGCAGTTGGTGACCCGATTACAGACCCGATCTCAGCAGATCCAAATACACAATCGGATGCCCAAGCCATCGTCGTCTTCAATGAAGAAAGGGGCTCGTCGGAGAACGATGTCCAGATCATGACAGAGACGTCACCAGCTCTGAGATCAATTTCTGATGACTTCGACACCGATTACTACATAGAAGATCAGTCAGAAAATGCAAGTGAGGCACCGATAAACGAACGAATGAGAACCAAAGCATCGGATAGAATTTATAAACCTAATCCGAAATACGCTCTGGCCATCGCACCTTCCGACGTTCCAACACCCAAATCGGCTAAAATCATGATTTCAGACGCATACTGGAGGAAAGCAATGGCAGATGAATTTGAAGTTTTGCAACGAAACAATACTTGGACCTTGGTTGAACGTGAAACAGGGGATATGTAATTTCAGGATCAGACAAGTTGGAAGTTGGAAAATTAATAACGCAATTAAAAGAAGAATTTCCATTGAGAATATTCGGAGATCTCAGGTTCTTCTTAGAGATCCAGGTAATATACTTTGAAGACGGGATACATGTTGGATCGTGATCCGATGCTATAAGGGGGGATAATAACCTCTTTTCGATTTATGCAAATTACTAACGGAATTACATGCACACACTTAAGTACACAAATGGTTGTATAATAATAATAGTATAATATTGTTAGCAATATAATACTATTATATGATTTTAAATAATATAATATTATATATATTGGACTTGCCTTTTGCTCTTGAAGTTTACTACAGTAGATGAATATGTAGTCAATTTTTCAGATGGTGTTTTATAAACAACTATAGTATATAAATACTAAGTTATATTATAAACACAAGTTATATTATAGAGTAAATGACCAGATAACTGAATATATATTTGATAAGCAAGATATGACCAGATAACTGGATATATATATGATAAGTAAATACTTGAACAAATATATGAATAAAGATTTAAAGCAATGAATATAACCTCAGATTGTTGACCAGATAACTGGATGAGGGATCTGCATAAAGTAGTCAACCTCTGTATTTGACCAGATAACTGGAAGAGGGATCCTTTTCAATTTAGTGTTGTTTAGTTGTTTTTCGATAAAAACTAAAGTTAACAAAGAACAACACAAGAGATTTATACTGGTTCACCCAAATAAGGGCTAATCCAGTCCCGACCAACTGTCGGAATTCACTCGCCTAAAGGTTATGGCAAAACTTTAGAGTATCAAGAAAACTCTTAAGAACCTCTCTAAGCTTTAAGGCTACTTCGCTTAGGAACCAGTCTTTTACAGGTAGACTCACACCTTAGAGTATCAAGAGCACTCTTAAGAACCTCTAACTTTTGCGGGTAAGTTAGTACCTTATAGTATCAATGAACTCTTAAAAACCTCTCTAAGCTTTAAGGCTAACTTCGCTTAGGAACCAGTCTTTTACGGGTAGACTCACACCTTAGAGTATCAAGGGCACTCTTAAGAACCTTTAACTTTTAAAGGGTAAGTTAGTACCTTAGAGTATCAAAGAACTCTTAAAAACCTAAAAATCTTTCAAGGTAGATTTGACCTAAGAGTTTTTTCGGAAACTCTATAAAATCAAACTAAAGCTTTATGGTTGAGCTCGAAAACCTTCTCTCACACTTTGGTACTATTGAGACAACCCTCTCAACCAAAGTGAACACACACAAGAGGTGATTAGAGGAGTGGAATATTAAAGCAAACAACACTTTTTACTTGTAAAGATGAACAAGAAGATTAGAAGAAGAAGTTGGAGAGCTTTTGTAGCTTTGGAAAGCTAGGACACTTGAGCACTTGAAAGCTTGGAGGCAAAAACGTGTGGGCAAGTGTGGAGTGAAAGCTCTTAAGTTTGCTTGTAGTGTGGTGAGTGAAAATGAGAGGATTACCCTTCTATTTATAGCCTTGGCCACTCAATGTCCACCCTTGGATTTTCAATAGATGACTCCTTGATTTCTCACAAAAATCCAAGCTTTGTCTTTGATCTTATCTTGAATTCTTGGATAGTGTGTTGGTCTTATCTCTTTGGATAGTGTGTTGTCCTTGAAGAATCTTATCTTTGAATATTTCAACCATGAATAGTGTTTTGTCCCCTTGGAATATTATACCTTGAATAAAGTGTCAAAAGATAATAATAATAATATTCAAGGTAAACATGTAATTATTCCAAATAATAATATTCAAGGTGGAAATGCAATTCTCCCAATTTGACTTTTAACTTTGACTTAAACCCTTAACTCAAATGATTAATTAATTAACTGGAGTTAGGTTTAATATCGATTGACTTATTTACCCCTATTAATTAATAGTGTAATTAGGGTTTAAATTGACATGATTAAAATATAATCCTATATCGACAATTTTGATTCTACAATACACTTGGCCCAACCCCAATATATTGCAAACTTGTTAAACAGCTACGGTATGGAGAACACTAAACCTTCAGCAACACCAATGGCAACAGATTTCCAGTTCACCTCCGATGAGGATGGAAAACCCACGAGAATATCGTCGTGTCATAGGGTCGTTACAATATATTACAATGACCAGGCCCAATATTCAGGTTGCGGCAAACATTCTTTCTCAATTTATGGCGAGCCCAAAGCCGACACACTGGACATCAGTCAAACGGGTATTACGTTACCTCTTGGAAACCCATAGGCTTGGAATTACAATACGCAAGGCAGAACAATTCAACATAATCGCATATTGCGATTCAGACTGGGGTGGAGACACGTCGGATAGAAAAAGTCAAACATGGTTTCTTGTATTTGTGGGTGGAACCTTAGTGTCATGGATTTCTCGCAAGCAGAGCACTCTGGCCAGATCGAGTACAGAGGCGAAATATCGCGCAATCGCCGTAACTACCCAAGAAATTGATGCAGTGCGTTCGATGCTGTTTGAGCTAGGAATTTCAACACCGAAACCAATCAAAATACTCTCAGATAACTTAGGTGCAACGTTTATTTCAAAGAACCCAATCGGACATTGCAAACTTAAACATGTAGCAATAGACCTACAATTCGTAAGGGAGAAGACAGAAAGCGAGGAGATTTCGGTGGAACACATTCCCGGGACCATCCAATGGGCGGACGTCCTAACAAAACCCCTGTCGGCAAAACAATTTCTAAATTTACAAAGCAAGCTCGTCGGAATAAATCCAAGAGCTTAAGGGAGGGGGTATAAAAGATATGTAGAATAACAGATGTGTTATAAATCTGTTATTCATAATAAGAAATAAAGTAGTATAAATTCAGTACGAGTAATCGAAAATTTACAATGAATTTTGATTCAATTCATTTCACAAACAGAGAGAGCTAAATCTCATATGATGTCACAAGAAGTAAAATGATTGATCCTTCGGCTTTTGAGCCATGCTTCGACCTGACTAAGTAATTTGGATAGGACTCTCATCCATGAGAAGCCGGAAAGCTTTTTTTTATAACAGAAGATATCTCTCTACAGATGTAGAGTTGTCAATTTTCGGATGATATATCAGAACCTCATAATATATCATCAAACATATTTAAATGAAAATATATAAAGTAAAATTCGAAACCTGAATCTCAGAAATCTTAATAGTTCATAAAATCAGTGAGTCAACTTTACTTTGTAGACCGAAAAGCTCATATTCAAACGATTATAATAATCTGCTGCGTTGTGACCTTTACTAGAGTAGATTTAACACTTGATTTATGATCTGCCGGTCGACGTCAAACCTGATCTTGTCGCAATATTCATCACCGGAGAACTGAATGATCAAAGTCCTCCGGCAAGCAGTCGAAAGTAATTAGAATTATCTATGTTTCCTTTATTTTCTCCCCAGTAGCTGTTAGGGCGTCTTTCAATACTGAAATTTTGGAGATATACATACTGCTCCATCGACATCTCCTATATTTTACTAATTTATTAATTACACGGTTAATTAGTTAACTAATTATCTATCGGTTAAAGACATGTTAACAACGCATCGATCATTTAAAGATCAAGTGATTTTTTTTTAACAAAAATCAATCTTAAGAAACTCGCTGAAATCAATCTTCCCATCTTTGTCCTCATCGTAGGTGGCAATCATTCTCCGGCAAGCTTCCTCTACCGACGATCGTTTGGTGTCGTTCAAAAAACCCAAGTTGGAAAGGACGGTTTGCAACTCATCGGCGTCGATGAATCCATCTCTATTCTTGTCATACACTGAGAAAGCCTTCTGAAGTTCCTCCATACTCGGTTCCTCTTCCTCAAACATCGACTCCAGTTCGTCAACGCACATACTCTCCGGCAACTCTTCTTCATCGTCACCATCACTAGGGCATATCATACCTAACTTCTCCATCACAATCATCACATCCTCTCTTCCGATCCGACCCGTATCATTGGTAAAGCCGTTCGTCGGTGTCCATTGGTGATCATTGTGAGCTGAAGTTAACACCGACTTGGTTCGGAATAGATGGATTTTTCTTGCGTAAATCTTCTGAATCCCAGCGATCCATTTCAGAAGGAATGATAATCTAACAATAAAATCAAAAACCATTGAGAATTATTTTTGGGAGAAAAATATTATCGATCGATCACAACCGGTGAGGCGGTGAGACGGCGAACAATGTAGGAAAGAGAAATCCACTTTGATTCCATTTGTATACTGGAATTCGTTGGGTTTTATAAAGATGAGTTACAATTGACTATCTGACACGCCGACATGCTTATTTGAAAACCGGGAAACTTCAAAGAAATGGATAAGGAAGGTTCTACGTTGGTTGGTAGGAAGTAACCGGCGCCGGTCGGAAAGAACGCTAATAAATTCGATTCTTCGACTGACTTTTTTTTAATGATTATATACCCAAACTCGTTGACCCATACGGACCGGGTCATACCCGATCAAATTTCGATTAAAAACCTCTAATAAAATCAGATAATTATTAAAGTTGGACAATGGTTTAAACGGACTATCCGAATAGATTTGAATAGAGATATTTTATTCAATAAAAGAAGCTGTATTTTATTGAACGAACAGAGTCGCTCTGCTGCATTTGTTGACTCTGTTCTTGAGATGTATGTTGCAAAATCCTGTTAGAAAATCTGTTGTTGAGATAAAAGGATATGGGTATTTTATTTTTAACATAAACAAGAAGAAAAGGATATGGGTATTTCAAACCCTTCAAAACTTTTGAATAACTCTTAACAATAAATTGAGTAGAAGGTAAGGTACCTGATACATGATGAACGGATAAATTGAGGAGGAAGATAAACTAGCACTATATATAAGACAAACACACATACTAACTTATCTACCATTGGTATTTTGCCTCCACTAGAACCTCTTCATACTGTTGAGCAACATTGTCCCAGCTAAGATCCCGCATCATTCCTCGTGTTTGAAGTCCCTCCCAACTGCTCTTATAATTCCAATATGTATCGAAACAGTTACGCATTGCGTCGATTAACCCATTTGCCTCCGCTCTGTCGAAAGTCCATCCAAATCCTGTATCATCAAAAGGATTGAATGGTGTCACGGTATCTCTCAAGCCACCGACAGCATGGACGACGGGAATGGTTCCATATTTCATTGCATAAAGCTGGTTCAACCCACAAGGTTCAAATCTAGAAGGCATCAGTAGAATATCAGCACCAGCTGTAATCCTATGTGCTAAACTCACTGAAAATCCAACTCTCCCTATAACCTTGTCATGATATAAACCTTCAAATTTCCTGAGCATTTCTTCAAGGTCATTCCTTCCAGTGCCTAACAAAATCAACTGTGCATCCTGACTAATTAACCAAGGAATTGCCTCGGCAATAATATCAACACCTTTCTGACCATCCAGTCTTCCAATAAAACCTACCAAAGGAACATCGCGGACTGGAAGTGAAAATTCTCTCTGAAGTGCAGCCTTGCACTGAGCCTTCCCAGTTTTAAGTGTTTTCAAAGAATAGTTGGTGTAGCCATTGGATTTTAGATGGAAATCAATTTCAGGATTCCATTCTTCAGTGTCAATTCCATTAACGATGCCATGAAGTTTCCAATCATTTTCACTTATGATGTCATGAAGCCCCCAGCCACCTTCCATTGTTTTCAATTCCCATGCATAACCAGCACTCACTGTAACCACCCTATCAGCATTTTTTATCCCTGCCGCAAAGATATTGAGATGATCACCACCAACTGGATCATACAGCTTGAAAACATCAAAGTGATGGAGTGGCAAATCTAGATATTTGAAGTCTTCATGTGGTCCACGTCCCTAGATTCAACAAACAGTTTAAAATCAACTTCTCCCTAAAAAAGCCATCATTATACATAATAAAAGTAAATTATTTACAGGAAGATTCTCACTAAACATGCTAACCTGGTGAGCTATGTTGTGTATTACAAGAACGGACCGTACAAACTGCATAACGCCATGTTCACGATAGTACGCCTTCAGATAAACTGGTAACAATGCCGTGTGCCAATCATTGGCAATGAAAACTAGGTTTTCATCTCCATAGATTGCACCACCACAAGGAACATGCCAAGGAACCTGGAAAGATCCAAATTACCAGTAAAGAACTGTTCATGACAAAAATAAATTCATTCCATTACGAATCCATAGGATAGAGTGTACCTCGATGGCTGCCTTGCACAACAAAACCATTCTTTTGCAAATATCCTACATTACATCAGCTTTCCAAAATCAGCTTTACATTACATCAGCTTTGCAATAATTACAGGCATAGATGGGAGCTCACCATTCTTTGCCCACCATATATATCATTCTGCCGACCGCGAAACACTGCACTATCCAAGAACACAAAATCCACACCATCGATGTAGGCATGATGATAGGTGACCTCCATATCCTGTCAAAAATATGTTATCCTAATTATTCTGAAATCGATGGGATAAAAGTATAAAACTGGTGGCACCATACTTTTTTGAAAGTGTTTCAAATTACAGATGCTTACTTGCCCATCGATTTTATAAATCTTCCTGAGTCCAGTATTTTGAATGTCAGAGTAGTCCCCATATCGTGGCACAACAACCTTGGAAATTATTTCAATTAAAAATAACAATTCTTCATGATCAATTGCCATAATTTTATTACCAACCATTCATTGTATGGTTGTGTCTGATATTCTGAAAGATAGTTAATAGGGAAATAAGGTGATACCATGACCCTGTGACCTCGCCTTGCCAATGCCTTGGGCAATCCTCCTGCAACATCTCCAAGTCCACCTGCAGCCACAAATATGTATAATCAGTATCTTTGAAATGATGATGGATTAATGGCAACTGTAAAAATTGACACAGAAAAATAATTGCCTGTTTTGGACCAAGGCGCGCATTCTGCCGCCACCAATACCACATTCATAACATTAGAACCAGCCAAGGGGCGATCTGCGTTTGTTTCTTCAGAATCTACTATCTGCTCATCTGTTATTTCATTATACTGTATTTCAGGTTTATTAAGTTGATCATCTTGTGTTATATAAATTTCTTCGGTAGCATTTGGGAGTAATGATGGTAGGGCAATGGAATCAGTTTCTCTTGACATAAAAACACCATTTAAATTTGAAGCAAGATTTCCAAGTTGTGAATCATCCACACTCTCTTTTTTATTATCAATCAAAGTCTGTATCGATGAGAGAACCTTTCTCCTTTCAGCAATCTGCAAAAAAAATATGAGTACTAAAAATCTGAAACAAAGTCTTCGTCTCTTGGAACAAATGAGTACTAAAGAAGAAAAACAAGAGATCATCATTCATCAAACCTGGTGAAGCAGATCAGCCTGCAATGACGGGCTCTTCTTGATCTTCTGAACTGTCTCTTCTTTACTATCATGGGCATCACTGTTATCGCTGACGATCCTATTTTTTCCAACAGCAAAAACACCACACCTACCCCTACCCCCAAATTTCCGAGAAGAACGAAACCCAACAAAGCCCAAACCACCTGGAACTGTTTTCACATTAAGATCACAATCACCATAGCTAAATCTCCTTCCCACCATCAACTGAGCAGTAGTTCTCGCCCCATTTTGCAGCACAACACGTGATTTCTCGTTTGGTGCGTCGAAGATGAAAGGAAGCGATCTAAGCAATGCCATGAAATGGGTATTGCTGCAAAAGAGAGGGAAGAAAGTAGAAGAAATGTGGCGCAAACTCAACTCTTCAGTGCACTAGTACCAACGAAGTGGTTCCTCTCTCCCTTAAAACAAGAACCGTTTGTTTATTCCAGTGATTTCGACGGTGGAGAATGAAAGATTGGTATGAACGAGGGAGAGAGACAGCAGTCATCAGCAGATCAGGAAGCACCACGATTATGATTTACGAAGGACACCACGTCGTACATCAATTTTTTAACTTTTATCTTTTAACTTTTATCTTTTACCTTCACTAAGCTTAAGCCTCTCGAAAATGGAAAAGAGAAAGAAAAAACGGATTCCGGATGGGCCATGTTGAAATAGGGCCGGACCAGCCCAGCCCGTCTTTATTAATATACGTGTGTGAGTTGTGCACTTGTGTATCCGTGTATAAAAGACGAATTAAAATATCTAGGTTATTGATCATTCCCTCTTTCCTGCATTTCCAACAACTATTCTTGCTCCTCCAATATTCCGCATTCAGATCAGAAATTTAACATGGCAGCGATTTCAAGTTCTATGATTTCCGTGGGTTCGGCTGTTTCTTGCCATGTTCAGGCTGGTAAGATTTCTAAATCTAGACCTTCTTCTTTGAGCATTGATGTACCGACAGTCACGAAGAGTTTCAGTGGTTTGAAAGCTGGTTCTGCAGTAAGATGTGATTCAGAATCTTCGTTCCTTGGCAAGGAAAACAATGCGGCACTTAGGGATTCTTTCATAACGAGATCGGCGAAATCAGTGAAAAGCTACACAAGACAGTTCCAACCACAAGCGTCGACTTTCAAAGTTGCAATCTTGGGAGCAGCTGGTGGAATTGGCCAACCTTTGGCACTTCTTGTAAAGATGTCTCCTTTAATTTCTGATCTGCATCTTTACGATATTGCAAATGTTAAGGGAGTTGCTGCTGATCTCAGTCACTGCAACACGCCTTCCAAGGTTTTTGACTTCACTGGAGTATCTGAATTGCCCAATGCTCTGCAAGGTGTTGATTTAGTTGTCATCCCTGCCGGTGTTCCCAGGAAGCCAGGTATGACCCGTGACGACCTCTTCAATATCAATGCCAATATCGTGAAAACACTCGTGGAGGCCGTGGCAGACAACTGTCCAAATGCATTCATCCATATCATCAGCAATCCAGTAAACTCCACAGTTCCAATAGCTGCTGAGATTCTTAAGCAAAAAGGGGTTTATGACCCAAAGAAGCTTTTTGGTGTTACAACTCTTGATGTGGTCAGAGCCAACACATTTGTTGCCAAGAAGAAGAATCTTAAGCTGATCGATGTGGATGTGCCGGTCATTGGAGGTCATGCAGGAATAACCATTCTGCCAATCCTGTCAAAAACCAGACCAGCAGTGACTTTCAGTGATGAAGAAACTGTGGAATTAACAAAGAGAATTCAAAATGCTGGAACAGAGGTTGTGGAGGCGAAAGCTGGGGCTGGTTCTGCAACTTTGTCCATGGCGTATGCTGCAGCAAGATTTGTAGAATCGTCACTCCGGGCACTGGATGGGGATTCAGACGTATATGAGTGTTCATTTGTGCAGTCTCAACTGACAGATCTGCCTTTCTTTGCTTCTAGGATCAAGCTTGGAGTTAAAGGTGTAGAGGCTATCATATCAGCTGATCTGCAGGGTTTGACAGGGTATGAGGAGAAAGCCCTGGAGGATTTGAAGGTGGAGCTGAAGGCAAGCATTGAAAAGGGCGTGTCTTTTGCTCAAAAGAAGGCAGAACCTGTTACATCTTCTTCCTCGTAGAGAAGCAAGTTGGTTTGCCACTCCCAATTAGAAATAATGGGAAATTCTTCCTAGTTTTGTAAGATGAGAAATAAAGAGTCCTCGCTTATCTCACATTCTCATTCACTCATCATTGGGTAAAAATCGTGAACTGTTTTGATTTGAAGATGAACTCTTCCGCTTCTATTTTGGATGATTGTTGTATTGTGTTCTTTTAATCTTCTTCTTGGTTCAATTCCTAAACTTTTATAATCAGCTTCTGTGGCGGCTTCTAGAAACTAACTAATCGAAAACATGAGCGTTATGTGATCTCCGGTTAGTTTCTCTTCCTAGATTCCAACGTTGGTTAGTTCTGGGGGTGTCTTCTTTTAGGGAGGTGCTCGGGTAGGGATGTGCTTTGTGTGACCAGCACAATGAGAATCGGTGGAACACTTGTTCTATTCCTGCAATTTTTCAAGAGGGTTGCTAAGGAAATGTTTGGAACTTGAATAATATTTCAAATCAAACTGAAATCTCCGGGGGCATCCATTGGACATTATTGACAGTTAGGAGTTGCTTTTCAAACAGATTATAGACATTACGGAAGTGGGTTTAAGATTTAGAATTGGTGTTCATTTAGACAAAATCAAAGATAATTAGCATTATGTAAACTTTAATTAGCATTAATTAGATATTCCGTACCGATACTGATCTTGACCGTTCATATAATAATTGTTGTTAAGATAGACTAATAGCACGTTTGGTGATAACTATTTAATGCCGCGTGTCTCGATGGGATTGGTCCACATAACAATCCTCCAATATGACAAACCGTAAGGTCCGGAACAATAAACACACCCACCTCTGGTAAGCCGACACGGTTTTCTTCGCCTCTTCTCCCATGGCGATTTGGCGATAGCGAGAAGAGGCATGTTGAAACCGTTGAAACCCTAAAAGTCCACTTCTCTTTCTTCTCCTCCTCCTTCTCTTGGGCAATCGTTGATGCGACGATCGATTGCTCGATATTCGATTCAAATGGAAACTTCGAAACCCCAATTTCGCCAATCCTCTCCGTCTTCCTCCTCTCGATTGTCCCTTTTTTCACGTTTGCTTTATTTGTCTCATCTCAAGAGCCGAAGTAATCTATGCATTGTATTTGCACTCATCGTCTTTTTTCTCGTCATCTTCTCTCTTTTCTCCATCCTGAGATCCGATGGTGACAGAAAATTTGGGATCGTTATTGACGGTGGGAGCACTGGAACGAGGGTTCATGTCTATTGTTATTTTGCGGGGACAGGAGTGGTGGATACTGCCGCTTCCGTCACGATGAAGGTCAATCCCGGACTTTCGGCTTATAAGGATAATCCAGAACAGGCAGGCGAGTCGTTGAAAGAATTGCTGGATTTTGCCAGACGGAGAATCAGGGCGGATATTTGGGGTGTTACGGAGGTCAGATTGATGGCCACGGCCGGAATGCGATTGCTTGATGCTGGAGTGCAGGAGAAGATTCTTGAGTCTTGCAGGAATGTGTTGAGGATCTCGGGGTTCATGTTTAGGAAAAACTGGGCTACTGTTATTACAGGCATGTCTTCTATGTTCTACCATGTATGTTTGTCGAAGATCAATGCCAATTTTGATCAGTAGTATTTTGCAACCCGTGGATCATCATGCCAGAATAATCATTAAGCTGTTTTCTTCTCCTGCATTCTTTCCTATCGGAAGTAAAAATTCATTCCTAACTTGTCCTCATCCAGGTTCTGATGAAGGCATCTATGCTTGGGTTACTGCTAACTATGCTTTGGGTACCTTAGGGAGCGATCCTCAAAAAACTACAGGGATTATTGAACTCGGTGGGGCTTCTGCTCAGGTTTTCCTCTTCTTTACTCTATTAATTACCTTTTTATGAACAACTTATTGCCATGACAATCCCAAGAAATAAATAATAACCAAGGAGAAAATTCAGGGTGAGGATTTTGGATTTTTGGCATCTTATATATATTGAAAATATTCCTCACCAATTTTCAGATAACGTTTGTCTCCAGTGAATCATTACCTTCCGAGCTCTCACACACACTTACCATCGGTAAAACCACATACAACCTCTATAGCCATAGTTTTCTTCATTTTGGTCAGGTAATTTTTCATCTTAATACACATCATCTTAAATTCTATTAATTTTTCACCGCCATGTTACATATCATCTGTCAATTTATATTCATGTAGAATGTGGCATATGATTCTCTATATAAGTCTACTAGCCAAGGGAATCTGAATTCACGTAAGTTTTTTTTTATACACTGTTTTTTATTCAAGAACACATTGCTTACATAGTTAAATATTGCAAGTGCAATTTATTATCAGACTTAAATATTTGCAAGTTGCAATCATATGTTATTGGCTTTATAAAACTCTGTTAATTTTGCCTGTCGGCTCAACTTTATTTTTATATTCCTTGTTTCATTTTGCGACACATCTAAATCTCCTTCTATGATAATTGGAATTTGATATTATATGGTAGCTATCAATTATAATCATCCATACATCTTAGATTAGGCTCAGTACTTATGGCTGATGAAGATTTAAAATCGCTCAAAGTATTTATTTGCAGATCCTTGTATCCCCAGAGGATATCCACTTGATTTAGAATCAAAATTCATTGATGGAATTCTGAGTTCAGACAGTCAGATTGCCACTGGAAATTATTCAGAGTGCAGATCTGCTTCTCTAAGTCTACTACACTATGAAAAAGGTGATGTGTAACATGTCTAAGTATTGTCTTTTGTTAATATTCAGAAAGTCTTATGATTACACATGCAACATCTCTTAAGAATTATTTTCATTCTGCTAGTTCTGTCATCTATCTACGTGCTAGGAACACATTTTAAATTAAATGATGCATATTTGCCTTTATTTATTCAAGTGTGTTTCTGGCATATTTCTGGATCGCTTGATCCGAAGAAGAGTTTCATTGTTGTATTCACTTCACGTGTTAAATCCATCAATTTAACATTACAAAAAAAAGCATACAACAAGAGGTTTTATTGTCTTTGTTCTATAAAAAAGTATAGTTGAATAAATCTTACCTGCATGATTTTATACTTGTTATGGATTATTCATTTAATCTTTTTATGCCCTATGCAGATAGTTGTGAATATAAGATTTGTAATATGGGTTCTGTTTTTGTGCCTCAACTGAAGGGTAGATTTCTAGCGACAGAGAATTTCTTCTATACATCAAAGGTTTGTCTGTTCTTGCAAATTTTAAAATAATGCTAGATCATTTGTTTAGGTTGTTTAAAATATTAAGAAACAGTGACATTTATCGTTTTATACAATAGTATTTTATTTCTTAATCCATTTTCTTTTGCCAAATAGTTCTTTGGACTTAGTTCCAGCTCATTTCTTTCTGATATGGTAATTGCTGGAAAACAATTCTGTGAAGACGATTGGGTAAATCTGAAAAGGAAGTATCACTTTTCAGTTGAGGAAGATTTAATGCGATATTGTTTCTCTTCAGCATACATTGTCGCAATGCTTCATGACAGTCTTGGAATTCCATTGGACGATAGAAGGTAAGCATACAGTCTCATGCTTTAATGATTGAGATATGTACAAGCAACAAGATTACTTTTAAAAAACCTAATTAATTAAGCATTCTATATAGTTTTTCTTTGCGATTTAGTAATTATTTTATTTTATTACTGAATGCGAAAGAAGTAAATGAAAACCAGTGTAAACTTAAAACTTGAATCATTTGTGAATTTTAAAATAATACATGCTGTATGTAAAGTTTGATTTGTTGTATGCTTATATTATTCATTCCATAACTTCTTCGCATTAAAAAAAATAGCAATTGTTACCAGTACATTTTCCTGCGTCACTGTTTGGTGCTAATGGCTGGTACAAAAAGGCAAAACAAATAATATATCTATTGTATTTTAGTTATATTTTCTTAATCTGTGTGCTAATATAAAGCTAGATTGACGAGTTGGTGTGTGTTAGCAGGATTGTGTTTGCCAATGAGGTCGATGATGTTCCACTTGACTGGGCTTTGGGAGCTTTTATCATGAATAGAATGTCAGATATAGATAGAGAACATCCTGAATCAATCAGCAGTGTCATCAGAAGTAATTCTTCAGCATTGAAATCTGCTTTGGTCATATCTTTGTTTATATTGATAGCTTGGTGGATATCAAGATGGAAGAAGCCTCAACTGAAAACCATATATGATCTTGAGAAGGGCCGATACATCATTAGTCGTGTTAGTCCCTGATCCGTTAGACTTCTCAGTTGAGATATTCTCAACAACATTATTTTATACATTTTCGGAAAAAAAATTGCGATCCACAATTATGCTGTGTTCTCTTATATATATATCTTCATACTGGTATTTATTCCTAAAAATAGTTTGTAAATTAACTATTTGATTAAATATAGTTGTGTTCTTATTTTTGAGTTAGTAGACAGTAAAGTGTCGCAAAGAGATGAGAAAGACTTATCCGATCCATATAGACATCCATCATTAATAGCAAACTATTATACGTTTTTTCTTAATAGTAAACTATCACATCAACCAACATTGTTTGTCTTCAAACGACTGACTGTATCTCTTTCTTAATAAGGTGGGATTTTGACCAGTGGTAAGAGATTCTCTGCTACTCGGTAGGATTGCTTTTGATATTTTTAGCAGAAAATATTTTCTTTCCGTTGTGAATTTAATCAATTAATGATGAAAAGAATTTGAAATATATTTTCGATTTAGAATTTTGATTTAACTTCTTTACTGTATTTCCTTATGCAGTTTTTGATGGTGATACTCTGGCTATTGATGATTGTATGGTGCCTCTGGATATTAATTTATCTGTAAGTTTGTATTCTTTGAAAACACTTTTGCAATTTGTGACCTTAATATTATAGCAGATTGTTTTGTATTTCCATTCAAAATCCGAAGATACTGAAAATCTAAAGCATCAATCTTCTTTAATTCTTATTCTAATGCTTGACTAAATTAGGAAGTAACAGAATTGGATATATGCCAATATGTGACAGCTAGAATTGCTACTAATGTATTCTTTGTTTAGATGAAGCAAGATGTGATTATAAATCTCTGGCCAATGTTCCATAACAAGATCGAAATACATGTAGCATACTCTCTATATAATTTTGTAGTGTGAATTTGTAATTATTTATTTTTATGAATACAATACAATATGTCAATAGAAGATATTTTACTATTACCAATGTTTTTGATGTCTTTGTAAAGCAATCTCTCCTCCTCTTTCTTCTTCTCGTAAGCTGTAATTAATATCATGTATCAATTACTACACTAGTTCATGTAATCATACTGTTTAGTGACATTTACTCGTCTAGAAACATGATGCTCGATTTTGTAATTAAATCTGTTCCCCGGTCCTTGAATTCAGTTGAGATAATTAGTGAAAACATAATCATATATCATTATAATTAACAAAATAATTAAGATGCACACCCAACCTGATCATGTTTGAGTAATCTGAAAGCTACTTACTTAATTCACCATAGGATCTAGGGAATGCAACTTGCCTGTTTGTGTGTGTGTGTGTGTGTACAATCAGTACATGTGAAATTGTGAATGTTATTCAGAATAGAAGTATTTATTATTTTAAGCCATTTGAATTATGAATATCCTGAATTTTGTATAATGAATTCTTATATATGAATACGATGTTCTATATATTCATTGGAAACATGGTTTGTGTGTTTAGTGGTCACAGCTATAGAGGGAGGGAAACTTAAATTTGAAGTGTTTGACCAAGCTAGATATGTAATAATATTTTTGTTCACGCAAGAACATGTTTGCAAACTTGTGGTGTTGCAGATATAAATATATGTGAGATTTGGGATGCATGTCCAAAGTCAAGTATCAGACAAGAGTAGTTCAGAACGAGACCTAATCTTGGAAACTTAACAGAGGTATGTTATTCCCAAGTAAATTAAAGGATTTGACTTCAATTAAGCATCAATTTATCATCCATCTCCATTTAAATAATTTAATCCAACCTTAATTCAATCTTCTGCTGTTCTCCATTTGCCAACACATGATATATGGCATCCAAAGTTTGCATCATATATAATTTTATCATTGCTTACATATTTAGTATTTACATCTTAGCGAAAATCACTCTCACTGTCTCATTTGAATTTTTGTTTGGTAATTATATAATAATGTTTACAGTAAGAAAGGAATTGAATTAAGGTTAATTTTGTATATATATATATATATATATATAGAATATAGAGATTAGATTGAGACAGAGAAAGGAAGTGAAGAAAAAGAAATGATGATGAGGAATAACAGAAGGAATTTGCAGTGAGAATCTTTGGGATTATATCTGCAAATTCTGTCATCTTATGTCTTAATTAAGATGGAAGTAAAAGGGAGGAAGAGTACAAAAAAAAATTGTTAGCTGATGCTATATCTTTGTCCTAGTTTGCTTCTTTCCATCCAAGAACAACTCAGAGATCAGAATTATAAATAAAATAGAGAGAGATTGAAAATTCCCATGAACACTGGTTCAAACTTTTTAGTCTTTTCTTGAGATCCCAACCAGCTCTTTAAAGTCTTCCAACCAAGGTTTAAGTTGTGAATTGTGAAAGGCTCCTTGCATGCTATATATAATATTATCTGTATGAAATCCGGAAGATGAGCCGGGGGCTCGGATGGGTGACCCTTGATAGGAAGCATATACTGGAGCATTGCCCATTGGGTGAAGAGAAGTTAGGTCAGATCAGATCAGGTCAGGTCAGGTCCAGTCAGCTCAGAGCCTCAGATTAAGTCCTCTTTCGATTCATCGCTTTTATTTTATTTTATTTTATTTTAATCCATCAATTAATCAACCTTATTATTTCTCGGCAACAGTTTTCGAGATTTCGGTTAATGGGTCTTGTTTAGATTGAAAGGAATCACAGGAATGGAAGGGAACTAGGTTTACGATATATATATATTTGGTTATTTAGGGTTTAATGATCCGATCGATCGAGCAGTCTGGATCGCAAGAGGAAGAAGACAGCTGAGGTCGGTAACTGATCAGGTATTTAGGGTTTAGTGATGATGGAGGAGAGAAATGATTTGGAGAAAATAGACGAGGTGATATTACCTGGTTTCAGATTCCATCCGACCGACGAGGAGTTGGTTGGATTTTATCTGAAGAGGAAGGTTCTGCAGAAACCTCTTTCGATAGAACTCATCAGACAGCTCAATATTTACAAATACGACCCATGGGATCTTCCAAGTAAGTTCACTTAATCACTGCTACTGTTACATAATCATTGTTAATTAATGGAGATTCAATTATATATAATCATATATAGAACTGGCGACCACTGGGGAGAAGGAGTGGTATTTCTACTGTCCGAGAGACCGGAAGTATCGAAACAGTGCAAGACCCAACCGAGTCACCGGAGCTGGATTCTGGAAAGCCACCGGAACGGACAGACCCATTTACTCCTCCGAAGGAAACAAGTGCATAGGATTGAAGAAATCACTCGTTTTCTACAAAGGTAGAGCTGCCAAAGGGATCAAAACTGACTGGATGATGCATGAGTTCCGACTACCGTCTATAACGGATCCAACCTTGCTTCCAAAGAGACCGATTGATCATAGGAACATCACTGCAAATGTACTTACTTACTATATATATTTTTAAGTTACAGTGACAGTTGACAGTTATATTAACTGTAGTTAATTTGATGCAGGATTTATGGGCGATATGTAGGATATTCAAGAAGACCAATTCCATGGCACATCGAGCGCTTTCTCAATCATGGGCATCTCCAATATTACAGACAACGACTCATGATCATTCCTCGAACATCTTCTCACTTTCCTCCACAACCACCGATGTCAGATCAACAATCAACTTTACCGGCAACACCGGCGCCGTCACACCGGCTGACTATCCTCCAGTCACCACAGCTCAGATGGAACCAAACCCTTACAAACCCATCGATATCCCCACCAGCTGCTTCATGTACTCCACCGACGACACGTCTAAGACGATGCTTATGAACTTACCATCCACGTTATTTACGGAAGATGCTCAGAAGGTGGTGTCTACAGCAAACGCCACTGGCAGTATAGACTTCGCACACCATGATCATCGTTACAAGAAATCAGACTTCCAGCATCCGACAGTACTCCAGCCTTGCTCCAACAACAGCTTCAGCATCGATCAGCTTTCACACGTACAAGACATGATGAATGGGGATTTGCGAAGTGTGGGGAGGGAGATGTGCATGACAAGGAACAACAATGGCCAATGTTACATTAATCAGTGGTCAAATATACGGCAATCTTCAACTTGTACCAGCACTAGCACCGGTACAGCTGCAACAAATACCGCCGGTACCGGTCTGAATAGCCCAACTATCTTTCCAGCAAGTGTAGTATCAGACGCATGGAGATCTAATCTTCATCCTCAACATTGGGATTCTCCGCCATGCCCAACAAGTGAGATGTCAGCAAGCTACTCATCCAAATTTTCCGCACTTGATTAAATTAATTAAAATTAATTAGATCTTCTCAGCAATTCTAGGTTTTCTAGGATCATTTTGCACCTACGCTAGCTTTTCATCATCATGGATTGTTTGACTTTGATTAATTAGCAGAACAGATTTTCAGCGAGTGATGATATCAGGGTTTAATTTACACGTACTTGCGACTTAGTATTTAGCAGTCAAGTACGAGAAAAGAGGATTTCGGAATTAATGAATATTTCAATTTTTTAAGGGGTATACTGAGAAAAGACCATCCGTTTTCCCTCACTGGCTCACTTTCTCTATACAATATTCTTAAAAAATATAAAATACATAGGTCGGTAAACGGTTCACTCCTTTAAACTGCAACTGAAAATTAAAGCAGTCCGTTCCGCCGAGAAGGAATGGGCCAAAAGGAAATTGAACATTAATTGGATAACGTAAAGGGACCAAGGAACGAAATTTTTCGCACAAGCGATTAGAGTGCGTCGTGCAAAGAAATCAATCACAGGCACGATAGATTGTAATGGAAATCAAACAAATTCTTTATCGACAACAAAGGACAGAGTGGTATTATATTTCAGCAGCCTCTTCTCGGCTCCCGACAGGCCTCCTCCGGCCAATACCAAATCTAAAAGTATTCTTTGAAGAAGCGCCGACGGAAGTTGAAGACACCAAACTCAGAGCGTTCCCATCGAGAGACGAAATCTGGAACGTGATAAAGGAACTTCCAAATGCCAAAGCTCCGGGTATAGATGGCCTCTTTGCAGAAGTAATAAAACACCACTGGAGTGTGATGAAGGATGACATTTCAGCAGCAATACTTTATTTTTTCATCACAAGAAGAATGCTGAGATCGTTAAATCTAGCTACACTAACTCTCATCCCAAAGATCAGACTTCCGGAGAGATTAGAGGACTATCGTCTAATATCATGCTTGGGGGTTATATATAAGATCTTCTCCAAAATTCTGTCGACCAGATTAATATCAGTCCTTCTAAGGATCATGAGTGCCAACCAAACGGCTTTCATCAAAGGTCATCAGATCAGCGATGCATGCAATTGGCCTTGCGCAAGAGTTCACTCAGGCTTTCAACTGTTGAAGCACATCGAGAAGAGCATGTGTCACCAAAGATTTCGCCAAAGCCTTTGATACACTCCGATGGAATACCATCGAAACGGTGATGGAATTAATGGGATTTGATCCAATCTTCAAACGGTTAATTATGGCTTACGTCAGTACTGTTTCGGTATCAGCCCTAGTGGAGGGCTCTCCTACCACAATTGCCAAGCTCAAATGGGGACTCCAACAGGGAGACTCACTATCCCTTCTCTTGTTCGTTATGGTAATTGAATACCTCACTAGGTTGGTAAACAAATCAGTCAAAGATAGGAAGATTGAGTTATACACAATTGGAGGTGCGCTAGTTGAGAGCCACCTCGCATTCGCAGATGATATCACATTCTTTTGCAGGGCATCAACTAAATCCATTAAAGTACTCAGTGATGTGCTAACAAAATTCGAGGACTTCTCCGGCCTCAAAATCAATCCTGGCAAAAGCTCAATCATCTTCCCCAAGCGAGTAATGGACGGGAACCAGTTGGCAGCAATTCTTAGGTTCCAACTCAAAGAATTTCCAATCGAATACCTAGGCACGCCACTAACATGTAAAATGATCAGGTTCAGAGACTGTGATGGACTACTAGCCGAACTAAGTATCATCCTCACATGATGGACCACCAAAAAGCTTTCGTATATGGGGAGAATCCAGTTGGTGGACTGGATTTTTCAGGGCAAGTTCGGATACATCGCACAGAGTAGTGTGGTTCCACAAGCCGTGCTCCAAGCGATTCAGTTGATCACCTATCAGTTCATTTGGGGAACCCAACGTGAGGTGTCATGGGAGAATATGATAAAGCCGAGAAAACAAGGAGGCATAGGCATCCGAGACTACAAGGCCACCCAACAAGCAGCGATAGTAGATAGAGGTTGTAGAATATGGGAACGAAGGGGATTATGGAGCCAATGGATGTGTCAAAGGTATATCCGAGAGCGGCCCCTAAATCAAATCGCAAAAAGGCAAAGTAACTCGGCAAGCTGAAAGGCTACACTGAACCAAAGATCGAATAGCAAAGTGTGCAAGCCTCGGCCCCCAATATGCAAAGGATTGGATTGGCGTAGGTACGGGCTGCTCGATCAAAAACGCCAGAGCGACGCTCAGACCAGTGCTCCATGAATTAGCAAGGGGAATTTGGGCAAACAAAATTGGGAAGGTTGCCCTTAATCTCTAGAGGGTGAATAGCAAGAATCTACCAACAAAGTATAGATTAATCGGGAGAGGTATGAATATTGTGGGTGACTGTGAATTGTGTAGTAAATAACAGGAATCCATCGATCACCTTTTCATGAATTGTGAGTACACAAGGTGGGTTCTAAACGAGGCGATGGAGGCTGCCGGTGCACTGGTCAAGCTCGGCACAACAACAAACTTCGACGAGGCCGCTATCGAGCTAAACAGGGTAACGCGAGGGACACCAGCTTGGGGTCTCCAATGGAACATCTTCGGAATCACTCTATTCCATATCTGAAAACAGAGAAATCAGAGACGAATGAAGGCGAAAAGCGATTCAAAACAGGAAGTTCTTCTGTAGATAATCGGAATGGCTGAAATCGGATTCGACGGTGATAAATTCAAGCAAAGGAACATGAAGGCTACGGAACGACAAGCGTTTCTCCAGTGGGACGCATTGTTAATGCTCATCCACGATACGGATGACGGAGGTCCCGGCGAAGGTAATTAATTAATATCAACTATGCTGAACCTATTTTTATTAATATCAACTATCAAGAGTTAACCTTCACCAAAAAAAAATACAAAGGAAATTAAAAATAGGTCCTACCGGGATTCGAACCCAGGTCGCCAGATTCAAAGTCTGGAGTGCTAACCACTACACCATAGAACCAGATATTTTTAATTTATTTTATAAAATATATATTATCATTGTATTTTTCATGTGATTATTCTGTACAGTAAATTGGAGATTTATTAATTAAAAGCATAGAGACTTACATGTAAAACTCTCGATAAGAGCTTAATGTAACCGCATAGTAGTTTGATTGTGTGAATAATATAAATGTTATGAACCTCAGTTGTAGTTTATAAATTTAATATAAATATTAGTGATTAACATTTAACAACCATGTTAATTGATAGTTTATAAGTGCAATTAACAAAATAACGACTCTAACTATCATTTAAGTTACTTTTAACAAAAAAAATTTCCATACATTACAAAAATTATAATTCAGAATTGTAGGGTATATGACTTATGTTTTTTGAAGTGTAATTTTATAGCCTTGAATCATCCATGTTATATTATGTTAGTCTTCCAAAACTAACATATCCCTTTCTTCTCCATCATGCTTTTATTTGAATGTGTAAACCTGCACATCAATTAATTCAAACACTTAACTAAAAATGACAGATTTTTTTAAAAAAAATGAGAGAAATCACGTCATTTTTGGGGTTATTTAACTCGACAAGATGCAGCACTCCATATGAAAGATCATGAATGCAGTTTATATTAGTTAAAGCTAAGCATTATTATCTCCTAATGATATTTGAGTCATTAACTATATATATTAAACTTTTTTTTTATAAGCGATTTAGATTGAAAATAAAATAAAGAGATTACAAACTAAAATGAAAAGAAGAAAGACAATTAAATAAACAACTAAAAATACGATAGAATGTGTGGAATATATTAAACCAATAACGAGGCTTCCTCTCACTTTCTGATAGTTGTATCTTCCAAACTTAACCTGTGCGTTTTTTTAAATAGACGGTGGTCATAGATGATAGTCAAATCTCCTATGAAATCCCTTGCGACGACTTTAACCGACCGAGAGAGCCCCTCCTTGTGTCGCAGGTTCCTCTCCGTCCAAAGATGTCATATAAATACTGCAAGAGCATTCCAATGTAGACCCCAGTATGGTGCTGACTTCCTAAAATTGGATATCCCTTCCATGATATCACCCACCCTTATATCTTCTTGCTTTATCGCTGTGATACCCATAGTCTTTCATAGAGCATAGTCTGTCAAACTTGCAAATTCGTTCCAAAGAATCCAGCTGAAATCGCAATTGAAGAATAGATGGGCTGACGTTTCCTCAGTTGCTTCACAAAGGACACACTTCGCTAGTACCACTATCCCCCAATTCCTCAATTTATCGAATGTTCTTAGCTTACCCCATCTCAATCTCCATAAGCAGAAGGCCATCTTTGAGGTACGGTATGTTCACACTCATACGGCCAGAGGATCAGAGACGGCTGTCGGTGATAATTTTGCTCTTATAAGGCTCGATTTTATACTTCCGCTGACTGAGTCCAGCCCTACAGATCGAATAGCATAATTTGATATCCTCTTTGACTCTCAGAATGCTAGACCAGATCAGAGAATATTTGGAGTGGGCTTGGATTTCCGTCGACTCTTTCCCTTTAGAATAGTGTGCCCGCATCCAAACCGCCTACGGAGAACTCCCATTCCAGATTCTATATGCCCATTTGACCTTAGCAACTCTTGCGAGTAGCACCGGATCCGCCAAGCCTAGACCCCCGTCCTGTTTTGCCATAACCATTCTGCTCCATGTCATACCTTTAGAATCTCCCCATATAAATCGATAAATGATTTGTCGTGCTTTTTTGATAACCGTCATGGGAATTTTGAGACATTGAAACCAATACTGTAGCTTCCCCACTAAAACCCAATTTGCAAGTTGGACTTTTCCTCCATATGAAAGTGCTCTGTTTTTCCACTTTTGAAGATAAGAATTTAATTGGTCAATTAGCGGGGCACAATCCGCTCCTTTGATATCCCTCCCAACTAGAGGCACACCTAGGTATTTAAGCGGTAAAAGGCTTTCCTGGAACCCCATCAACTGCAGTAGGTCTTCCTTGATCTGATCACATGAAGTGGAGAATATCATCGAACTCTTAGAACAGTTAATTTCCAGTCCTGAATTTTTTGTAAAGACATCCAGAACTGCCTTAATTGCCCTCAGAGATTTAGGATTAGCCTTTGCAAAGCATAGAACGTCGTCGACGAAAATGAGGTGTGTTGGAGAGATCGCTCCCCTCATAACGAAGGTATCCAATTCTCCACATTTTTCAACAAGATGCATTGACTGCGAAAGATTCTCCATAACTAAATTGAAGAGAATCGGTGAAAGTGGATCCCCTTGTCGGAGTCCTCTTCCACTACCAAATTGAGCTGAGGGCTCTCTCTCTATGAGGATAGAAAAGGTCGCGGTCGAGATACACCGAGTGATGAGTCTGACCAATGCCCCTGAGAATCCCATACTGACTAGAGTAATACGAATCGCTTCCCAGCTAATTGAATCAAATACTTTAGTAATATCAAGACTTATACAGACCCGTCTAGCCGTTGCCTTCTGATTGAAACCTCTTAGTAATTCCTCCGCTAGGAGGACATTGTCAGAAATGATTCTACCCTTTGTGAAAGCCGTTTGATTGCCTGAGAGTAGCTCTGGGGTTACTATTAATAGATAAGAATTAGTTAGAAATAACAATAATTAGTTAAATAATAATAGTATAAATAGGGATATAAACCCACAGTAATACTCAATTGATTCTAGTAAATGTGAATACAGTTTAGATTCAATATGGTATCGAGAGCAGGTGTTCTAACAGTAGCAACGCAATTTTTTCTTGTGTTGTTCATCTGCTAGAACTGTGATCCAGAGACGCGATCCTCTTCTGCTATTAGAGCCGACGACGATCGCGATCAAGGAGTTTTTCGCCGACGACGATTGCGTCGGTTTCTTCCGCTCCGTGTTCCGACTTCTCTTCCGCTGCTACAACGATCTATCATCGATCGCCGCTAGTATCATCGATCTTCCGTGTTCCTGTAAATCGCGATTTTCCAGCTCTACAACGCCGAGATCAGATCATCCCCTTCCGAGTTTTCTACAACGCAACTCTCGTCCTTCAACTGAAATCAGTTTCCGCATCCGCATCAACAGAAATCTTCCAGATTTCTTCAATTTTTGAATCCACATAAGTCCTCTGCCGTCGTCGATTAATTGCAAACGACAACGATTCCGGTTTCCGCATCAGGGGACGACGTTCACATCATGATCTGCAATTGATTTCTTCATGTTTCCGTCATCGTGAAGATTTAGGGATTCACGATTACTTCGCATCTACTGCAACAGAAATCACTTCCAGATTTTTTCAATTTCTTTAATCCACATCAGTCCTCTGCCGACGACGACGATTCCGGTTTCAGCTTCCGCATCAGGGGACGACGATCACATCACGATCTGAAATCGATTTCTTCACATTCGTGTTTCATTTCGGTTCACATCACGATCAGGATTTAGGGATTCACGATTTCGTTTCTGGAGTTTTTTGCGATTTGATTTCACGTCACACTCGCATTTTTTGTTCTATGTCAGATTTTGCGACCTGATTTCATTTCTGGATTCCCATTTCATTTCAGTTCACGCGATTTAATTTTCGTTTGTTGTTTCCGTTCGCTGCCTGATCGTTTGAGATCGTTTTTTTCGTTTGATGCTTCCGTTCGCTGCCTGAATTTCTTCTTACTGCTGCTTATTGATTTTCATCGACGATTTATTTGATTCTTGGAGTCTTGGATTAATTTGATTTCCGTTGAGTGTCACTTCAGACTCAAATTCAAGAATCTGCATGATAGTTTGATTCAAGAATCTTGGATTAATTTATTCCCACATTTGGTTATTACACATAGTTGAAGACGACGACTTCTTCAAATCCAAGATTCAGTCTGTTCCAGATCCAGCTTGAAGTCGGTTTCAGACATCGACGATAATCACAAATAACAATTTAAAAAAAAAAAAAAAAAGATTTGTAATCTGTGAGTCAGAAATCATTTGTTATTTTTTCTTTTAGTGTTTCTTCACCGACGACGACTTCCGTTGTAAGCAGAAATATAACTACAAAAATACGTAAAGCTTCGCCGGCTATCTCACAATCAAAATGAGATTAAAAATCTTCTCATACAAAAATGGAAAGTCCGATACCAGGAAGTCCGATATATGATCCCACAGGCAGCCGCACTCCCACACTATATGTGAGGAAACTGGTGTTTGTTACCCTTAATAGGGAAAACTATGTACCATGGAAGGCTCAGGTATCAGCTGTTCTCAGAGGTGCAGAACTTCTGGAATACGTGGAAGGACAAATTGATCTTTCCACCTCATCGATCCATCGAAGACAGGATCAAATAATTCTAGGGTGGCTACTTACAGCACTATCACCATCAATTCTTCCACAGGTTGCTAATCTTGAAACCTCGGCAAAGGTTTGGAGGGCACTGTCCAATCTATTTTCCCTCAAGTCCACCCCCCGAATACTACATCTCCACCAACAATTTCTGGAAATAAAACAGGGAAATATGACAATGGAGGCCTATATAGCTCATGTACGCAAGATCTTGGACAATCTTGTGGACGTAGGTGAAATTCTAAATGAATCCCAAATAGTTCTCAAAGTTCTTGGAGGACTAAAATCAGAATACTCACAGTTTGTCACCGCCATGACCGCCAACTTCAATCACAATCTGACATTCATGGATCTACAAGCCGTACTAATGGACCAGGAAATGTGGTTAAAAAAAGAACAATATGAATCACCAATTGCTGCCAACATAGCCACCACAAGTGCTAAAAGAAGTTCTTCTTCAACATCATCTACGACAAGCAATTACAACAGTGCCCATGTTAAAGGATCGTGCCAAATATGTGGGCGCAAAGGTCACGTAGCACTTAATTGCTACAGCAGGTTCAATGCTAGGCGATTTCCTCCGAATCACAATCGAAAGATGGTAATGATAGGACTTCCAAGGGTCGTGGAAGCAAACATAGCTGCAGTCAAAGAAGAAAGTCATCCTCTGATCTGGTATCCTGACACGGGGGCTTCTGCACACATCACAGGTAATTCAGAATTATTACAAAAATCTAAAATATATTCTGGATATACATCTGTCTCAGCAGCTAATGGCAAACAAATGACGATCTCACACACTGGGAGATCAATATTTGATAATGGTGAAAGAAAGTTCTCATTAGAAGATATCCTACTAGTACCTACTGCAACAAAAAATTTATTATCTGTACATCAATTCTGCCTACATAACAAAGTTGTGCTTGAATTTGATGATCAGAATGTAAAGGTACTGGATGCAACCACTAGGAGGTTGCTAATAAGGGGAAAGAAGAAGAATGGACTGTATCAACTACCGGTGGATATCAAAAGAAATCCAGATGCATTAGCAGCCGAGAAAGCAACGACTGAAGTATGGCACTGTCGACTAGGTCATCTACACAAACAAGCTGTAAATCATCTGATAAATAACAATGTGGTGAGACATGCCTGATTACGTCAGTCACTCCCAGCAACGCCCTTCAACAAGGACTAGGGTTCCGTCGCTTTATGTCGGACCCCCGGAGAGTTCCACAAATGCGGAGGAAGTGTCTACGTCAAGTACTCAAGGAAACACCTGGGAATCGCCGACTGGGACTACCAAGTCGCCGACTCCAGGGGTGAATCGCCGACTCTAGGCTTCGTGGTCAGTTCTGGTAGACTGCCAACTTGGCTCATGGGGAGTCGGCGACTCCACCTCTGAATTGGCGACTCCCATGCCTGAGTCGCCGATTCCCAACCGTTACTTGGGAGGGCCCACGTCATTATGGCACCCTTCAATAGGGCACCATAATGGGGTGGGCCCCACGCTAATGAATGGGGAAACGTCCCCCAAGACCCTATAAAAGGGGTCCTTGGGGGTCCTCTACTCCCAGGTCATTCCCCCTTGACACATCACACTAGAGCAATCCAGGGAGCCCGAATCGCCTACTCCCAAGAGAGTCGCCGATTCCCCTCCCCTTCTGCAGGTACATTGACGTAGAGCGTGCGTCGTGGACTCCAAAGCCTCCGACCCTCCTCGCGACCCCGTGAGCCTACTGGTAGCAGATTTCGTGCTTCATCAAAATGTAATTTCACCATTGAATAAAGTTGATAATATGTGTGAGTCTTGTATCATTGGAAAAAGTTCGGCACAACCTCATAAAATCAGGTCTACCAAATACAAAGATCCGTTGTCATTAGTCTTTGCAGACATATGGGGACCAGCTCCGTGCACCTCAGAAGAAGGATTCACATACTACATAAACTTTATAAACGCCAAAACAAGTAAGTGAAGTATTTCTACCCAATTAGCTTAAAATCACAAGTGAAATATTTCTACAATTCAAGAAGTTTACTGAACTCCAAAGTGGCTACACTATAAAATCAATACAAACAGATAATGCCCTAAAATTCAAGAAAATGACTTCAATGTTGACAAATTTCGGCATCCATCATCGCATGTCATGTCTATACAGTCATCAACAGATGAGTTCAGTTGAACGAAGGCATCGACATCTAGTAGATACAGCAGTAACACTGATCCAACATGCAGCCTTACCAAATCGGTTCTGGGACTACGCTGTAATGACTGCAGCCTACTCATACAACAGAAATCCTACAAAAATATTGAATGGAATATCACCGTATGAGGCATTATTTGGAAATAGACCAGACTATAATCTAACAAAAGTATTTGGCTGCAAGTGTTATCCATGTCTTCGACAATACAGAAAATCAAAACTGGATCCAAAATCAACACCATGCATATTCATTGGATATTCGACAAATCACGTGGGATACTTGTGTATGGATCCTTTTGATGGAAGAATATTCACATCCAGAGACGTCAAATTTCTTGAGGGAGATTTTACATTAAGCAAAGTACTCTTCAAAGAAAAAGAGAAAGATGATTCACACGATAAACTAGTAAGTCAAAGTATGTTGACTAACCAATGCAGACATAATATAGGTACACAAGAACCTGAGACTGGAGATTCACTATCTGAAGAAGCAAACCATGATCTTGAAGAACAAACCACTCAAGACTCAACCGAACAAACAACAAATTCAGACACTTCAGAATTGAATAGGTCAATCGAAGAGCCAAGTCCAACACAGTCCGAAATCGAGCAAAATCAAGAACCAATCATGGAACAGACATCCGTAATCTCACCACCATGCACCAGGTCAAAACACGGGATTATCAAACCAAATCTCAAATATGCATGCATAAGCACCACAAGACCTGTTGAACTTCCAAAGTCACCAAAACATGCGTTACTAGTCCTAGCATGGAAGGAAGCAATGAAAGAGGAATATATGGCACTATTGAAAAACAACACCTGGACACTGATTCCTCGCACCTCGAATGACAATGTGATCAACTCCATCTGGATCTTCAAAATCAATCAGAAAGAAGATGGAAGCATTGAGATACTCAAAGTGGTGAGACATGCCTGATTACGTCAGTCACTACCAGCAACGCCTTACAACAAGGACTAGGGCTCCGTCGCTATGGCAGGACCCCCGGAGAGCTCCCACGGTGCGGAACACGTTCATCGTCCAGATCGCCGAGTTAGCCCGTAAGTCGCCCGATTGGACTACCAAGTCGCCGACATACAGGATAACTCACCGAGTTAAGGCAAGATCGGCAGTATGGTAGACTGTACATCTTGGCCCTAGAAACTCGCCGAGTTAGCCCTAACTAGGCGACTTCCATACCTGAATCGGCGACTTACGACCGTTACTCGCCGCCAGCCAACGTCATAAATGTTACCATATATGATCATAGGCGCGATGTCCGCCTTTGATTGCGCCCTCCGAGATCCTATAAAAAGGGTCTCAAGGGGACACTCAAAGGCACGATTCAAGTTCTTCTCTCACACCAGAGCATCATTACGAAACTCGGCGAGTCTCATTAGAATCGCCTAGTTTCCACTTGCAGGTATTTGACGTAGAGCGTGCGTCGTGGACTCCAAAGCCTCCGGCATCAACCTCGCACCACCGCGAGCCCTGGTAGCAGATTCAGTGCTTCATCAGCTGGCGCCGTCTGTGGGACTACCGAACCACCGGTATCCCGTCGTAATCGCGATTTTTTAAAAATCCGGCTCGAGCTCTCCTAGAGAGTTCGCCGAGTTTGTCAAAAAATCGCCGACTTAGATCGTCCGATTCTCGGTTAAGGTCCGATTTAGCCTTAAATCGCCGACTTATCCTTGAGAATCGCCCAATCCGGAATATCGTCTGCTAGCTAAGAGTGTTGTCCACGACTTTGTTCGAAAAACACCTCGAAATCTAAAGTCGCCGAGTTTTCCCCTAACTCGCCGATTTATTTCTTTGTTTTTTGAACAAGCTCGGTCAAGTCATCCTTTGCTTTGGAACTTACGTCTTCGCATAGGTTCGATTTTTCCCAAGCAAAAATCGCCTATCTTGGGCAAACTCGCCTATCAAGGGGCAAACTCGCCTATCAAGGGGCAAACTCGCCTATCTTGGGCAAACTCGCCTATCGAGGGGCAAACTCGCCTATCAAGGGGCAAACTCGTCCATTCGATCATTGTCTTCATTCATCGCTTTGGCTGAATAAGACCACTCATAGCCCAGCTCTTTTATCGAAACGAAAAACCATCGCCACGGTTGGATTCACTTCGTCGTTTCGGTAAAAAAAAAAATCCCAGTATGACGATTTTCGCCTTTTTTCACTTCCAGTGATTTTGTCGGTCCACCTCCAGAATACCCAGATCTGATTTTGGAATTTTACGACCACACTTCACGTGAAAAAAGTTTTCTCTATGAGTACCAAAGAGAAGAATTTCCCAACAGTGCAAGGAATCTTTTCTGGGATAGGTCTAAACAGGCATCCCGAAAACCACCTCCGGCAGCACGATTTTCTGCAGAAAAATTGCAAAAAATTTGCGACATTTTTTGCTAATTTCAAACTTTGGGGACTAGTAGCACTGCTCAAGGAGGTCACAAAACTGCAAAGAAATATTATACGAAATTTTTTCTGTTTTGTGACACCCGGGGGGGCAGGTACCTACCCATAGCTTCCGACACTTCGGAAGAACTTCCACTCGTAGTCTGTTGCTTCGACCCGATAGAAGCAACCATCCCATTTATGGCTCCTTTTACTAAGGATCATAAAAAGAAAGCTCTCGCTACTGCTACTAAGGTAGGAGCTTCTGGCAGAGGGGTTGGTCCTCGTACTGTACCAACCTCTAATGCACCATCACCTGCACATGAGGTGTCCTCACCACTCCCACTAAATGGGGGTGTGAACCCAACTCCGACAACACAGGAGAGGCTTGCGCACATGCATGCTCTCATGTTGAAGTTGGAAAAAAGGATAACCAACCTAGAGGCTTCAAGGAGCCGGACCACCATACGATGTACGACAAGCAAGTCTAACCCACATTTGAGGAAGACAAACTTAAGTACGCATCATCGGTCCGAATCAAGGATATCCAAGGAGCTTCGAGAGCTCAAGGGAAAGAGTCCTGCAATCTCAGGGCAACCCAAACCCAACTCGCATCACTCTCCTATGGGAGACAATCACGGTGAAACAAAGAGACACAAGCATCTCGGTTTTCACCACAGGTCCGCAGTACATCACTCGGGTGTACCTTCGAGTTCCACGACTCGTGCGGATTACGATGCCACACTCATGAATAGGGTAATCAAGGAAATGCTTCGTAAAGGCAAGCATGATCTAAGGGACCCACATGATCTTCTCAGAATAGGAAGGGCACCCTTTCATAGGGACCTCCTGAGAAAACCTTTTGCGCAATCTTGGCGGAGTCCGAAGATAGACTCGTACGATGGAACGACAGATCCTGAGGATCATGTTAACCTCTACCTGAATATCATGGAGCCGCAAACTATCGATAACGGGTTGTTGTGTCGGGCCTTCCCAGGCACTCTGAAAGGCAACGCATATCGGTGGTTTTCCGGTCTACCGGCTGGCTCAGTCTCCAGCTTCACGGACCTCTCTTCCAAGTTCATCGCCCAACATGTGGGGATGATCAGAATAAAGCACAGTGCCAGCGCACTACTGGCACTACGACAGAACAAGCTGTCTCTGAGGGATTACACGATTAAGTTCACTTCGATGATGACAGAAGTGAACGATCTAAAACCAAGTCTGGCCAATGCAGGATACATGAGAGGGTTGGTACCCTTCTCCCCTTTGGCCCGGAATCTGATGCTCCATAAAGTGGAGACCCTGCCCGACCTCTTCCAATGAGCCCAATCGTATATTGAGATAGAAGAGGAGAACAATGACAAGCTGGACGAACTCGAGCCGTCCAGCCGGAAGAAACCTCGCTATGCTAAAGAAGATACATACGAGGATACAAGTTCCCAATCCGAAACCTCGACTGGTCTTCTTCGATACAGCGAGGAGTCTCCGGGTAGCAGTTGTGGCCACCAGAGTCATAGCTCACGCCCTAAATCCAGTAGCAGTTATGGCCACCAGAGTCATAGCTCACGCCCTAAATCCAGTAGCAGTTATGGCCACCAAAGTCATAACTCACACTCTCAGTCTGGTAACAGTTATGGCCACCAAAGCCATAGCTTACGCTCTCCATCCTATGACAGTGATGGCAACCAAAGCCACAGTTCACACTCGCAATCAAGTGTGTCACGCTAATAGTGGGTAACTATTATCTGTCAGAAGAAAGATAGGAGTGCCCAAACTCAGTGGCAACCAAACATCAAAAAAACTCATCTACTCTTTTGGTTGTCGCCTTCTATTGTTCTATTAGTTGTCGCAATCTAACAGCGATTTTATTCTGCGATATGTATGCAACATTTAGAATAATCATTCATCACTTCAGATGGATCAATCACCCATCGCTTCGGCTGGGTGACATCCGTCGCTTCGACCTAATCTATCATCTGTTCGACCCACGAGTCAAGGTGATAGTTACGAAATCTAATTTACGACAAAGAGTCTAAATTACGATTACAAGTCTAGTTTACGATTTACGAGTCAAAATGCGATTTAAGAATCTAAATTACGACTCTCACGAATATGTGCGAATAAAACCCTAAGATTCCAAATATTTACGAATCTAAGTTCTCTTTCAAAATCTAATTTACGACAAAGAGTCTAAATTACGATTACAAGTCAAGTTTACGATTTACAAGTCCAAGATGCAACTTAAGAATCTAAATTACGACTCCGATTTACGAATCAAACCATGAGATTCTAAATATTTGCGACTACAATTAATGGTACCCTGGTGTTAATTTTGTCGCTGTGGCCTTAATGATCATATCCCATCTTGTCGCTATGGCCTTGATGAGGATCGAGAGTCACTCTATCGCTATGGCTGGAGCTTGGCTAAAACACCGGGGTTCAAATCTAGAATTGTAGTCCTGAATTGCGGATCCGACCCTATGATTCCAAATA